>JAFIRS010001197.1:0-415823 GCA_018342105.1 Gonioctena quinquepunctata
AAATTTTCAAGGGGTTTTTTGTTTTTTAATTATTGAAAAAAGTATTTATTATAAAAAAAAAATTATCAAAAACCCCAAAAAAAAGTTTTTGAAAAGGGTAAAAAAAAAACCCCCAATATATTTTTAAATTGCCCCAATTTACCAATTTGTAAGAGAAAGAATTTTTTCGTTTTACCCCAAAAAATTAACATTTTAAATTGTTTAAAGAAAACCTGTTCAAAAAAAAGATTTAAAATTTCACAAAAAAAACAAAAAATACATTGCAGAATGTGGCATAATTAAACCCAAATTTTACATAAATTTAAAGTATTTTTCTTTAAAAAGTAAAAGAATACTACACGGTGATAATTCAATCCAAAACAAAAACGCTTATAAATGAAAAACATCAATTAATATCAGTAGCCGTTGGTCCCTCCCTCTTTTTTACGCACCTAATCTCTACTGATATTTTGATGTTTTCAATTTATGAAACGGTTTCTATGTTTTCTGATTAATTTTCAATCTGCATATTTGCATGACTTAAGTGAAAAACAAATTTGAATTTGAATTAGTATAATTATGGTACATTTTGCAATGTATATTATATTGTGGTTTCACTCGTGAAAATGTAAAATATTCTTTTTCGAATGGTGTTTTCGTATAATTTCTCATTGGAAATGTTTAAACGAAGAAAACGTGAAAAATTTCCCGATGATTACAAATTTGTTAATTATATCAATTTTGCAATATATTATCAGGATTTCTGTTATTATTCCTAATGAATATTTTGATGTTTGATTATGAATTTAGAAATAATGAATCTTTTCAATGAATGTAGTAAAGAATGACATCAAAATTTGAAAAATTTTAATATTAGATTTTTGACAGGGAATTATTATTTTAAGGAATAAGTTTATTTTAAAGGATTTTCGACGTTTATGGTTTTTTTTTATTAATTATCGTTGGGGTTTTTCTAGACTTGGTGAAAAATTGTTTAATTCACCCAAAGATAAGGGAATTAGAGCATATTCTGAAAATGTATATTTAACATGATTGATTATACTTGTAAAAATGAATGATCTTCTTGTCAAAACATCTTTTCGCGTATAATTCAAAATTTTTGCCAGTATTATAATGGGGGAAGAAAACCTGTAAAGTACCTTCGAAATGTGCCAATTGGGGTAATAGATCAATTTCAATATAACGGGTTTTAGTTATTGTTCTTTTTTCAAGCATCTGGGTTTTTGACTAATATTACTGTTTATGAAAACGTGGAAAAAATAAATAGCATTGATTTTTGTAGACGGGACGAACGGTTTTAAAGGAGGTGTTCCTGAATAATAGAAAAAACATTCAATGATATGCAAAAGGCAACTAGATTCTATATTGATTATACTTTGGATATTCCTGTTACGAATTTTTTTTTTGGATTTTTCTTCATGGAAAGGGTAAAATAATAATTATCAAAATAAATGGCTACAAAATTTGATAATATAAATTATGTATTAAGGTGTCATAAATTGAAACTATTATTATCTATGGTCGTGAAAAAGATTGGGGAATTGATAGGAAGGGAGGATTAATTATTTATTGTATGTTTAGAACAAAATTTGGTCTCAAACTCTGTATATGCTAAAAAGGATATTAGAGGAATCAAATTTGCATCGTGCGAATTTTTCTGAGGTTATTTTTGTTATTTTTGAGCGTTTGTTGACTTATACATTCCCATGAAAAAATTGTTCAGACCGTCGAAAAATTGTGAATTTTAAATATTTTCTTCGAAATCTTTGGTGAGTGTTTTTCATCAGTAAGGAAAAACTCTTTTTGAACGTATGATACACTGAAAACAAATTGAAAAAAAACTTTAGTATAATTCGAGTGGGGAGATAAATGGTAGTACTTATTACTTCATGAATAACGTATTGTTTTTTGAGGAAAATTTTTGACATCTTACAGAAGGCACAAATTATAGATATCAATTGTATGTAAGATTTGATATTTGGGGGAAGCTTTTTAAATAAGATTAACGAATATCCAAAATATATGACAAATTTTAATTAATCATATTTGGAAATTTATTTTGAAATATTCCTTTAACAGAATTATTTCGAAAGATTTTGGGTTCATTTATAGTTTCGGTATAGATGAAATATCTGCTTCGAGGAAGTGAGGGAAAAAAAAAAAGCCATAATATTAAATTGTACGTATGGAATCAAACTGGTACTAGTGGTCGGAAACGAGTTATCGGTGGGGGATTTGATTTAATAGTATCAATTCGTTGATTTTGATGTTGAAAGGAATTTTTCTGGAAATTCGCACATGTTGTTAATAGGGGTAAATGCATGAGGGGGGAATTCAACTGTGAATTGAGGGTATTTTTGGGAAATTCTGAGGTTATTTGGATTATTTGTTTTGGCGAAATTTATCAAGTTCCTTGAACTCAAAAAAGTCATTAATTGATAGTTTTGTTTCTCTTATATCACTTCGTGAGTGGCTGTTTTTATTATTGAACATAAAATAAAGAAGATGCCAATATTCGTACAAGAATGACCCATTGGCAACTGGTGAATGTTTAAGATAAAAATAAAACTTACTGGACCTGATCTCTGGATTGAAAATGGGTGTGGTAGTACTATATTGAGTTTTATGAATGTTGTATTGTTTTGGGTAAGAATGAATTATGATGTGTACCAGAACGACACGAATAATAAATATTGAAGTGTATACAGTAGTTTGAAAGATGTTGATATATTGGAGAATTATTTTTGAGATGAAAGACAGTTGAAAATATATGCTTCATTGAAAAACTTGAAGAACTAATACTTACTCTCTATGAATAACCTAATAACAATTGAATAACTTTCCGCGAGTGTGTGTTATGATACAATGTGGAGTGGATATCAAGTACTGTCCATTATAATAATGTCCCCATGGCAGTGTTTCAAATGAATTTTTGATCAAGTATCTCTCATCGTCATGGGGGCTCAGAGCAATTTTTGTTTGTGTTATAGAACTGACAACATGTTTCTCCGACTTAAATAACTTTTGTTCTACATTTTTCGTGATGGAGTTTTCGAAACATTCTACATAGTCTTCGAACTTGATGTTTCTATGGAGAGCGGACTTCTCAACACCTTTTGCTTTCTTTGTGATTCCGTTTTCTCTCAGAACATTATCAATTGTTTCCTGATCTTGTCCCACCCCTTCTTAATCTCTGCGGAGTCTTTCTATATGTTTGTCTGAAGTTTGAGTCTTGAAAGCATATGATTTTAATCTCAGGCCTACAAATTCCAACATTATCCGACCTTCATTTTCATATTTCATAAGGCCCAACACTTTTCTGTTCACGAAAGGTGTATTGTTGATATTATTCTCTAAATAATCACTGGTTTCAAAATATTTATGACAATCACGGCGAATAACTTCATGAACGTCTTCATTGCGTATATCGTGAACTAATGAATCGGTATCCGTGTACAAAATGGAACAGTCGTGACCGAACTCTGGTATCATGTAACCATAGTGGGAGTCGTGAATTTTAGTTTCCGCTAAATCAAGTATACTAATTTCTATGCATATAGGTTCGTTGAAATATATCTCAGTTCCATTCAATTCGATTGCCACTAGATTCCCATTGAATATCACGACTCATTTGAATTCTGGTTCAGAAATTAGAGCTTTTGCGCCATATCGTCCTTCCCATTCAGTTACCAACTTGACGTTGCTACGTTTTCTAACGTTTTCCATCGTTTTTCCGAACACTGCATTGTGCAGGAGTTTGAATAAATTGTTTTCGAAATTATTTTTAGCAGCAGTTTGAAGCTTTGTATTCAGGTCTATGTAAGACATCAACCATGAGGACTGTTTGAATTTTATAATTCTATGAACTTTCTTCAGATTCAAGCCGTTTGCCAAACACTGTTTTAAATTCCTATAATGGATAATATACTGGGTTTAATCGTTGAAAGTCGCCATCAGCTTTTTCTCCTTCGATTCAGGAGAAAAATATTGCGGACAGAAGGGCAAGTCTCTGTGGGCATCGTGAATATTCTCTGGATACTCTCAGTCCACTTCGGAAATATAACCTACACCAGAGTCGTCGGCAATATTCGTAACATCTCTATCGAATTTTATTTCCATTCGAATCCGCCATATGGAAGATACTGACTCATTCCGAGTCCGCATTGATTGTTAATGTCTGTTTATAATAAATATGTGTCTTGTTTGGTCGAATCATAATCAGTCATATATTTGTTGTTTGCAGTTGCGCTTCGTTTGGAGCATTGACTTAACCCGCTCGAATTCCTTCCCCAATGAGCAGTATCATGTCGAAGTCCGTCAGTAATTCCAAATTAATGCCTGTATGTTTCAACGTATAGTCCCACGAGTTCCCGGTAAAGTATAGTATGGGCTGGATCAAGTCCATACGTTTTCAAACAACTTACCCCAAATTGTTCAAAAACCTCTGCCAGAAGCAATATATCTGGTTTAAGATATATATCAGAATATTCTCCTAGATTTCTATACGTTATATTTTTATTCTCTAGCCTGTTGTAGAAATCATTTTTCCTAGGTAAAGGTGGAACTGAGTTTTTCGAAACTGTCCACAAAATCATATGGAAATACTCTTTGAAAGCAACTCCAGTTGTTTCTATGTTAAATCTTTGAACTCGAACTTAAGGATATTGAACTCATCTAGATGAGAAGCCAAAGTATCTAGACTAGCACCCATAAATCTGAAACTAGCAATAAAACAAAAATTGATCAAATTATTTTCTGAATTCTTTGTGAAACTGATGTACTTTGTTGGTGGGAAGTAAATCGATACGTCCTTCTAGTCCTGTAGAAATATCCTTGACAATGAAGTGAGAATCATAGGCTGACAAATTATGGAATACAACTGGTATTGTGTGACTATCCTTGTAGTTGATGTTACAACTTTCATGGCTTGGGCCCCTATAACACCCTGTGAAATGATTATGATCGCGAATTTTTTTATCGTCTAGCATGAAAGGTTTCTCACAAAAAGTAGCTCATTTGAGAGCAAATTTATCCTGTGTTGTTGAGGAATTCATTGGAATTGGAAATAAAAATACCGTTTCTACATTTTCAGCGAATTGTTTGAGCTCTTGAATGAACCATTGTACACAATCTTTTTCCCTAAATGATTCGTAGAATGATAGAGAATCATTATAGTTGCATTTAACGTAATATCCCATACTATAAGGGACATGTTCTTGATATTTACCCTTATTGTTCACAGGATTCAAAACACACTCTGAATCAGCATATATGACAAATGGAAGAGGTTCTTTGTTTTTAAAATTTTTGAACTGCAACATGTCTTCTATTCCACACTCATTGATTGATTTACATCTGTCATAATGAGAATCTAATTTGGCTTGTGTATAAAAATAGTGGAAACACCTATCACAGAAGAAATTTGTGATTTTATGTTTGCTGAGCTGAGCTGATAAGAGCCTCGACAAGATTTTTAACCAAAGGAAATGGTAGTGTGTTAGTTGGAAATCAAAAGTAATGTATTCTTGGTCTTCATCTCCGTTGAAGTACTGGTTCTGGATCATCAAAAGATTGATATGTTTATCTTTCTTGTCTTAGGTTAGGTGCATTGGAGGTGTTTGGAAGCTTCTCTGTTCCTTCTTCAGTATGTAAACATTCACTGATAAATTATTCTGCTTTTCAAAACGTGGAACTTGTTTCACTGTCATTAAAAACTGAATCCCTTTCAGATTGAGAACCGTTGGATAATGGGGATAAGAACAGATTCTATCACTATTCTTCTGGGGAAAAACCGCGCTCACGATGCTCCATGCATACCAGGCTTGATCATCATTCTTGATAATAACACATGCCTTCTCCAGCGCTTGAGGTGCTTCTTTGAGGTGTGGATTCGTGTACATTCACTTGGAGATCAACTACCTCCTTCATAGTCTACCCGCTGCCATTTACTTGAAATTCATCGGAATTGGTCAGAATGTTATCCATTACATTGGTGATGAACCACTCAGTCGGTGTCTCGATAAATGGTTCATTCTTCGTATTCAAATATTTGAACTCTGTACTATCTTCATTGCCTTGATATGTGAAGAACTCTCTACGAAACACTGTATACACTTTAACAGCCTCATATTTCTTCAGGAGGTTTTGTATACGCCGATTAAAAAATATTTTGCAATCATCTAAGAATTGCCGTAGGTCCAAATGTTCAAGATTAGTTATGATGCCGTTTCTAATACGTCTTCGAAAGCTGCTGGGGTATCTTCCCATCGAACTCGGTGCTTAGCTGTAAGAACTTTCGAAGGCAAACCTCAGCCTGTGACATGCAATGCTTTGAAATTTTGTTTGGAGGATTGAAATTGTCCTATAGCTGCTAAAAAATGTTATTTTCGTCCTGTAGCATCCGCACGCATTTGTGCAATAATCTTGACACTCTATTGCACTCCCTGACACCGAAGTCTATTGCTAAACAACTGGGGTGCAACTTGACTCTGTCCAGTTGCTCTTGAATTTTCTATAGGTTATCTACTGCACACGACATTCAAAGTTAATTAGAGAGTGTTAGTTTGTGCTTGATTTAGAACAAGTAACGAGATTCTTTTCGTACGAGAGACTGATGAATAATGATTCTAGAAGTACAGTTGCTTCTCATATCCACGATCGGGGATGATCATGGAACCGGAGATTTCCGATAATGAACACCTGCAGACCGATGATTTCCGAGCATCCCTATATTGAACTTGTGCAAACTTGTTTGAACTTAAGTGCCATGTGAAGTGGAATGAATAGAAAAATCGAATTGAACGGTTTTTCTTCATATAAAGGATTCAATATAAAATTGAACCAGAATGAGGGCCAAGAAGCCTGAAACCGGTATGCGGATTGTTAGGTGAACACGACATAAATTAAACATAATCGAGCTTATCAGAAAGAAACATTTGCATTCAATGTCCATTGATATTATATGGAAGTATGCATGGATTTTCAGGTGAATATCATTCCATGATCTGCGTGGTATTTGCCAGGAAAGTAGTTGTTTTTCACCTGAGATCTACCATTTTCTGGTTCAATTTTATATTGAATCCTTTATGTGAAGAAAACCGTTTAATTCGATTTTCTATTCATTCCACTTCACATGGCACTTATCTTTCACTATATGCTAGAAGGGCTTAGCCATCCTACTGAGAAGGAATCTTTTATTTAGAAACCTATCGAGGTGGGAGATTTTCGGAGTGTTTCTTTCTGTCACTAGGTACCGCCAGTTAAAGTTTATCTTTTCCGGCGTACCTATTGGTGTTACAAGATCGATGATGGGTTGTTAACGTTGTGTCTCACTTCAGCCAGAGTTCTTTGGACCTTTGGCTGGTTGACTACTCCGTACTGATGAGGGCCAAGAAGCCTGAAACCGGTATGCGGATTGTTAGGTGAACACGACATAAATTAAATATAATCGAGCTTATCAGAAAGAAACATTTGCATTAAATGTCCATTGATATTATATGGAAGTATGCATGGATTTTCAGGTGAATATCATTCAATGTTCTGCGTGGTATTTGCCAGGAAAGTAGTTTTTTTACCTGAGATCCACCATTTTCTGGTTCAATTTTATATTGAATCCTTTATATGGAGAAAACCGTTTAATTCGATTTTTCTATTGTTTGAACTTGTTGATATTTGAAATCATGATGGATAAGAACATTATAGAATCTCATCAGATTTTGCATGCATGTGGATAAGTGATTGGTGAATGTGATTATGACAATGGTATTTTGGGTATGAATATAGCAATACTCAGTTTGTAGAACTAAAAACAAACGGATCGTGAATTTATTGATTCATTGAAATGGTGAGAAGCTAAAACAGAAGACTTAATAAAATACCGGTGAAAATAACAGAACTCAACTCTTCAAAGATTTGGTTGGTTTTGATTGGATTTCATCGAAAAATATCAGCACCTATATCGATATGAACTGCTTAGAATTGACGTATGGAAGTATATATCAAAATGGAAAAAAATGATAAAAACACATAATCCATTTCCCCGAAAGACTCAGTTAGTTTTGATTAGGTAATGTTAATATTGAAGAATATTATTAGAGATATTAAAACAAAGCGAACTTTCGAAACTGTGGTTTGTTGGATGGCTACAGGTGGTCACGGATGTTTATGGATGCTCACGGTGGACACGCATGATCACGCAGACCGTCTAGCCAAGGATAGTCACGAGGATCATCGCGAAAGGTATACGGATGTTCATGGATAGTCACGAGTGGTCACCGATGGCCATGGAGGCCAACTCGACAAGGATGGTCACGATGATGATCGCAGACGTTCAAGGGTGGCCACGGAAGGTCATTCAGGTCGACCGGAGAATGATGGTCACGAAGATGATCGCGGAAGCTTAACGATTTTCATGGATGGTCATGAGTGGTCACGGATGTTTATGCTAGCCGACTGGACAAGGAGGGTCACGAGTGGTCACGGATTGTCGTATTGGGTCACATATATTTGAGATTGGTCATGTTTGGTCACACTGATGTGTGTATGTATGAATGTATGACTGTCCTGGTGAGCAGGTATCCTACGTAGGAGATCTAACTTCTGTAAAATACTTGTTATATGTGCAGAATAGAAAAATGAATGCAGAATAGAAATGAGGAGATTCAGTAGTGAGATATATACGTCAGATTAGTAACCCATACCTCCTGATAGTCTTGGACATCATGGCCGCGGGACCAAAAGTACTCAAATGAACCTTCATAAGAAAAAGCATGGGATTTTGAGCCAGAACCCTCATAGTATATCTACATAGAAAACAAACGACAATTTTTTTACATAAGAATCAGCAATGGTTGAAATACGTGACCTCACTCGAATAATACTCAATCCGCTTCCACTCAGCATTCAATAAATTCAAACATATGATCTTTATAGAAAAATCGAAGTCATATGAACTTTAATTCTTTATTTTTTTCCCCTCTTGATATTTTCATTATTTCCACTCGACGAAATTAAGAAATATCGAAAACGAAAATGTGAGTTAAAAAAATATGCTGATTTGGGATTCCATACCCATTGCGTAATTGAGATGCCGTACAAGTAATGCATCAACACCATCATTTTTTGTTTGTTTCATTTAGACACTGAAATATGAGCCGAGAGCGAGAAGCGCAACAAGAAATTCCTGTGAGGCCTGGAATATTAGTCAAAATTAATGTTCTTCATTTATTATATTTCCTGAATAATAATGCTTCGGAAACCCGTATAAAATTCTGGTGTAATTGAAGGAGGATTGTGCACCGAATTCATACGGTGAATAATGGATAACCTCAGATAACGGGCAAATAAATGTTATTGAGAAAAAATTTGCCTTATGGCAGAATGCTCAATTTCCCCTGTTTACTAGAGGTGAATTATCCTCAAAGAATGGTGGCAGGGAAGCAAAAGATAATTAGAAAATATTTTATTTCATTTATCGGAATTATGTGTGGTAGAAAATTCTATTTTATGAATTTCCAATGGAGAAATTGTTAAACAATGACACCTCAGGATGTTTTGTCCAATGGGTTGAAAGCATAACTTAGTGGAGGAGATGTAGAAATAAACTTTCTGTATCTTATCTCAATCCATTATATGTCACTGCACTATCCGTGAAAGCATAGCATGATACATCGTATTCGTTTCTAATTGGTGAAAGAACAAAATGAGAATCACAAATGAACATAATTGCCCTCATCGATCAGTGCTTCATCCCATTTAGAGAAGAATAGGAAAAACTGTTAGTTTTATCAAGTAACTCATTACTTTTAGTCTCAATTCTACCTATGATGAAATCAATTTCTGCTGGTGTCAAACAGGAAGAACTCTCGAGTGAATTTTAAAAACAAAAATCTTGAGATTTCCTGTATTCTGTCAATTTCTCCCATGAAAACTAGTCCAAGAATACTCGAGAATATCGCAGTCATTTATTCTTCCACGAGTGGCCATTGAGTATGGTCATTCTGTAAAATTTATCGATTCATTTATTCAATGGCTGAAACGATTGAAGTTCACGATAGACCTATGAGTCAATTAGAAGTATATGATATTCGTAATAATTATTTGAATAGATAATCAACTCCTCCATTCACAGTATATAAACCTTCACGAAGTAATTATCAGGTGAATATCTACTCAAGATCAATGATTCTGAAGACATTTTGCTGGTGATCTTGGAACTCCTAATAAATAACTATCAATACCTCTTGAGGCTATATTTGAGGGATATGATTATGTTACATGGATTTTGAAGGACAATTTTTGGTCTCAGTCATAGCTCACAACCTGGCATTGTACAAGATGACAGTGTAAAGAAGTACCACGCATCGATTTACTCAACATTCTCAAATTCTTCAGGGATTTGGACTCCTAGGAGCTGCTCAATCAGAAATAGAAGGAGCACAATAGATCTTGGTGTATATGTCAACTCCTACAACCCAACTAACATTATAGGCAAGTATTCACCTTTATTGAGAATAATACATGAATATAAGAATTAATTTAGAAAAAAAAAAGCAAAATGTTAAATGTAAAATAATTTCGAAATGAAAATCTTGATTGAAGCCCGGAACTCGATGATTTGCTGTTTCAGTCGAAGGAGAACCCGAAAAAACTGTATTATTTACGTACGAAAATTGTGATACCTAGATCTCCCAGCCAATAGTGGTCTTTTCTCCTTACGCGTGACCTGAAGTCAACTATGAGAGACAAAACATTTGAGGTTAGAAGAGAAAACCGGAAGTTTATGTATATTCTATTGAGAGTTATATCATAAGTTATTAATTTTCGAGAAAGCATTTTGCCTGGAAATTTTATTGATTGCGATTTGTGGTCTTCTCTGAGTGCTTTGTTTTCGTGATTTGATCTCCAATATATGGGCAAAAATTGTAGGAGTTGAATTCCTCAGAGAAAAATTGCTTGATGTAGAAGATTTAAAAAATTGCGGAAAAATCACGTATGATATTTGATGAGAATATTTCCCAAATCATATTCGGAGCTGAATAAGACCACCAAAATTCATGTTATATTCGAATTTATCAACGAGTATATATATATATATAATATATATATATATATATATGTATTTATATATATATATATATATATATATATATTTATATATATATATATATATATATATATATGTATATATATATATATATATATGAGATTCAGGTTGTCGAAATTACGAAAAAAATTAAGAATTAATTTGTTTTTTCCAAAATTCTTGAGGAAAAAAATCTGAAACTTGGTACACTAATCAAGGTTTATCAACGTGCTCATTTGCAGTTATAATTTTTCATTTTCGTAAACCAGTGGCGTAGTTACGATGGTATGTGGTCATATGTTCCTTCATATTTTCTTGGGACAAGGTAATGGACAAATGAGCGTTTGACATCAGTTCGGCTCATCAATACGATAATTTTTTTAGTTTATGTAGGAATATCAATATCGAAGCCATTTATATTGATGAAGAAAAACAATTATTATGTATTAATATCAACTCAAATGATAGAAACGGTTTGGTGGGTACACTACTTAGGAACAAACAAGGCATTAAAGCAAATGTTCAAATGGACCTTCATTCTGTTCAATACACTGGCATCTCCGTATCATCGACTGTCGCACGCTTTGGAATA
Source organism: Gonioctena quinquepunctata (assembly GCA_018342105.1). Classification (NCBI taxonomy): domain Eukaryota; kingdom Metazoa; phylum Arthropoda; class Insecta; order Coleoptera; family Chrysomelidae; genus Gonioctena; species Gonioctena quinquepunctata. The sequence goes on from JAFIRS010001197.1 coordinate 11,676, forward strand.
TTCCCGAACGTATTTCTGAAATTCTTGGTGTTAAATCTTCCTCAGATTTCACAGGTGTTCCATACACTAGGGATTTGAGTTATCTACCCAAAAAAAAATAGTGAACCTGAATCTGGGGAACGTGCAGTCCAATGTATGAGACCACGTACCTATCCACCGATCATAGAATGTTTGTTCAAGACATTGCCGTACGATTCGTTGGAATTGGGCCGGTGCTCTGTCATATAGATACCACATTCTATGACGAACCAATAGAGATACGTGTTCAAGTACCCCGGGTAAAATATGATCAAGAAACACTTGGTAGTTCTGCCTATTCAAACAGGCAGGAAGAAGATATGGTCCAACGATACGATTTTCGATAATTCCTACCCAAATATTCACTGAAAACTTTTGTTGGTAGCCTTTTCGAAACATTCGATGCGGATTTTGTCCATCCCATAAATGGCTGTTGCTACTATGGGAATATACATCTCTTGTGAAACATGCCTCATCCGTGAATAGGAAAGTCGTTTGCTCCTCCATTCATCCCCAAAAACCATTCACAAAAAAATCTACGAGTGCCATAATCACCACCTTCTATAGGCGAGAAGGTCACAATAGTTGTTTACGTGCTACCTGACTCACTGTTGATTGTGACACTTGTAACCTATGAGAAATAGCCCGAGTGCTGGTAGAAGGATCAGCTGCTAATCGTTCGAAAATTTGTTTTTTCGTACCTTCATCTCTTTTTGTTCTATTCGCTCCACAATGGTGTTTACTGAATTTGCAGGACCCCGTTTCGTCCAATCGTCAATGCACAACTACAAAAGTAGTGAAATGTGGATGATGTCTCTTTGGATATCTATGTTTATTTAATGAAGCAGTGGATCTGGCATTTTCCCCTGTTTCACCGTAAACGAAATGCATATCTGTATATTCTTCAGATTAATAATCAATTTTGAGACGATGTTCACTGACCAAAATGATGACAGATGACTTGACAATAATACAAACTGTTTTGGGTTACTGCCAATTATGTCTAATGTAAGTATCGATATGTCACTATGTTTCTACAAGGAACAATGAAAAAAGGCTAATTTTTTTTAATTTCCAAATTTCGTGTATGTTTAATGCGTTGATCAGTGGTGTACTGAACAGCCTACCACAAACTAGCATGAGAGGCTTGACTTTGCAACTAGTTATCGCGAATCGGAAGAAATCATGTAAGTAGATATTAATACACAATAATTGTATTTCTTCATCAAAAACATGTTGATTGGATGATATTTTCCTAGATAATTCAATCAGAAATGGCTTCGATAATGATACTCCAACATCAACTTCAACAAATTGATAGTACTTATCTTCAGTTTTTCGCAAAAATTATTTCAGACCTTAACTCTCATCTAAGTGGGGTTTTATGAATTTGAGGTTTGATTTATTCGTCAGTTGATCTGTCAGAACAATCATATGCAAGAAAGTATGGTAACATATCAGTTCGATCAAATAATATTATGCATGTATCTCCGAGGGGATGCATTTAAGGACTTACCTTGATGAAAACTTGTACTTCGAAATGGGTTGAGGAATCTGTAGTTGGAGTTTATTGGTCTCATTCTGACATATATATATATATATATATATATATATATATATATATATATATATATATATATATATAATATAGAAAAAGAGAATATCGAGGGGACTGTTAAAAACAAAATGGAAGGAATTCAATGGACATAACTCTCAGAGAAAAGTGCTAACCGTAGACACGTGTTTCGGGCTCTCGGCCCTCATCAGTACGGTGGAGAAGTGCAAGGATGGACAACACTTGATAGAAAACGACAAATCAACGGAGTCAACAAACAGAAGCCAGCCGCTCATTTGTGATTTCGGTCAGCAGACCCTGAATTCCAGGGCAACAACCAACGTCACCACGCAGGCAGCTATAGCTATCTGCGTGACATCCGAGTCCAGGAATATAAATATGAAAAAGAGTAATATCGAGGGGACTGTTAAAAACAAAATAGAAGGAATTTAATGGACATAGCCCTCAGAGAGGTAGCTATAGCTGCCTCCGTGGTGACGTTGGTTGTTGCCCTGATTCAGGTCTGCTGCCGAAAATGCCTGGCAGTATTTCGTCTATCGGGATCGCATCTCCACGCTGAGACCGAAATCTACGTATCTGAATCCATTTTGTTATCCACTCTATTATTCTGACTGGATGTCGGTGCTATGCTCCTGTGACTTGTTTTTCTGAATTCGGACAAATCACAATGACCCATCCAAATCTCCACCGTCTGATGAGGGCCTGACTCCGTTGATTTGTCGTTTTCTATCAAGTGTTGTCCATCCTTGCACTTCTCCACCGTACTGATGAGGGCCGAGAGCCCGAAACACGTGTCTACGGTTAGCACTTTTCTCTGAGGGCTATGTCCATTAAATTCCTCCCATATATATATATATAAATATATATATATATATATATATATATATATATATATATATATATATATATGTTATGGTTTGATATTTTGAAAAATCTATAAATTGTTAACTTAAAATGAAGATAGCTAATTATTTTTGGTATTCTTTGAGAGCCAGATTTATATGATATAAATAGATATTTCTGACCCTGTAATAATAATTGTCAGCGAACGTCACTGTTCTCTCGTCACGCTACCAACAATTATTATTTTCTTCGCCACAGCTAACAACAGTCGGTACGCCTTTGTCTCATATAGTCGGTTCAATAGGAATTTGGCCACTGGTGGCTAACTTCAGTTTACTGAATGATCTTAGTTATGTTAGTTGATCATTGTGAGAAAATAAACAAACCAAATATCAAAAACAATTATCTCCTTTATTCAGGAAGACTTAAAAATACCTGGCCTACGAGAAATAACTTATGCTAGAGTGAATCAAACAATAATTCACGGATCCTCATAAAATGCATATCATTTTTTTTTTTTTTTTTCGATAGATAAACAGAACCTCACTCTCTCTGTGAGAGTAATTTTCTGTTATTGTTCATAAGAAAGTGACATAGAGTTCATCCATTGTGAAAAATGTTATTTGTGAAATAGTTCAGGACCGGGAAAGCACTATTAAAGGTTTTATACCTGGTTGGAACTGTTGTGTACAACTATACCATAAAACAGGAAGTCTCTCTCCAGCCTTCGTTGGGACTGCAAAGCCATGGTCAGAACGTATCGATGCGGGACTCAGCTTTTGGAATCGTGGATATATGATATCATTAAGGTAATTTTGTTTTGTTAAGCAAATGATGGAATTATTCCATTTTTCTTTTAGTGAAATTTTGTGCGTGCTTCCGCTTTGGAAAATATTTTCGATCTCTTCGAAGCTTTGTTTTTCCGTCGCTTCGCAACATCTTGCTCTTATCGTTGTTCCATTTGAAATTTCGAATTCGCGCACCAAATTGTCACTTTGCACTGTTTATATAAATGTTGCCCAATTTATACACACAATTAAATTTCCATTCTTATCATTAATTACAAGTTTGAATAATAATTGCTTATGATACCTTCTCTTTGCCATTCTCTCACAATTTCCAACTTTTCATTTGATCATCTCTCCTCTGATTGGCTATCTTTCATAAAGACGTTTGCTGTTCTCTCATTGGCTAACTTTTAGTTTGCTACAATTTCATGTACAGAGTGTTTCAAGTTTATAAATGTGTTGATTACTTTTTATTCATGATAATTTTGTGAATCTTGACTCTTTATGAGTTATGATAATTTTGATAGTGTATATAATTGACTGTTTTATAGTACTTTGACATTTTCATCTATCCATATCATACCTAGGCTCATAAAATACATTGAATTTTAAAAGCTATTTACAACAAACTCTTGAAATTGATAATTATTTATTATTTATTCTTTTTGTGGCTTTTTTGTCTTCTAAAACTTGAAACTGGCATAACATAACATAACAACATTCCTAAATTAATATTCAATAATTTTCTACTAGTTAAAAATATTTTTTTTTTATTTTACTTTAACTCATACTAATTTCTACTTTCAGAAAACTACTCGTGATGGACTTCCAGAAAAACAAGTTCTACAACGATAACTATTATTTACAACTACTAAAATTAAGTTTTATATTTGTACACATTTTCAATATTGAAAATTCCTCTCAGTTGCCTTGTCTGAGGATGTATTAACCTATAACTATTTATAGCATTCTCATCATCAACCTCATATGGTTCTTCAAATGGCATTGAAATTTTGCACAAATACCTAGTCTTTTATTTGGTATTCTTAATGCTTTTATAATGACTAATTCTCCCTTTTTAAACTTCGTCTTTTGATTTCCTCTTTTATTTTCCCTTTTTATATATTTATCTGCATTCCTTTTTATTCTAATATTTATTTTATTTATTATTTCTCGCATATCTCTTTCATTACTAATCCATTCTCTTTCAGGCATTCTTCCTGTCATAATATATTTAGGACATTCTTTAGTAATAGTACTAGGTACTTCATTGAAATATTTTTCTATCATTTCTATGTTTTCATCCCATGTTTTATGATTTTGCTGAGATGTCAATCTCAAATATTTTATTACCTCCTGTATATATCTTTCTGTTGGGTTTGATGCTGGATGTCCAATGCTAGTAAATTTCAATTGTATTACCACACTCTGTGAAAAATTCTTCATTTGTTCATTAGTAAAATATATAGCATTGTCTAAAATAATTTTCTCTGGTTTACCTACTTCTACTATGAATCTTGTTAAAAGATTTTTAACAGTTTTAAAATTTGTCCTTTTTGTAGAGTATATTTTAATAAATTTTGAAAAATTATCCACTATTACAAATATATGTTTATTATTATTATAAGTTGGTATCAAATTACTAACAAAATCTATTGATATTATCTGTAAAGGTTTTGTTGTAATAATACTCTTTGTTTCATTTTTATTAATCATATTTTTATGTTTGCTTAATTGACAAACTTGACATGTTGTTACAATTTTTTTAGTTAACTCCAAATCTTGTGAACTTATATAGTTTTCTCTAAATATTAACCAAACTTTTCCAATCCCTATATGAATGTATTTCTGATGTATATATGTAATCACCTGTTCTGCCAATTCTTTTGTGATAACGAATAGTTCTTCACCATTTACTAATTTTATTATAATACCATTTTTGTTTATTGTTCCTCTTTATTCTTTATTTGTTAATTTGTACTGATCTTGCCTACTTTGATTTTCAGAAAACAAACCTATTTTATTATTAAAAACATTTATTCCTATTTTTACCTGTCTAGGAGTATGTGTTTTTCCCATCTCCATTCTAGTTAAAGTGTCTGTAATGAAATTTTGTTTCCCTGGTATATGCCTAATTTCAAATTTATATTCTTGCAATAATAATGCCTATCTATGTACCCTATTACTTGCATATTTGCAATTTACAATTGACATCAGTGCTTCATGATCAGTTTCTATATAAAATTTTGCCCCTAATAAATAAAATCTTAATTTAGTAATACAAAATATAACACTTGCTAGTTCTAATTCTGTAACAGTGTAATTTCTTTCATGTTTTTCAGTGATTCTGGAAACAAATGATATTGGAACTTCTTTTCCATTTTGTACTTGTATCAAAACTCCTGCAAATCTTGACATAGATGCATCAGTTCTCAATACAAAAGGTTCATCATAGTTTGGATGAAATATTTTTAAATTTTGAATAAAAATGTCCTTTAATTCAGAAAATGCTTTTTCCTGTTCATCTCCCCATTTCCTTCTTTTTTTAAAAGTAATATTGATGGTAATTCTTTATTGCTTCAGTCTGGAATTATTTTTTAAAATAATTAATTCCCTAAAAATCCTCTAAGAGTTCTTAAATTATGTGGCCTGACATACTCTCTTATTGTTTTATTCTTTCAGGATCCATTTCTACACCTTTCTCATTTATTTTGTAACCTAGATAACTAATTTTTTTTGAAAAAATTCACATTTATCTATATCTATTTTTAAGCCCTGCTTCATCTTATATTTGAAATATTTTTTTCAAATGTTCTTTATGCATTGTTTCATTCTCAGTGTATTTTAATATGTCATCAATGTTATGTAAAGCAAAATTTTCATATTTGTCAAGTATTTTATGTAATACTCGTTCTAAAGCTGGACAAGCCGATTGCAAACCATATGGAACAACACTAAATCTATATACAACACCTTCTATAGAAAAACCCGTATAATTCCTAGAATTTTAATGTAGTGGTATCAACCAAAAGCTGTGCTTCAAATCTATTTTAGAAAAAATTTTTGCATTTGTGATTTTACCAAAAATAGTTTCTATGTTTAAAGGAGATTCATATTGTGGAATTGTTATTTTATTTAGTTCTCTAGCATCTAAGCATAATCTAAGCTCACCATTTTTTTTTACAACTACTATGATAGGGTTGATGTAATTACTGTTACTTCTTTCTATTATACCTTGTTTTACCATTTTTTCTAATTCATCTTTAACTTTTTCGCGGTACTTATAAGGAATTGGATAGTTTTTTGATCTGAATTTTTCTGTTTCTTTTACTTCTATGTTGTGTACATACTCTTTTGCAACTCTTGATTCATACATAATCAACTTATTATATTTATTTAATAATTGATCAATATACCTTTTATATTTATCATTACATTTATATTTCATTTCATTTATATTACCTTTATCTTCATCATAATTATTTTCATATCTCTCATTCATACCCTTTGTACACAACATTTTCTTATTTTCACTTATTTCAGTTTTTTCTTCATAAAATTCAAAACATTTTCCATCCATTTCCAAATTTTTGTTATTATAGTCAATCTTGGCTTTCACTTTTTCCAATTGATCCGTACCTATAATTACATCAAACTCCATATCTTTAACTACTAACAGTTGTAACTCAATATTGCTCTCATCAATCTCCAATTTTAAATTTACATATTAATTTGATTCAGCGAGTTTTTTCCCATTTATACCCACTTAATTTGTTTTTGGCATTTTTACTAGAATATTTTTAACTTTCATGAAATCTTCTAAACAATTTTCTTCAATTAAAGATGCTTCAGACCCTGTATCAATCAATATTTTTATTATTTTATTTCCTATTTTTCCTTTCAAAATAATTAATCCTATATTTTGTTCATTTTCCATATTTTCATCTTTCATAATAAATTCTATCGGGTGTTGGTAATTTGTGTTTTCCAGCCTAACATATGGTTTTTCTATTAAAAATTTTGTTCTGCCTGACTAGTTGTGGGAACATTTACTTGATTATTTTCCCCTCTTGACAATACCTGTCCCTCTCTTTCGTGCAAATTTTCCGCACTTTGACATCTCCTATTCAAATATACCCTTCTTGTATTATCATGTGTTTGATTATTATTTCTTTCAACATTGTTTTGTGGTTGTCTGTTGTAATATGTTCTTTGTCCTTGAAATTGCTGAGAATAATTCTGATTATTATTATTAAAATTATTCCTATTATGGCTAAAATTATTATTGTAATTTTGATTTCTTTGATATCCTTGATTTTGGTTATATTGCCTATCATTATTTCTATTTCTATCATAGTTTTTTATTAAACTGTCTATTACTTCTTCATTATATCGGTTCATAAATCTATTATTTCGATTATTATTATTGTAATTATTCCTATTATTATTTCGATTACCCCTTTGATAATCATTGCTATTGTTTTGGAAATTCCTTTGTTGATTATTATTTTCCCAACTTCTGTAAGATAACGTCCTCTCTAACCTCAATAAATATTGACTAAGTCTCTCCATACTTTTGATCTCATGCATGTTTATGACTTCAAAAATTGCCTGTTTGAAATGCCTACTTATATTGCCCACTATTTCTTCCTCTCTCATCACCGGATCTAAATATTGTGCCATAGCACACATTTGAATTGCATAATTGTTATAGTTCATACTCCTTTTCTCATCAAATTTTCCAAATTGTAATTTATCCCTAATGCTTAATTGTGCATTTTCTCCCCAATATTGTTTCAAAAATAAATTTTCAAAATCTTGAAAAGAATCAATATTCTTTTCCTGGCTACTAAACCATACACAAGGTTGATTAAATAAATACTGTCTGATAATCTCTTTCAATTCCTCTATATCATTTATATGTCTAGTTTTGTTTTTTATCATTTTGATAAAAGTGATAGGATGTAATTTTTTTATATTGCCCTCAAATTTATTATTTATTTGTATTCCATAACAATTATTTATGATTCTACTATCTAAGTTATTGTCTATTCTTCTTGATTCTAATAGTTTTATCTTCTCTACATTTTTAGTCATTTCATTCTCTACATTTACTAATTTTTTATCAAGAGTAATTATTTCATTTTTAGCTCTTTCTTGTTTACTATTCATGTCTTTTAGTTTTTCATCCTGCCTTTCCACATGATTATTTATAGTGGATACTTCTTGTGTTATTGCCACATAAAATTCCTCATTTTGTTGTCCTATTTTTGTTTCTAATTGTTAATGCGCTTCCAACAATTCCTTTTTACTTCGTTGAGATTTAGTTTGTATTTTATTTTCTATACTTTCCATATTTCTTTTTATATTCTTTATATTTTGTTGCACATTTTCTCTCAATCTTTCTTCCATACTCGCTGTGTTTTCTTTCAATTCTTTTATTTCATTTGACAAACTTTCTTTCATTTCATTCTTTATATTTCCTATCTTTTCTTCCATCCTTTCCTCCATTCTTCCCATACTTTCTCTCATTCCATCATTCATCCTTTCTATTTGCTCTTTCATTTCTTTTTTCATATTTCCTGAATTTTCTTTCATTTCTTTTATTTCATCTTTTATACTTCCTATGTTTTCATTCATTCTCAGTGAATTTTCTTTCATATCATTTTTCAATCTACTTTCCATACCTGCTATATTTTCTAAAATTTTTTCTAACATTTTATTACTTTCCATTCCTGTACTTTCGATTTTATTTCTCTCTCTCTCTCACATTACTACTCTCACCTTCTTCCTGATCACCCCTATCTCTACCTTCTGCACCTTCTTCCAAGCCAACTTTCTTACCATCTCTCAAATCCATTTTTTATTCACCTATATTCAGTCTTATACTTTGAAATGTCACTTGCTAATGTTCACCCAGTGTTATTAAGAAATAATATTTTTCCTTTACTTTCCCTTACTCTGCCTTGAAATGATATATTGCCCTTACTTTGCCTTTTCTCGCCCAGAAATAAATATTATGAAATATTATTTTTCCCTTACTTGCCTTTTCCACATTTTTCTCAATAAATATTATGCCTTTACTTGCCACTACGTTGGGACGCCATTTCTTATGGTTTGATATTTTGAAAAATCTGTAAATTGTTAACTTAAAATGAAGATAGCTAATTATTTTTGGCATTCTTTGAGAGCCAAATTTATATGATATAAATAGATATTTCTGACCCTGTAATAATAATTGTCAGCGAACGTCACTGCCACAGCTAACAACAGTCGGTACGCCCTTGTCTCATATAGTCGGTTCAAAAGGAATTTGGCCACTGGTGGCTAACTTCAGTTTACTGAATGATCTTAGTTATGTTAGTCGATCATTGTGAGAAAATAAACAAACCAAATATCAAGAACAATTATCTCCTTTATTCAGGAAGACTTAAAAATACCTGGCCTACGAGAAATAACTTATGCTAGAGTGAATCAAACAATTATTCACGGATACTCATAAAATGCATATCATGGATAGATAAACAGAACCTCACTTTCTCCGTGAGAGTAATTTTCTGTTATTGTTCATAAGAAAGTGACATAGAGTTCATCGATTGTGAAAAATGTTATTTGTGAAATAGTTCAGGACCGGAAAAGCACTATTAAAGGTTTTATACCTGGTTGGAACTGTTGGTGTTCACAATTATACCATAAAAACAGGAAGTCTCCTCTCTCCAGCCTTCGTTGGGACTGCAAAAACCATGTGTCAGGAACGTATCGATGCGGGACTCAGCTTTTGGAATCGTGGATATATGATATCATTAAGGTAATCTTGTTTTGTTGAGCAAATGATGGAATTATTCCATTTTTCTTTTAGTGAAATTTTGTGCGTGCTTCCGCTTTGGAAAATATTTTCGATCTCCTCGAAGCTTTGTTTTTCCGTCGCTTCGCAACATCTTGCCCTTGTTGTTGTTCCATTTGAAATTTCGAATTCGCGCACCAAATTGTCACTTTGCACTGTTTATATTAATGTTGCACAATTTATACACACAATTAAATTCCCATTCTTATCATTAATTACAAGTTTGAATAACAATTGCTTATGATACCTTCTCTTTGCCATTCTCTCACAATTTCCAACTTTTCATTTGATCATCTCTTCTCTGATTGGCTATCTTTCATGAAGACGTTTGCTGTTCTCTCATTGGCTAACTTTCAGTTTGCTACAATTTCATGTACAGAGTGTTTCAAGTTTATAAATGTGTTGGTTACTTTTTATTCATGATAATTTTGTAAATCTTGACTTTTTATGAGTTATGATAATTTTGATAGTGTATATAATTGACTGTTTTAGTACTAGTACTTTGACATTTTTATCTATCCATATCATACCTAGGCTCATAAAATACATTGAATTTTAAAAGCTATTTACAACAAACTCTTGAAATTGATAATTATTTATTATTTATTCTTTTGTGGCTTTTTTGTCTTTTAAAATTCACAACTGGCATAACATAACATAACAATATATATATATATATATATATATATATATATATATATATATATATATGGATTGTTGCTTTTTTCAGGTTATGGTTCGTTGAATAAAATAACCAATTGCAGGTTAGAACATTTTATGGGCGGTTTCATTTAAAACAAAATTACGTTTCGCCTGGGGGGCTTCCAGGCTTCTTCAGATTTTAGCTATAAAGAAAATATATATGGTCAAGCCACATGTAATGGGCATCGACGAAAGTTACCTCTTACCTGCCAAAACAAATTCAAAGAGTTTGTTGTTGGGTTCTTTTCTACATTTCATTCTGGTAAACATTTTTCTTCTTCTTTTTCTTTGTGAATTAGGTGGATATTCTTGGGATGGAAATATCTGGTTTCTCATTAGATCGATGAAACAAATTGTCTTTCGAGAAAGTGACATTAATAGTGGAGAGTAAATGTGAATTCAATGATCTATTTCGGTATGTTCGTTTCCATAGGTGTGATCGTTTTCATTGGTGCGTTCGTTGTTGTTAGTGTAGATTGAGCAAAATCAAACAAGGTTTTGTTTTTCGATTTGAAGGATAGTAGGAGATTTGAGCCGGTTCTGGGTCTCCCCCCACCACTATGACGTCACGTGTGATCTTGAAGGATTGCAGGTGTGCAATGTATGCGTTTGACATTGAGATTTGACCTTGAGATTTGTCATTGAGTTTTAACAATGGAGTTTGACAACTTTGTGAATCGACCTCAAGTTTTGACTTTGAATTTGACTTCGAGATTCATAACATTAGGTTTTGACTTTGAGATTCGACCTTAAGTTTTGATGTTGGGATTGTTTCAGCAACCTTGAGATTTGATCTTGATTTTTTTGTTTGACCTTGGTTAAAGTTGTGGCGTAGGCACACATATTGTGTGAGGTCATTACCTTCATGAGTCCTTGCACTCTCCAAGCGAGGAGGGCGTTTATCCTGTGAGAGAGCTAAGAGTGAACTGCAAGTATTGATGGAGGCGCTGAATGTCAAGAGAACTCCCTCACAATACAGAATGCGCATAGCATCGGACTTGTTGTAGGGTGGGGATATTTGATTTAAATATTCCAGGAGAAGAGTATTTCGAATCAGTGTCTCCTCCAGTGAGCTATTGAAAACAAGTTGGTGAAATGTATTCATGTGATTGTGGTAAATATTTCACTCGTAGTGATAATCTACGTCGGCATCAACGAGAAACTTGCCAGGGAGGTCCTCCAGCGAAACGAGTTGAATTGAACAATGACGATGACTCACCACCTGTACCACTCTATACATGTAATTGTTGTAATGTGATAATCCCATATGGTCAAGTCAACTCTCACAATAGAACACTCGCACATAGGACGAATTCATGTGTTCACTTGGGTGGTGGTGTACACCTTATTAAAAATGCATTCAAATGTCGCATTTCTGGCTACAGAGTATCTAGTGAGAATATGTATACTAAGTACACATCTTTTTTCGATGATATCAGGCATAAAGTACTCGAGCTATCGGAAAAAACATCAAACTGCACAACTTCATCAAAGTCAACATGGAAGAGTTTGGAAGTTATATCATTCAAACCCAGGAATTGACAGACATCAAATCGTTCAGTTCTCTCAATCGTATAGCAGATCGATCAACTGATTTGAATGGATTATTCGATGCGTTTCGTGAAATTTTAATTGCCCAAAGTACGGAGTTTGGAGAGAGTGATGCAGGTTCGTAGTGATAATTGTTGTAAATGATGGAAGGTTTAATGAAAGTTATTTTTTCAGGATGGAGTTGCGAAAAAATTATGTTCCTTGAGGTGAATATAAACAAATACAGTCCACTTGGCGGATCATCCTACATGAAACTTCCCGAATTCATTGAGAAAAGAAAAGGTGTTGTCAATGTGAAAAATGAAGACCAATGCTGATGTGACATCTGCATTATTTCTCACAAACAATGAAGTGTCGAAGGTGTCTTGATATCCACATTATGAGACTGTCTTGAATGTAACAGGTATGGATTCTTCAGTAAAATCACGTGATATAAAAATGTTTGGGTATTTGAATGAAATTTCAGTCAATGTTTATGGTTTTGAATCTAAGATTGAAAATAAGAGAGTCAAATATGAGGTGATTGGGCCATTGCGATACTCTCAGAGAAAACTCAGAAGACATGTCAATTTATTGCTCATCATAGATGGGGTGGCAAATAGTCATTATTGTTGGATTAAAGATCTTTCAAGATTGGTGTCAAGTCAAATTCCAGCTCATGAACAGGAAAGATATTTCTGTGATGGATGCTTATTACTTTTCGAATGAGCGATTTCTGTTGCGTCACCAGATGCACGATTGTAATCATGTATGTACAACAGTACCGCAAACTGATTTCAGAATCAATAAATATGGGAAAATGGTCGCCGGTAATACATTAATGTTTGAAAATTTCGAAAGACAAATGAATGTACCTTTCATAGTATATGCAGATTTTGAATCGATTCTGAAGCCTATACAAACCACCAAACCGAATCCCGTACTCGCGTACACGGATAGAACCTCCCAACACGAAGCTCACTCATTTGCTCACCTGATGAAATGTTCGTTCGATGATAAATTAACAAAATTTGTTTCATATAGGGGTGCTGATGCGGCAAAAAATGACACAATGACAATATAAAAAGATTTGAGAAATATATTATAAGCATTTGAGGTATGTGAATCCGATGACTGAACAAACTCCAGAAGAGAAATGGGAATTTCATATTGCCACTACTTGTGGTATATGTGAAAAACTTTCAACAGAAAGGGATGTCAGAGTCAGAGTCCACTGCCATCTTACAGGAAAAAAAATATATCCAGCCGCGCACTCTGCCTGTAATTTGAATTTCAAAATACCAAATTTCATCCCCATTATATGCCATAATATGGGTGGTTATGTTTGCCATATGTTCATTAAAGAATTCTATGAGAAAAAGGATGAGGTTGATGCTATTCCCCAAACTAAGGAAAAATACCTCTCGTTAACAAAACATCTCTACACACATAGCTATCAAAGTAAAGAGGGGAAAATGAAGAAATGTTTTTTGAAAATGAGAATTATAGATAGCTTCAAGTTCATGTCAAGTACATTGGAAAAGTTGGGTGCAAATTTAAGTGATAATCAATGTGTAGAGATCTTAAAATGTTTTTCCGATGAAAAAAAAAAAAAATTTTTTTGAGACAGAAACGTGTTTTCTCATATAGTTCTGTGGACAACATCAATAAATTGGATCATCCTAATTTACCGACAGAAAATAAGTTTTATGACAATTTGAATGGGGAACATGTTTCAAAGAAAGATTATATGGGAGCCGAACGTGTTTGGGAACTATTTGAGTGTAAGAGTCTTGGAGAATATTTGGATTTATATTTAAAATCTGATGTTCTACTGCTGTGTGATATATTCGAGAATTCAAGACGGATTTGTTTAGATACATATAAGTTGAATCGAGCTCAATATTATACTGCACCTGGATTATCTTGGGATGCAATGTTGCAATATACAAATGTTGAACTTGAACTGCTAACTGACAATGATATGATAATTTTTTTCAAAAAACGCATTCGTGGAGGTATTAGTCAATGTACCGATAGGAAGCATATAGCAAATCATAAGTTTCTGCCTGATTTCGATCCCAATGAGCAATCATCATTCATTTCTCATTCCGATGCTACAAATCTATATGGACATGGTATGTCACAACCATTACCTACATCTGATTTCATTTGGCTAACTCGAGAAGAAATCACAAATTCAATCATTATGGCTGTGGCAGACAATGATTCATATGGATATGTCCTTGAAGTTGACAAACATTATCCTCGAAAATTACACGATAAACATTCAGACCTCCCCTTCCTGGTAGGAAGTATAGTGCCACCAAATTCCAAAAGCGGGATTCTGAAATTGATTCCAAATTTGAATGATAAGCGAAAGTATGTGGTTCATTATAAGAACTTGGAACAGGCCGTAAACAATGGTTTGATTGTTATGCATACTCATTGAATCAAGCAGTCATGTTGGATGAAGCCTTACATCGATCTCAACACTCAAATGCGTAATAGATATGATAATAAGTCTGAGAAAGATTTCTATAAGTAAATGAACAATGCAGTTTATGGCGAAACGATGTGGAACGTTGACAATTGGATCGATGTGAGTCTTGTTACACATTGGCAGAATGCCCATAGAAGTATGGGAGCGGGCGCTCTGATTGCACGACCAAACTTCAAAAGTTGCAAAAATTTTAGTGAAAATTTCGTTGCTATTCAAATGGGTGAAGTGAAAGTGTATTATGACAAACCACTGTATTTTGGATTCTGTATTTTGGAATTATCCAAGACTGTAATGTATGATTTTTACTATGGGTATATAAAGGAAGAATTTGGTCAGGATGCTTCTCTGCTCTACACTGACACAGATTCTTTGATTTTGAAAGTAAATACCGACAACTTTTATTAGTTCATCAGCACCAATATAAATAGATTTGACACATCTTATCACATTGAACATAATAAATTCAGCATACCTGTAACAAATTCAGTCTTGGGTAATTTCAAAGATAAGTTTCCCAATGATCCAATAATTAGTTTTTATGGTACAGGTGCTAAAGCATACTATGTATAATCTCCTGCAGCAGAATTTGAGAGAGCCAAGGGGGTGAATAGATCTGTGATAAAGAATAAATTGACATTGGCGGATTACAAAAAAATAGTAGAGAATGGTGGTAAAATTTTAAGGAAGATGAATTTTTTCAGAAGCATCTTACATGATATGTATACTGAACAAGGAAATAAAGTAGCACTATCATATGATGATGATAAAATATTCATAATTCCCAATACAACACAAACTCTCCTTCGGGGTCACAATGACATTGAGTTCTATCAGTGCGATCTCAATTAAACTATTCGTATATGTAATAACATAGTTGAATCTTTTTCTCAAGAATATGGCATGAACCCCGGAAGTAGATTGGATTATTTGATCAGTTTGTTGAATGTCGAAATGAATGAATAGTATCATTCATAATACTTAAATTAGCTGGAAAGTTCATATTTGCACTGTCAGAATGATTATTATATATTATTGACATTGATTCAACGTTTATACAGAGCGAATAGTTAACAAATAAAATTATTGATGCATACCATTGTGTTTTATTGCAATTGCAAGACCGCGGAGCGGTCATGTCCATTGCTCGAGCGTGAAGCGGTCGTGTTTGCAAGACCGCGAAGCGGTCGTGTCTATCGCTCGACCGCAGAGCAGTCTTGACGTCGCGCAGCGGCGCATTTTTTTTGAGCCGCAGTTTTTCACCCCGTGTGGAAAACCGCGACCGCATTTATTTCTCCTATCCCATATGCGCCACTTGGTATTTCTATATGATATATCATACTGAGAGTAGTTTTCTCTACAGGGATGGCAAAAGTGATCAAGTTGTTTGTTTCCGTGATGTTGAGGATTGTGTTGCATCCATAATATCCCAAAAGCCCCAATCCATAGCGGCTATTCTCATCCAGCTCAATGGGTGGGTAGAAGTCTGCACCCGAAAAACTGGATCCAACAGCTTGTAGCTCGAACTTTCGTGACATGACTGATTGCATTCATATGATAACAAATCATTTTCTTGTTGTTCACAACACATGTGATATAATTTTCTTTGTTTTCTCGGCGGCATTGTGTGTCCCAATTCAATTTGATTGTTATTGACACTAATATTACGATAATCGATTGTGCAATAACAGCAAAATAGTTTTCGAAGTATGGGTCCGTCATTCACATCACTGGAATTTGATGTTCCAACACTTGCATTGTCCATATGATGTTCATAGCAATATTTATATTTCAAAATATCAATATCCTCTCGAAGGTGTTTGGGAAGTATTTCCCAAACCGATGCAACGTGAATAGCTGCTCAAGAAATCATGACCTCTTTGGGCATATCTGCAAGTTGACCTTTACTCTTTTTTTCCATCTGCGTTATTTCGAATATGCAATGAGAGAATGACTCATTCTCTTAATAGCCTCTCGATTCATTTCTGGAGTGAAATCCATTTTAGTTTTCCAGGTGATTGGAAACTTCAAGCATAAGTGCCCACATACAACTGTATTGTATTTCTGCTCACGTTCATAATTATACATTATTTTTCCGACTGCATGTGTACTTTTTCGGAAGTAATGGACCAACTCCACTGGTGGGGGTGAATCTCCAAAACTGTCGAAATATGTTGCAACTCTTCCAATTTCCCTGTACGCCACCCAATGTGTTCTTCGACCGCTCATTCCCTCCAAATTGATGATGGCTGTATCATGATTACGTGGTTATGAGGTGGGCCAACAATCACGCATAAACACACCACGAAAATGTAGAATTTTAAATTGTTTGGCATAATGTGTCAGATCGATATATGTGAGAGGTTTAGGAGGTAGGGCATCAATTAGTTTTTTGATGTATATGGTTTGAGGTGGATGCCGAGGCCTTTGCGATATGGTTTCAAGAATATCATTTTTTTCCAAAGCTATCGCCTCCATCTTTCTTTTATGATGTTTTTCCTCTTTCAGATCATTTTTGCTTGCACTTGCCGAATTTTAAGATCTGCTTATACCTTCAGCAGCTCCGGCCGAACTACCCAATGCAGACAATCCGGCAAAAATTGGTATCAATGGTAAAATTCTACCAACTTTCGGAATGGGTATAATGCGAGGTGTGCGAATTTTTTTTTCTGCCTGCTGCTATTAAATATTTACGTGCTGCTTTCAATGCTATTGTTGTAGCCCTATTCCTCACGAATTGACTACCTCCAGCTTCATGTAATTCATCTCGAAGTTTTCATACAATTCCTGATCCGAATGCCACTTTTCTGATTTTATTTCACCAATTTTTCTTCGTTTTATTTTTCTTTCTTCGATCGACCTTGTCTTTATCACAACCTATACCAAAACGCCCTTTTGCCTTCATTATATTGGTGACGAACAGAGCGGCTGCTCTTTCACGAATGCATGCGTCCTTAGATTTGACCCTATCCCAAGCACTGTATTCAAGTTGTTTGTCTGCTTTATGTCTAGCTTCAATATCGTCGAAATTCTCCGAATATTGAATGTCGTGTGTTTTACATGCCCCATCCAATTTATTGATGCCTGGCTCGTTGCGCGCCAATCGTTTTTGTTACTCAGTTCTCGGTCCATAATATTGATATCCCCCAGGTAAATGCAATTCAAATGGTAACTTATTAATAAACAAATTCACAAATCCTCGACTTTTTTTCATTATTCGATCTGCTGCTTTCACGTCTGCTCCGTGTTGTGGAAGACATTTGAATGAAATTCATCTCACGCATTTTCCATTGATGAGTGTCGAACGGTCCAACAATGCGCATTGTCAAGCAAAAAGAAGAGTTCGCAGTAGATAATTTGGATGAGAAAATCGGGACTGGATTACATGAGGCGAACTCATTGAGACATGGCCCACTACTTCCATCATCTGTTCGCTCGCTAATCATCGGTCCGTCAAATTGCGGAAAGACAAATGCTATGAAATTTCTACTGACACATCCACAAGGATTACGATTTGCAAACGTTTATCTCTATCCATAGTCGTTGAATCAACCGAAATATGAACACTTGCGCAATGTGTTAGCGTCAATAAAAGGATTGGGCTTTTTCACATCCAGTATTAATGCAAATATTGTGCAGCCCTCTAATGCCAAACCAAATTCAGTTTCAATTTTCGATTATGTGATTTGCGAAAGACAAGGTATTATCCGATCATATTTTTGTATGGGACGCCATAAAGATGTTGATTGCTTCTATCTCGCACAGACCTATCCACGAGTTCCCAAACAGCTAGTGCGTGACAATGTCATCTTCATCGTCATATTCAAGCAAGACGTGATGAACTTACATCATATTTTCTCTGATCACGTCTCGCCCGATGTCACATTCAAAGAATTCCAAATGATGTGCGTGAATTGTTCGGATGATCAGTATGGATTCCTTGTCGTTGATAAAGATCGAAAAGTATGTGATGGACGATATCACAAAGGATTCGATAGTTTCATATATCCTTGATATCTCAAATCGAAAAGACTTAATCATTCATCGAACTCCGTCAAGGTCACTACAATAAACTCGTCATCAAAATAATGAATCTATTGCGAGATGAATGTGTAGAAAACAAAATGTATTTGGAACGTCAACTAGTTCAAGCGACCGAAGCTGTTCGACAAAAATTCAATTCCATCAAAAGTGGAAATGTGGAAGGAAAGATTGCCCTTGAAAAACTTCATGATCCTATCACAAAACCACTTGATGATCTTCCTTCTGCTGCTATTGTGAAATCGTCTTCATCTTCTCGATCCATTCGAACCATCATTCCCATTGAAAACAAATATTATTTCGGCAGTGATGCATCATTTTCAGGTATTGAAAATTGAACCATCAAAGATGTGGATGGCGAGAAATTAGCTGCAACTACCCTACTCGAAACACCCACTTCATCAATGACAAGTTCACGAGATTTGGAATCTTTCAGCAATGGTTTGAGACTGAAAGAACATTTGCAAAATATCAGAAATGGCAATAGTGCATATGAAATGAATTATGGTGTGAGGGTAGATCCTTTAGCACAAACAAAAAAATAGGAAATCTAGAAGTCCGTTTTGATGATGGAAATAATTTTTTCTTTTCGGATGGTACTATGGAATTACGTCAATACCCTGGC
This sequence comes from Gonioctena quinquepunctata, assembly GCA_018342105.1. Lineage (NCBI taxonomy): Eukaryota > Metazoa > Arthropoda > Insecta > Coleoptera > Chrysomelidae > Gonioctena > Gonioctena quinquepunctata. Next base: position 31,143 of record JAFIRS010001197.1, read on the forward strand.
ACTTCAGATTTATATAACTTGATATTTCTCAGGAAACCGCCTGTAGTTGGTGATGCAAAAATTCGAAACATATATATCGAAATTTTGGATTTTACGAAAGCATTGTACAAAAAGCACGAAGTGAAAAATGGAATAAGATATAAAAAATCAAAGAAATATCAAGAAGTCATGAAGCCACTTTTGAAATCGAGAAATAATTCCAATACACTTCCGAATCAAAGCGGCGAATGAATGAAAATATTAAAGTCACAGGAAGTGTTCACATCAAAACCGAAGAATGATGTATACTGGAATAACCCTAAAGAGTTGGTGGATCGTTTGCGATTATTAATTGCTTCGAGAGCATCAGGTCATACAGGATATGAAAATGAGATCATATCAATGAAAGAGGAGCTACGTGAAGAATGTATTATATATTGATACAACTATATTGAACAATCACTTCATCATTGCAATATCACCAGAGGAGAAGAAGAAGAAGAATGGCTGATAATATCAAACGTCATATTGTTAACGAGTTACATAAGCCAGCTCGTCGTAACTTCCAGAGAAGATCAACTGTCGTCAAAGGCAAAAGAGATTAGTGGCAAACAGATCTGGCAGAATTTCAACCTGCCAAAATTAATGAAGGTTATCGATACATTTTGGAGGTCATTGACTTTTACTCTAAACACAACCGGTTAGTCAAAACAAAATCGGTGAAGAATTAACTGATGCCATAGAGATGGTATGGAAAGATGCCCAATATTCTCCGAAACATGTGCAAAGCGATCAAGGAAAGTAATTTTACAATAGCAATTTTTCGTCATTGATGGAGCGAAAAAATATTACACATTATTCCACTCTTAGTACTATAAAAGCCTCTATGGCTGAGAGAGTAATTCGAACAATCAAAACTTGGATCTATTAGGAGTTTTCAATGAATGAAAATCATAAATGGTTGGAAATCCTTCCAATCATAACACTTAAATAAAACCATAAAAAACATCGTACAATAGGTATGAAACCCATCGATGTTGAAACCACTACAAAGTTAAAAATCACCAAGAAGAAAATAATTAAGCCAAAATATCGAGTGAATGACATAGTTCGTATTAGCAAGTATATGAATTTATTCGAAATGGGTTATGGAGACAACTTCATCACGGAATTATTCAAAGTCGTCAAAGTCAATAGCACATATCCACCAACATACATTCTCGAAAACATGGATAAGAATCCCAATCAAGGCTGCTTCTATGAAGCTGAATTGCAGGAAACCCAAAATCCTGACGTGTACCTTGTCGAGAATATATTGAAGAGAAAAGGACAAAAAGTTTTTGTCAAATGGTTGGGTTCTTCCAATGAACACAATTCATGCATCTCAAAGAATGCCATTTTGTAATATTTCTATATGATGTAATGTTTTGAAATAATAAACTGGTTTATGCTTCTGAGAATTTTTTTATTTCTATTGCTCGCAGTGTTCTGCATGTACACAAAACTCACACAAATACATTCGCACATTCAAAATGATCAATTCAAATTAATTTATTAAAACAATCAATACATTTATGAAGAATTGAAGCTTTTCACTATCACTATGAAACACTTTGTTCAAGTCTTTCATGCACTTATTGTAAGTCATCATGACAGCTTCATTGGTGTTGTGGAATTCTTTCAACTCCTTCTCTGCATTCTTACGTAAATCATATCAACTTTAGTTACCAGAGAATCATATTGATTTTGAACTTTTGTCAATTCTCTCTTCATGGCTGTAAAGCGCTCTTGGATTATGCTTATGGTTTTCATTTCCTCATGCAAACTTCGGTCTTTTTCGCCACACTGAACGAAGAGGGCCTTTTTTTCTAGAATGCCTCGTTTCACCAACTTTTTCTTTCCAGCACATTTCTGCAGGGGGCCATAGGATGAAAGATCAACAAAATTCGAATAGTGACATTGACAGGGAATCTGATGATGATGATGATGATGATGATCCTTGGAATGCTCTTCTTTGTCCTTCCTCCAGCCTTGGAAGGAGTAGACTTTGGAGCCACCATGGCGGCATTGTCGACTGTATTTCTCCTCCTATTGTTCACTCGTTTCACTGTCTCTTCCTATTTTTCATTTCCACTGATATGGATGATGGGGGTGGAAAACAGGCTGGTTATAGTTGAGACACTCCAATATTAGATTCCAATTCACCACTTGTTGTTGGTACGTCTGCCATCATGAGAAACTCATCCATATCAAAATGTTGTGAATCATCTGGCAATGTAGTGGTAGAATGTTCACGAAGGTTCAGCTCTGAAACTGCATCATTTGCCACATACTGGTCAGCGCCATCACGCAACAAAGTTGACAGAATATTGCAACTTCCAGCGGAGAACTTCGACTATCGTCGTATTGAAGCTAGACATGAAGCAGACAAACAACTTGGATACAGTGCTTGGGTTAGGGTCAAATCGAAGGACGCAAGCATTCGTGAGAGAGCAGCCGCTCTACTCGTCACCAACATAATGAAAGCAGGAAAGCGTTTCGGTATGGGTTGTGATGTAGACAAGGTCAAACAAAGGAGAAAAAATAAATCGAAGAAAAAAAGGCGAAATAAAATCAGAAAAGTGGCATTCGGAGCAGGAATTGTACGAAAAGTTTGGGATGAATTATATAAAGCTGAAGGAAATCAATTCGTGACAAACAATAGGAAAATGGCCACAGCAATGGCATTGAAAGCAGACAAGAATATTTGAAAGCAGCAGGCGGAAAGAAAGAAATTCACACACTTCGCATAATACCTATTCCAAAAGTTGGTGGAATTTTACCATTGATACCAATTTTTGCCTGGATTGTCTGCATTGGGTACTTTGGCCGTTGCTGCTGCAGGTATAAGCAGAGCTATAAGTTCGGCAAGTGCAAGCAAATATGATCTGAAAGAGGTGAATCATCATAACAGAAAGATGGAGGCGATAGCTTTGGGAAAAAAGGGTACTGGCATATTCTTGACACCATATCGCGAAGGCCACGGCACCTACCTCGCACCATATACATCAAAAAACTAATTGATGCCCTACCTCCTAAACCTCTCACAGATATCGATCTGACACATTATGCCAAACAATTGAAAACTCCACATTTCCGTGGTGTGTTCATGCGTTCATACCTCAGGACCACGTAATCAATTTGGATGAAATGAGCGGTCGAGAAACACATTGGGTGGCATACAGGGAAATTGGAAGAGTTGCAACATATTTCGACAGTTTTGGAGATTTACCTCCACCAGTGGAGTTGGTCCATTACTTCCGAAAAAGTACACATGCAGTCGGAAAAATAATGTATAATTATGAACGTGAGCAGAAATACAATACAGTTGTATGTGGACACTTATGCTTGAAGTTTCCAATCACCTGGAAAACTGAAATGGATTTCACGCCAAGAATGAACCGAGAGGCTATTAAGAGAATGAGTCATTCTCTCATTGCATATTCAAAATAACGCAGATGGAAAAAAAGAGTAGAGGTCAACTTGCAGAAATGCCCAAAGAGGTCATGATTTCTTGAGCAGCTAATCAAGTTGCATCGGTTTGGGAAATACTTCCCAAACACGTTCGAGAGGATATTGATATTTTGAAATATAAATATTGCTATGGTACACATGTAGTCGAAAAAATTATGTATAATTATGAACGTGAGCAGAATACAGTTGTGTGTGGACACTTATGTTCGAAGTTTCTCTCTCTTCCAATCACCTGAAAAAATGAAATGGATTTCACGCCACAAATGGATCGAGAGGCTATTAAGAGAATGGGGCATTCCCTCATCGCATATTCAAGATATCCAGCTCAAAAAAATTTTGTAAAGGTCGACTTGCAAATATGCCCAAATAGGTCATGATTTCTTGTGCAGATAATGAAATTGCATCGGTTTGGGAAATACTACCCAAACACCTTCAAGAGGATATTGATATTTTTGAATATAAATATTGCTATGAACATCATATTGACAATGCGAGTGTTGGAACATCAAATTCCAGTGATGTGAAAGACGGACCCATACCTCGAAAACTATTGGTGCCAATTACAATCAAATTGAATTGGGACACACAATGCCGCCAAGGAAACGAAGAAAATTATATCACATGTGTTGTGAACAATAATGAAATGATTTGTTATCATATGAATGTATCCAGTCATGTCACGGAAGTTTGAGCTACAAGCTGCTGGATCCAGTGTCTTGAGTGCAGACTTCTACCCACCCATTGAGCTGGATAAGAATAGCCGCTATGAATTAGGGCTTTTTGGGATTCTATGGATGCAACACAATCCACAACATCACGGAAACAAACAATTCGATCACTTTTGCCATCCCTGTAGAGGAAACTACACTCAGTATGATATATCATATAGAAATACCAAGTGGCGCATATGAGATAGAAGAAATAAATGCTGTTATCCAACAAGAATTTGAATTCCACGTATTTCATGACGCGAAACATGATGACACCACATTGGATGAACTGTTCAGCCTTCGAACAAACAATTATACATTCAAATGTATGATGCAATCAAAGAATGTGGTGAACCTGAAACATAAAAGCTCAAGAGCCTTCCTGTTGGGATTCAAGAAAAATGTATTCAGTGTGAATCGCATGCATGAATCTACATCTCCAGTGAATATTGTACCCGTGAGACTCATTCGATTGAATTGCAACATCATTTCTGGATCACACATGAATGACGAAGAGAATCATTCCATTTTTCCATTCGATGCTGATGTTGATCCGGGCTATAATATAACAAAGAAACCAAACAACATTATTTATATGCCCATCAGCCCGGAAAGACGTCAGTTCATCGACAACATTACTCTGCGCATATTGGATCATCGGAATAATCTCATTGAATTCAGTAGTGAGGAAGAAATAATTGTCATATTGGAATTGAATGTAATGAGTTTTTGCTACAACAAACGACAAAACAGTGAATACGAAATATTTCACCAATCAAAGATCGTCATCCATCAAATATCGTCAAAAAGAAAAGATTTGCTGAAAAGAAGGTCAATTCACAAGTATATGCTGAATCGCAAAGACATATATTGTCAGCGAGAGATTTCAATTTTCTGAAATCTATTCGATTCAGAATTCGAAGGCGGCAATAAAATGGTACTCGAAGCGAACAGTGACAAGTTAAATATTTCCAATGAACCAGTGGTCGATCATTCTCTCATAAGTCTGCACAAGCATACCTATAAGCCGTACGGATCACTATTCTTCAAGAATTCAGATGGAATCCGAATTGCAATCAAACAATCAAGAAGTAATACTGGACATTGCCGACAGTTTCATTTACATTGAGGGAAAATTCAAACCTAATGAAGTGAACAATGCCAATGCCAACAATGCTTTAGCATTCCTTTTTGATGAGATCCGCTATGAAATGGGCGGTAACGAATTGCCGTTTTTCGAAGGCCAGGCATAATATCCACAATGAACAATTTGGTTTCATTTGGTCAATCACACTCTCACATGCTTTTGACAATTGGATGGGGCCTTTACGACCCAAAACAAGACTCCATTGATGCACCCAGTAATTTATTCAGTGGAAAACTCCCTCTCAAATATCCGATGGGTTTTGCCAAGGATCATAAGAAGAGCATTCTGAATGCAAAACAAAAACTGATTTTGATTATAGCTCGCTCCTTCGAAAATTCATATATTGGAGAAGTTGATGCTACTTTGGAAATTAAAAAGATTGAATGGAAAATGAAACATGTGTGCCCCATGACAAGCAGAAGCTCTGATTATTCGATAGCGTAAATAAGAGTGGTCTGAATTTAATAATTATGTTGTCTTATCGTATGTGGGATTTTTTATATATTACGCTCATTGCATAACACATCTTCAGACATATGGGCAATGAAAACAACCCAAACTTTGGGAACACCTCGCTTCATAATTATTGATTTTCAAAGTACCAACGCATCCAAAACCAGAACAATGGATGTGACAAAATTCATAAATGCAGACATAAATAACATCCGGGTGTATTTGAACTCTGAAGTTTACCCATATGAGCGTTGGAACCTGGACTTCGATAAAAAAACTATTCTCTTCGGCGTACTATGCATATGAGGACTTTCAACGTAGTTATTATGACGGAGATATGAGTGAACCATTTATGGACCTCGAGGCATTTCAACAGAATCCCCTGTTCATCATTGATTGTTCACATCAACCGAATGCTACAAAATCAACTACAGTGGATATCAAGCTGGAGTTCGAAACAAGAAAAACTCAGTTTTCAGGCAACACCAAAGCCTATGCACTCATTATACACGACACATCATTGACTTACAATGTATTGGATGGCACAGTTCGTGAACACTTTGAAATGTTCAATATTTCATTTTTGTGCTATATCTGAATATTTTTAAGTATATCAATAATGTTTATGTGTAATGGAAAAATAAATAAATAAGATTTTGTAAATATATGTTCTATTTCATATCAAATATCTACATGATCATATTCATCATCATGTTCATCAAATAGTTGATATTCCTTGATGATGTCATTGGACATTAATGGGAAGAGGGTGTGGAGGAATCCTTCCAGATCCAATTTGATCATTTCTTCACAAAACTGTGCTATGATGATGGCGCCTTGACTGAATTCCTCACAGAGTACTGCACCCTTGTCGTACTTCTCGGATAAATGTGCACATCTTTGGATTTCATCTTCATCTGAGCAAACATTCAAATCATAGACTGTAGCATGGAGGGCATCTTTAGCCAAAGCTTTCAAATAGGAACGTAGTCTCTCGATGGCTTTATCAATGTCGATGGCTCCCACCCAATGTTGCGAGGCATAGTGCATCCACATGCTTGAAATTTGGAAACTGAAACAAAACAAGAATTTTCAATATATTCCATTGATATTTATATAATTCCACTTACATGAGAAAAATGTTATGCTCCAAATATATTACTTCCACACTGAATGTTATTTTCAACTGGAGTAATACCTATATTCAACATAAAATCACTACATCCTAACTATTAACATATAAACAATATTATCTTTCAATTGAGTTTAATTCTACTAGAGGTCGAATTCTTGAACCCCCTGATACTTGTGGACTATGACCCAAATATGTTATTGTATATTTGAAATAAGGAGCATTTATGCAACTGACACTGTCCGCATTGAATTTATCTGAAATACTTTTTGACAACCATGATTTGAATAAATTATTATTATCATTACGTAATGTCATCAGAATAGATCTACCAAAACGAGTGTTGGAAATTGCCATACAAATTATGTTGAAAGCTATCACCGATGGGTATTGATCATATTGCTCTTTGTTCGAAAACTCCCACCATCTGTTCAATTATTGAAAAATTGATTTATTGAAATCCACAACTTTTGGAAGAGAAGGCATAGACTGTATGAAAAAATATATATTATTTCCATCGATAAGAAATACACTAACTGAATTGATTCACCACTTCCCGTACTCTGTATTCACTCTAATGATATTATCTAACATCTGATTTCTCAACAACGACTTCACACATTTTTATAAGAAACATCTCCACCCCATTTTCAGTAGATGGAAGTGTGAAGGTCATTGCGCACTTGACCATCAACACACTCATCAATACTCGCAGTTCACTCTCAGCTCTCTCACAGGATGAACGCCCTTTTTGCTTGAAGAGTGCAAGGATTCATGAAGGTCATGACCTCACTGAATATGTATGTACGCCACAACTTAAGTCAAGGTCAAACAGAAAAAATCGATTCCAAACCTCCAGGTTGCTGAATCAATCCCAACCTCAAAACTCAAGGTCAAATCTCAAAGTCAGAACTCAATGTTATGAATCTCAAGGTCGAATTCAAGGTCAAAAATGAAGGTCAAATCTCAAAGTCGTCGAACCCCAATGTCAAAACTCAACGACAAATCTCAAGGTCAAATCTCAAGGTCAAACACACACACATTGCATACCTGCATTCATTCAAGGTCACACGTGACGTCATAGTGGTGGTGGGAGACCCAGAACCGGCCTAAATCTCCTACTAGAGATCTTCAAATATGTTTTGCTGAACTGTTTTGTGTCTGTTTTATCATTTAAGACAAGGTTATTTTTTCATGATATTGATCATTTCTAGGAGCTCCCTTTCTTTGAATTCCTTTCCGTGTCCAAAATTCACGTGTTGTCATAGTCAAACTCATGCTTTTTAACTTCCTTATGTTTATTGAGTGCGGTCGCGCAACTTTTGTATACTTGTGTGCTTTTATTCTGTTTTCCATGTACTGAGATGTTTGTCCTATATAGAAACTTTCACAATCAGTACTGTTGCATGGAACTTTATTACGTGAGTACTCTTTCCTTTGGGGTTTTTAATTTTTAATTTTGAAAAAACCGTTTTGTTCGGGGTGTAGTGACCTTTATGGCCTTAACTCAGATTGTGGGGGTTTTACTATTTGGGATATCCTTTTTGAGAGACCTTGTTTGTATGGGAGTCCAATGAGTCTTTTCGTAGTGTCATTTTTGGATTTTTGTTCGTAGTGTTGTAGAAGGAGTTCAGTCTTCATTTGAAAATGCCCTAAATCAAACTTTTGGGGTACCAATTATCTATTAATGCCTTCTTTGCTTTTTCATAGCTCTTGGTCTATACTCGGGGTCGGACAGTATGATGGCTCTGTCCGCCCGACCAATGATTACCAATTTTTTTTGGGACAAGGGTTGTTCTGGATTGAAATGTGAATACCTGCCAGACCAAGTGGCTTTTGTATACCATTCAGTTTGTATATTTTTGTTATTCCTGTATAGGGTTGAGTCTGGGAAGTTGATTTTTCATCTTGTTCCATTTCTACTGTTAATTTTAAATAATTATGATAGGAGTTGAACATAGTTTGGGTATATTCTGATTTTTTTTATGTTATAATTACGTATCGTTCGAATGAGAGAAGGTTGAAGTTTAGTTTTGGTATAATGGTGTGTTCGAAGTCTTTTAATACTGGTTGGGATATATCGCTTGAAATGGACGCACCCATGGCACAACCCTCAATTTGTTTGTAATATTTGTCGTGTTGAAAATATGTTGACGTTAATGTGTATTCCAGCGCTATTAGGAATTCATTGAGTGGTATGTTGGTGTATTGTTCTATGTTATTCCAGTTTTTCTCTACAATGTCTTCGGCTAGTTTATAGGGTTTATTCGTGTATAGAGATTCAACATCTAGAGAAATGGGAATGTCATTTTCTGGAATGTTGATATTTCCTTGTTGGTTTTGAAATTTACAGAACTTTTGCTCAATCTACACTAACAACAACAAACGCAACAATGAAAATGAACACACCTATAAAAATGAACATAACAAAATTGAACATCAAATTCACATCTACTGTCAAATGTCACTCCTAACAATCGATGTCACTTTCTCGAAAGACAATTTGTTTCATCAATAGAATAAGAAACCGGATATTTCCATCCCAAGATATCCACCTAACTTACAATGAAAAAGAAGCAGAAAAATGTTTCCCAGATAAAATGGGAAAAAGAACCCAACAACCGTTAACCCTTTGAATTTGTTATGGCAGGTGAGAAAAAACTTTTGTCAATGTCAATTACATGTTGCTTTACCATATATGTTTTTTTCATAGCTGAAATATGAAGAAGCCTGGAAGCCTCCCGGACGAAACGTGATTTGGTTTCAGATAAAACCGCCTATAAAATATTCAAACCTGCAATTGGTTATTTTACCCAACGAACCATAATCTGAAAAAACCTACAATCCATACTATACTACATGGTTCAAGAATCAAAATTGTGAAATAAAATATCTATATATATATATATATATATATATATAAATATATATATATATATATATATATATATATATATACAGTGTCCGTCAGAATCTTGAAACCATATGGGATTTTTCTTTTATGAATGGTTTCTCAGAAAATTTCATTTAACATTAAAATTGTTGCATTCAATCAGACTGAATACGCGCTCAGCCGTTATTATCAGTGGCATGCGGCTAAGCAGGAATCGGGCGATATTCTAAATTCACTATAGAGTAAAGTGATATAACTATGGAACATATCGAAAAATGTTATTGAAAAGAGTTGTTTCAATTAAGATATATTCCCAGTTATCCACTTTAGTCTACCAATCACCAATTTCAATAACAGCTTGATGAGTTGGCCTCAATTTTTAATGGGTATGGGCGAGATCACTTATTTCTGGAAAAGATACCACAATGTCCAGAACGATGAGAAAAGTGGTTGGATTTTATTTCAATTCTTTTTATGTGGTTTTCCAAAAAAAAATGCTCCTGTTTGAACACTGCGAAAACCACGCCAGGATGTAACGTTACAAGTTCAGATCTATCGCCAGCCCAAGATAATTACAGAGTAACCAAGTATCATTCATAAAATTCCTTCACAATGTGAGCAGTCCGAAGAAATAATGACATAGCACTCGGTATACAAACATATCATTCAAAAATAACTAAATCAAGAGCAGCTATCAAATGAGGAGTCTACATGTCGATATAAAACATGTTGAATATAAAACATGCTGAAACAAGTTCTGTTTCATTCATAGGATGAAACAGAATAACATTACCTCAGAAGTTTCGCAAAAAAGTGACACTGGCAATTCGCCGATGGCTGTCAAGCGGTATTCATAATATTTCTCTACGATAAGAGCAAGCCGAAAAAATAATGTCATAGCACTCGGTATACATACATATTATTCAAGAATGACTAAATCAAGGACAGCTATAAAAAACGAAGTATTCATTTTAATATAACACATGTTTACATAAGTTCCGATTTAATTCATAGGATGAAAGAGAATAACGTTTCCTCAGAAGTTTCGCAGAATAGGGACACTGGCAATTCTGGAAACTGCCAAATCAATGGACTTGTGACTTCGAAAGAAGTGGCAATAATGCTGTGTTTGAATGTCTCACTAAATTTGACGGTTTTAGAGCAGCGTTTATTTGAATAATACACAATATCTTTTAGGAAAAACTATGCATATATAATATTTTATTACTATATTTAAACTTCAAGCTCATATGAAGCGAATTCGTGATTTTGCCTATTATCGACAATAATTTTTGCGTACTAAATTACCAAATCAGCATGATTTGTGTGTCAAAGCAATTAACTGCTCCGAAAAAATCTGAAGATGAGTCCAAAAAAACAGTTATGGAAAGATAATAAAATAAAGCCAGGATCCTTTATTGGAAAAATATTTTGTGAATAATCAATAACCACAAATTAATTATCAATATTAAGACTTGGTTGGTAAGGTGTACCTACCTAACTGGATAAGTGGGAATATCTTTCTATTGTTAACATTTTGTAATAAATTTTTTCGGTATTTTCACTTTACCCTATAGTGGATTTAGAATATCGGCCGATTCCCGCTTAGCCGCGCGCCACTGGTAATAACGGCGCGTATATAGTCTGATTGGATACACTAACTTCAATTAGGAATGAAGTTTTCTTAGAAACTATTAATTAAAAAAAAATCCATATGGTTCCAACATTTTTGGCGGACACTGTATATATGCCTATGAAGATGGTGCCTGGAAGACGACGAGACATCGTCGCACATCCTCACTTAGTATCCTGCTTTGGTGCAACAGAGGGAGATCAACCTTGGGAGCATAATTCTAAGCCCAGAGGACGTCAAGGAGATTTACACCTGAGGAAATTTCTGAATTTCGTGAAAGAAATCGGCATGCCCAGTAGATTTGCTCAGAGCAAGTGGGCGCACAATGGGCCTACGTGCTCGTTGTTCTTCGGAACCGACCCACCTTGTGCGAAGAAGAAGAAAAAGTATAAATATATATATATATATATATATATATATATATAACATGTTCATTATGATATGGAATATTTTTGTATCTGGAACTCATTTTAATTAAAGAAAATACATTACCAGGAATCAAACCTGAGCCTTTCGCGTGTTAGAATTGTCTGAGAATACTTTTTACTTGAAAACTCGAAGATCATTCAACGGGATGAAAAAGGTACATTTCAATTCCAATACCAAATCATTTTATGTTGTGAGCTCAAATTCCTTTTTTCCATTAATTTTGCATTTTCTGTTTCTCTTTAGAAATTGAATGCGTTGACATATCATTTTTACAAGATAATTTATCGCGAAGCGAGTTGGTATTCATCAGTATGAAATAGCGAGGAAACATATATCACTATAAAACTGATCCATTGGCTCTGTATGAAATTCGGGCCATCTGATTCGTTAATAAATAATGTGGGAAATAGTCATGAATATCAATTTACTACCAATCCAATCCAATAATATTTATTATTTACATGATATATAAAACTTATATATATATATGTATATATATATGTATATATATATATATATATATATATATATATATATATATATATATATACTATGTACAATAAAACAATCATTGTCTGCTCCTCTTCCGTGGTGTAAGGGGGATGGGGTTGAGGAGGGATGTGTTACGGCTTTCTATGCGTTACGGCTTTCTATGCGCCCTCTTAGAGGGCGAAGGGGTGGCCCCTGTTGGTTTTGACAGGTAGCCTTTTCCATATTCGTTTCATTGTGAAAATTCAGGTTTTGTATGATGCCTCCTGCTTGCGCTTATGCACTTTTTTTTTGACTGGGTTTCCAAAATTCAACATATTTCAATTTAACATGCTAATAATTTCCACTTGTGACATTAACCGAAAAATGAAATTTGAATGAACAAAAACCGGCTTACAATACTTCCTTTCCTAACATCGTATTTGCCCATTCATTTGGGCGTGATTTTAGGTACCTGACCTTCGATATCTCAACAGCAGTCTGCCTACGAGCACAGGTCGTTGACCTGCCTAGCGCCGGACGGCGTTATCTATTTTTCAGAGGTTTTGAACCTTGGATCGTATGGGTCGGATTCCAGACCTTTGGTTTAACTCTGCAATGGCTCGCGAAACAGATCTAACTTTTCAAATATTACCCCATTTTTCCTGGGCACTCCTTCTCTAATGTGAGTTATATTTGCCGTGAGCACTTTGGCCAGCTCTCGCAGATCGTCCAACCGAATGTACCTGCTACTGTATGGAGAGCCTTGTTCTGCAGCCTCTCTAGCCTCGATATTTGGGTTTTTGGCAGGCTGCAGAATATTGGACAGGCATATGTCATGGTTGGTCTAATTATTGTATATTCTCAGTTTATTATCCGTTGATAGCTTGGAGTAACGTGCAATGAGGGAGTACGTACGCTTGATTGCAGCCGCCCCCTTCTGTAACGCCGAAGCTATGTGATTGTGCAAGTACATTTGCCTGTCCAATTGCACTCCCAGGTATCTAACAGTGGGTTTCTCCGTCACTTTGTTATTTTAAATCGTTACCTTCCCGAGGATTTTTACGTTAGTTCTTTTCCTCGTGAAGTTAACGACCTCCGATTCATTGGGATCTAGCTTGATCTTATTTTTTCCCAAATATGGTATGACCAACCGATCTAGATGTATCTGGAGCTGCCTGGCAGCCACTTCGCTTTGAAACGAGTGGGCATAGATCATGGAATCATCCGCGAACATAGCCGTACACGTTTTAGTGAAGGTCGAAAATTCACTGGTATACAGGGAATATAAAATCGGTGACAGCGAAGACCCCTGTGGGACCCCCCGCTCCGATTGTATAGTCTCGCGAACTAACTCCATTAACATTGAACCTGAAAGTCCGCTCTGACAAATAGGAATCTACTATCATTGTTAGGTGTAACGTAAATAAACTTAACTTGGTTCTACTAATTTATTTCACACTTAATCTACAACTTAATTTATATTACTACTTCACTGTATAGCTCGATCGTATGGGCTCGTTCAGACTGTCGCTCTGAGACTTGAGGGTTGCCTATTTATCTCCGATACAGCATTCTCGATGTTTCGAATTCTTTCAGTTGGCGACCGGCGTGTTCCAATTGTTTCCAATATTGACCGTTGTCTTCCGCGGCAGAGCGCACTGGATGGTTCTCGAACATCTCCGGGGATGATCTCATCGCTGTCGACGGCAACGCGCGAGGCGACAGGTCCGGCCTAGGTTCGTTACATTGCCCCCTTCTTAAAGACATTTCGTCCCGAAATTTCATCCTTGGAGTGTGACGATATCTGCATGACTCCCCATATCTGCACCGTGAAGTTCGATGGAAGTAACACTCCACGGTCTTCATGATCGGTCGTGGAAGAGGGTTACAGCAAACCAAAATCTTGACGCCGCTGGATCTGAATATCGCCTCCAGCATACTTCTTATGACTCTCCAGTCCAACCCATCAATACCACAGGATAATTTTGGAATTGCTAGATCCACCAGATTCTGGTCCACCATAGTATCTCTTAGTTTGGTGAGACTCTTCCAGACATCTTCATAGGACGGTTTATCTTGGGAATGCCTCTTGGTAACTAGTTAGTAGATGTTTCTCTGGCCTTTCTTCAACTGTAGCACCCCACCAACTTCTGGATTCTGCCCCCGCAATGTTTGGAGTTGACCAAATTTCTTGGAGAACACTACGGCGATGCCCCTGGACATTCGAAGATCTTCTGCCACACAGTGCGCTAGTGCGTAGTCAGCAGGCACCTCGAAAAGGTCTCGTGACTCCTCTCTAGTAACCCCATGTAGAACTTTCTGCCCGTTTGAATACAAGGACATAATCTTCTCGAACGTCATATCATCCTCCGGTGGCTTGAGGGTGCGAACTTGGTCATGGTTTCCAGCGTAAGGGGCCAACCTGTTGAAATGAACGACCCTTGGTTTCCTCGGGTGGCTTATGGATTCGGTACACAAGGTCGTTTATCCTTTTCACGATTTTATACGGGCCTTCCCACGAGTTCCGCAACTTTGGTGATAGTCCACGACGACGTTTGGGGTTGTACAGCCAAACCAGGTCATCAACCTCAAATCCTCCAGCGTCGGCCTTGATGTCATAGGTCTTCTTCATTTTATCGCTGGCACTCTGGATGTTAAACCGATCTCGTTCGTGGATGTCGTCCATTCTCTGCCGAAGTTTGCTGACGTAGTCCTCTCCCGCAGTGTCTTGTCCTGGCGGTATCCCAAACTTCAGGTCACAAGGCAGTCGCAGTTCTCGGCCCATTATAATACTAGCAGGAGTTTGACCGGTTGACTCGTGAACTGCGGATCGATAGGCCATCAGGAACAAATGAAGATACTGGTCCCAGTCTCTTTGATGGTCAGAGACAACCTTGGACAAGTGGCGGTTGATCGTCCTGTTCATCCGTTCCACCATTCCATCGGACTGCGGATGTAGTGCCGTGGTTCTTGTCTTGCGGATGTTCAGCAGTAGACATATTTCTTGGAAAAGGTTGGATTCGAAATTTCTGCCTTGATCCGAGTGCAGCTCCATTGGAATACCGAATCGACATATCCACTCTTTCACCAAGACGTCGGCGACGGTGATGGCCTCCTGGTTGGCAGGGCATAGGCTTCCGCCCACTTACTGAAGTAGTCCATTGCCACAAGGATGTATTTATTCCCGTGGTCGGATACGGGAAACGGGCCGGCGATGTCAATGGCGATTCTCTCGAACGGGCTGCCTACGTTGTACTGACGCATCGGGGCCTTGGGTCGTATTCGAGGTCCATTGCTAGCAGCGCATACAGCGCACTTCCTGCACCAGTCCTGACGTCAGCTTGACAATTGGCCCAGTAAAACCGTTGCCTCACTTTCTGCAGGGTCTTCGTCACTCCCAGATGTCCTCCGGCGACTCCATCATGGATTTCCGCAGCACTTCCTCTCTTCTGTTCCTGGGAACAATTATTTGGCGTCTGTCTTCCCACCAATATCGGCCTCCAACACACGTTTCAGGATCCCATTGTCCAGAATAAGAGAGTTCCATTGTGCCCAATAGGACTTAACAGCCGGCGAGTAACCTGCGACTTCCTGCCATGATGGTCTTCGATTGCCCTTCTTCCAGCTGACGACTAAGCCAAGGTCGGGGTCTCTCTTGGTCTTTCTGGATCTTGCTGTCATTCCAGTTGTCATCCATTGCCGCGGTTCTACAAAGTGTTGCTTCTTCCTCTTCTGCTCGTCGGCAATGTGAGCAATCATCTGGACATGGTCTTCGCGACAAGGCATCTGCATTCTTATGGCTAGTTCCGGCTCGATGTTCGATCTCGAAATCAAATTCTTGGAGTCTCTCGATCCAACGTGCTACTTGACCTCAGGATTTTTGAATTGTAAGAGCCATTTGAGAGCTGCATGGTCAGTTCTCAACAGGAATCTTCTTCCATACACGTACTTGAAAAAGTGTTCCACTCCTTCACAACAGCTAACAGCTCTTGCCTGGTGACACAGTAATTGCGCTCTGGTTTGCTAAGCGTCTTGCTGAAATAACCAATGACCTTCTCCTGTCCCTCCTGGATCTGAGATAGGACAGCTCCAAGTCCCACGTTGCTGGCGTCCGTATCCAAAATGAATTTCCCTTTGGGTAGGGATAGCTCAGTATAGGTGCGTTGATCAAAGCTCCTTTCAGCTTCCTGAATGAGTCTTGACATTCTTCGACCACTGGAACTTTGTTTGGCCTTCCGTGAGCTTGGTCAGTGGTTTAGCGATGTTGGCGAATCCCAGCACATATCGGCGATAGTATGTGCATAAACCAAGGAAACTTCGAAGTTGGTGAATGTCTTTGGGATGGGCCAATCCTTAACAGCTTTGATCTTCTGGTCATCCACTGCTACTCCTTCTCCAGAGACAACGTGGCCGAGGTATCGTATTCTTTTGGAACAGATGGCATTTCTTAGGGCTCAGCTTCAATCTGGAGTTCCTCAGTCGCAGGAATACTTCCTCCAAGTTTTTCACGTGGTCCTCAAACGATCTGCCGACCACAATTATGTCGTCGAGATACACTAGACACGTGTTCCATGAAAGTCCCTTCAGTACTGTTTCCATCAATCTTTCGAATGTGGCGGGAGCATTACAGAGCCCGAATGGCATAACGGTGAACTGCCACAATCCTGAGCCGATGGTAAAAGCAGTCTTTTCTCGATCTTCCTGAGCCAGTTCTACTTGCCAGTATCCACTCTTCAGATCAAGGGTCGAGAAAATCGTGGAACAGCCAACGTGTCTAGGTGTCATCTATTCTCGGGAGAGGGTAACTGTCCTTCTTCGTGACATTATTAAGTTGGCGATAGTCTACACAAAAGCGTGTCGATCCATCCTTTTTCTTCACCAGTACGACTGGAGAGGACCAGGGACTGTCAGATGGTTCGATAACTCCTTCTTTTCCCATATCGCTGACTATTTTGTCAGCCTCTTCCTTCTTGGCAAGAGGAAGTCTTCTTGCTGATTGCCGGATCGGTCGGGCACCCCCAGTATCAATCTTGTGCTGGACCACATTAGTTCGACCCCCTTTTCCTTGTCCGGTATCGAAGATGTCTTGGTACTTTTTAACTAAATCTCTTAGTTTGGGCTGTTGAGCTGGTTTTATGTCTTTGGAAGAGATGGCAACTAATTTTTCTAGTTCTGTGGGCAAGTTGTTGGGTTTGGCTAATCGTACCTCGTACGCCCCGGATCACAGATGAAACTGACGAGCAGTGCCCTAAAATTGTTCCTTTCTTTAAGAACACTGGAAAGTAATAGACATTAATGAAACTTACCCGCACAAATTCTTCAGCACGTAACAGGGTTTTCCCCTAGGCAATCCTCGTCCAATTTTCTCATCATGAAGTTTGGGCTCGAACATCACCACGTTCCACTGCTCGCACTCCCGTCCAGGCGAGCCTCCAGAATGGTTTCAGCCCTCTCAGGTACGCTTACATCTTCAGCCAACAGCACACGGATCAACTCTTCACTTCTCCCATGAAGTACCAGCTCTTCTCCGTTGACACGTAGGACGCCGTCTTTGAAATCCAATTCAAACCCTCTGGAATTCATGATGTCCATTCCGATGATTGCATCGTCTTCGATGTCCGCTACAAGTGCCTGATGTTTCACTTTAGTGCTGCCCAAAATTATTTCAATCGGTAGCTCGCCATATACAGTAGCTGGCTCCCCTGTTGCTGTGCGTAGCTTCCAAGTTGTCGGTTCAATTCGTTCCGGTGTTCTGGCAAAGGAAGGTCCGAGAATTGTCCTAGTCGCACCTGTATCTAGCAGCATGGTGCAAGGCTCGTTATTGATGAGACCGTCTACGAAAACACCTCTGTTCTGTCGTTGCAGGATAGCGACATATGCGTTGTTAACCGGGGCTTGCTGGACACAGGCCGACGATTGCCCCTTCTCGTCGACCTTCTTTAGTTTTCCTGCATCGGAGTCGTGTTTTCGAATGTTGGACATTTGCTACGCACATGTCCAATTTTGCCACAATTCCAGCATCTTATCTGTCTTTTCTCAGGGAACACTTCCTTAATCACTTTCCTTATGGCAGCTTCCAAATTAGCAGGCTCCTGTGAGTCTTCCTCAATCATTCGGAAAGCTTCCCTATTTCTGAAATGACCTTGACATCTTTTATACCCTCTTGAACTTTATCCAAGTTCAAACTCAAGTCCAGCATTGCATTTTTGTTAACCATCTCTGTGGAGGGCGCACTATCAATTCGTTTTTCCAGCTTACTGATCGTTTCCTTTATTTTGTCCATTTCTGCCTCGATTCCGTCTTTGATTTCATCGCTGATTATTTCCTTCATCTTGTCCATCTCTGCCTCGACGGTTCCTATTCTTTTTTCTAGACGATTCGCCACACCACAGAGTTCTTTTTTTAGGCCTTCTGTGTTTTCAAGGAGCTTATCTTCCAGGCTTTCTAGAAGCTTCTCTTCCAGATTTCTAGAATTTTCTAGAAGCTTCTCTTCCAGATTTCTAGCATTCTCTTCCAGGCTTCTAGAATTTTCTTCCAAGTTATTCATTACCAAACTTAAATCACCTCCGGGAACTTCGAATAAAAATGTTTCGGGGTCCTCACCTTCTTGTATAAGTCCTTCTGCAAGTCTTTCCTGGAGTACTTGCTTTTTACCTGTTGTTTCCAGTTCCCTTTCCTCCAATTCCTGTTTCAATTCCGCTACCTTCAAATCCGCAAGGCGCACTTTTCTTGAACACATTTTGTCTTTGACGAGGTATCAGTCTGTTTTACACGAAAAGTTATCAGTTTGTTAAAAATTCACTTCGCGAATTCTTTTCCACGGGCCACCAGTCTATTGTCTGTTTCACGCGAAGAGTGTATCAGTTTATATTCCCACGCACAATTGTCCACTTCGCGAAAACCAGGCCACTGTCTATTTTCTGTTTCACGCGAACAGCGTATCAGTTTATATTCCCACGCACAATTGTCCACTTCGCGAAAACCGGGCCACTGTCTATTTTGGGCGTACAGAAAGGTCTATCAATTTATTTTTCTGACTATCCACTCCACGATCACTTGTTTATTTTCAAAATCTCACTTCCGACACCAATTGTAACGTAAATAAACTTAACTTGGTTCTACTAATTTATTTCACACTTAATCTACAACTTAATTTATATTACTACTTCACTGTATAGCTCAATCGTATGGGCTCGTTCAGACTGTCGCTCTGAGACTTGAGGGTTGCCTATTTATCTCCGATACAGCATTCTCGATGTTTCGAATTCTTTCAGTTGGCGACCGGCGTGTTCCAATTGTTTCCAATATTGACCGTTGTCTTCCGCGGCAGAGCGCACTGGATGGTTCTCGAACATCTCCGGGGATGATCTCATCGCTGTCGACGGCAACGCGCGAGGCGACAGGTCCGGCCTAGGTTCGTTACAGTTAGGTATGGAGGCATGCCTGCCCCTATTATTTTAGCAATCAACCCCGCCGTCCAGACTGTATCGAACGCTTTTTGGGTGTCCAGCAGGACCATGGTCCCTGTGGAATGCTTCCTTCACCCCGTGAACAACTCGGGCTACTCGCGAGGTTGTAGAATGTCCTCTCCTAAACCTGAATTGTTCAGGCGGGATGACTTTTTGCTTATACTCAAAATCCACAACACGATTCAGAATGATCTTGTTCACCACTTTAGCTATGACACTTAGTGAGGATATAGGCCTATAACTTTCTTACTTGTATTTGTTTTTACCCGGTTTCAAAAGTTGGATTATTTTTGCCTTTTTCCAGATAATGTAACCACTTTACGATTGCATTTATTATATAAATGAGCTGGACCAGAGCTTTCCTCAGGAGGTTCTTGAGTAGGATCGCGTCCAACTCATCAAGGCATGGCGCTTCATTTCTTGGCAATTGACTGATCACCCTCAGTACCTCCTCATAGCTTGTTAAGGCTTTTTGGAGTTCCGAGGGCGCCAGTCTTACCGAGAGAATTTCCCTGAAATTTTTTGCTATGTTTGTGATAGCTTTGTGATGATATGTGCTATCTAGTTCTATTTTATGGACGTCGCTGAAGTATTCGCCAAACAATTCGGCCTTCTCCAACGCGTTTGTCACCGAACGGTCGGGCCCACTCGCTATTGCTGGCACAGGTTCTTTTTTCCTTTGGAATCCTCTCGCCATATCCCATAGCGAGTGATCCGGAACGTTAAGGCTCCCACGATTCCACACAGTATTTGTGTTTTGTTCTATAAGTTGAGTAATTTCTTAACCCATTCTCAAGAAATTATCCTTACATACCGGATTCCATGTGGCTTGCCACTTTTGCCTCTCTTCATTTTTTAGCTCAATTAGATTTTTGATACCGTGAGGAATCACAAACTTGTCTCCCCTCACGACTACTTTTTTGGTTGTTTTGTCTCTAGCATTTTGAATGGTTTTTATTAATTTCAGCGTTTCATAATCAACGCTTCTTTTGGTTATGTTAGCGTTGATAACTGTCGTTCGGTTAAAAATATTTTTATACTACTTCCAGTTGCACTGGAAATAGTCATAACGCGTTCTCGTGATATTTACATGTTTTTCCTGGTCTAAGTTGAACACCACTGGGACGTGGTCTGATATGAACTCGTTAATGACTGTTAGTTCCCCCAAATCCATTGCGTTCTTTTGAACAACAATTCACTTCCTGTTACCGTATTATCCGTAGAAGCAATGCAAATGATAATGTATACATGGCGTTCAGAGATAAAACCAGATGAAAATAGATGAAGTGTCTCCGAGTCATAATGGTATTTGCGATAAAAACTTTTCTGGGATATTGTGGATTTTTGTACACTTAATGTATGTGAAAAGGACCCACAAAAGATCCAATTTGTTGGAGAAAAATCAGATGGGATTCCGTGTATTCCACACATTCTCATGAATGTGGTTGTTTTGTGGGAAATATTGATTTTTTGAAACAGTGCAAGCCAACAACTATGGAGTCTGTTTCGGGGTGGATTTTTTCGACTTTCTGGTATGAGAATAGGTGGAAAAAGTACACATTTCACATATTCATAGACTTTTTTACTCCCATACCATATTAAATTTTTTTCAAACAAACAAATGTTTGTGTTCCGTAATGATCAAGTTTCATCAGATTAATAGAAAATGGAATACCTGGTCCTGAATTGAGAGCAAAAATCAACAATCCAAAAGTAAGGAAACGAATTCTCAAACCAAGTCTCACCGCAGGCCTATCTCATGAGAGTGCAAGGTCAATCCATCTTAAATATTATCTGTTCATATATATACTATAAGAATTGATCCAAACGAACGTTCACCCTATATCACCTCTTGGAAAGACCCTGACCCCCTAACTGTATGAGGTGCCATCATTTATCTTGCTTGGCTTGCGATAGGTTGAAACATTTCACTTCTGTGATTGTGACCACCTTGGTTTAGTGAAATTAAAAAAAGTGAAGTGAAAGCTATTGCGTTTGTTAAAAAAATCAAGAGACAAAAAATAACATAATGTTGAATACAAAATTACTAAGTGAAGTGTATCAAAAAAGTAAATGAAAGTAACACTTACATTATTATAAAAACACAGGGAAGGAGATGTGTCATCGTGGACTGGCAGCATGAACAGGCACAATAAAAAAAGAACCGAGTCAAAAACAATCA
Organism: Gonioctena quinquepunctata; assembly: GCA_018342105.1. Classification (NCBI taxonomy): domain Eukaryota; kingdom Metazoa; phylum Arthropoda; class Insecta; order Coleoptera; family Chrysomelidae; genus Gonioctena; species Gonioctena quinquepunctata. The sequence continues at coordinate 53,154 of JAFIRS010001197.1, forward strand.
TTTCAATTTATATTGAAAATATCGTTAATTCATGATTTATTGCGCTGTCTATTGCAAAATCAGCTTTCTCGCCATTCAGTACTCAGAAATTGGATTGAAACCCGATAGCTGGTTAATGGACTCTGGATTTGATTATGTTTGAATTTTATTTCCAGGTCTGGTAAATTAATTTTGTATTTGAAAAAGTAACGATTGGTATATTTCTATCGGGTAATATTTTTCATACTCGACACTCTAATATGAATTCCTCTTTTGGCTCCATAAATCACATGGAGCCGTTAGGGGAAAACTTCTTGTTTATATAACAGAACCATATGGACATCCAGTCAAACTCTTTTTCTCTGCAGTTATCCGCTTTGAAATCCCCAAAAATAAAACACTCCATGAATCATCATTTGAATAATTATCTTGAAGATCGTAAAGGGCGCTCAACTCACCCAACCTACACTGTTTCCTTTGCAAAAACGTTAAAAACCTCAATAATGAAAAAATCATAATTTTTTTCACAGATGAAAAGGGAAACATTCTCAATTGAATATTGATAGAAATATTTTTCTGTGAATTGAGAATGTTTTCCTTTTCAACATGAATACCCCACAAGAGGGTATCTTGACGATGGAAGATAGTGACTAAAGTTTATCTTCCAGTCGCAGATGATTCCACATCTGATTTTATGAACATCCTGTTCATATTTTCAACAAATCAATTTTTTCACAGAATTCTACGGAAAGTAGACCACTGAAGTATGTACAATAAAACTATTTTTGGGAATACTTTCTTGATGATAATAGCTCCCAAAATGGTCATTCGAGTGGAAGTTTCTATCTTAGAGCCATCCTAGAAAGTGCGAATCGATAAACTATTCAGAAAAATTATGTAAACAAATATTTTGATGGAAGATGCGAAAGTTATCGCGAAATGCAAATGACTCCGATGATCTGAGGCCCCGAGGCATAACAAAACCAAATGGATAATTTCCTTATGATATTTGTTCTTGTGGAACCATAGTCTTCATCAAATCAGCTTAGCATGTGTATCTTGTTATGAACATATAACCTGAACTGGAATAGAAAGTAAAACAGCTTAACCGAGTTCGTGAGGATTACGTTCCATTTGAATTTGTTTATGTAATGAAGTCCTCTTTGCATTCGCACCTGTGGGAGTATCTAATGATTACACATTGAAAGAGTATATTTAGGACAACCGTTGTTTCAAAATTCAGAGGAGGTTCATAAATATTTTCTGGAATCATTTTCAACTTCATTTTGGTGTATTTCTGAGATCAATTTTCTTGTTGTTGTTGTTGATGTGGGGGAAAATTACTATAATATACCTGACTCTTGGCAAAATAGTTGTATGTATGATATATGTATAATATTTGAGATAAGACATCACAAGTGGGGAGTAATGATTGAAAGGAAACAGCTGGGGATGATATGAAAATCGTTATTTACTCTATGATAAAATTTGTTTACATTTTTCTACGTATATAATAATCATCCCCTAACGTTAAGAGAAAATAGAGCTTATTTGTTTCTAAATGGCGGAAAATGAACAGGCAACGTTCATTTTTCCCAAATGAGGACCATGGTTTCAGTTTTATTTGAAACGATTTTCGTCGCCATTTGTTATAATGCCCATTCAATATGGAATGAAGCACTAATCGATGTAAACAAATATGTCTCATTGAGATTCTTTTTGTATTCTTGGTGGTTTGATAAAAATGCAATTTGATGGGGTAGTAATTCATTAGAAGCTGAACTTTTGGCATACATATGTAGAATATACTTTTTACTGCTGGTAGCTGATTGCGAATATAGTCCCCATACTATTAGCATGGTACTTCATTCGCAAACATAGTTATATTACTTGGAATTTTTGGCTAACATTGAATTACAACCGTGCTCAATGATATGTTCAATCTCACTGGATAGTTTGAGATATACACATCATTCGTATATCAATATATTCAATATGTTGATTTTCATATCAGTCCTTGCAATGAAATATACTCCTGAATGTAGCTTCGATTTGTTGTAAACTGGAATGCTCAATTCTTCAACACATTAATTTTTCTCGCTTTCTCCGGCTCAATGAATTATTGAATACCTATCGCTAATGTCATGGATCTCCCAGTTCTAATATTCTACAAAAGTAAGAAAGGCCTCACATGTTTTTCGTATATGCTTGAGGTGTAAGTATTTTTTCCAAACTATATATATACTTATATATATATATATATATATATATTTATATATATATATATATATATATATATATATATATATATATTGTTATGATGGAATTGTTTTTGAATTTATATATTTTTCTTTATTTTAGATTTGTTTCAAAGATTTTATGAATGAATCCCTATCATAAAATGATAATTCTGGCTATTTTGTCTTACCCTTTTTCGAACCTCTTTTCACCTTATCCCAGCTCAATCGGTTCGCCTATGAACAATGAGTCTCCTCCCTTTCGACTAGTCAGATTCAGCCAACTTGTTGGACGGCTTGATATCAAATATGCTGTTTAGTGGGGAAAAAGTATGGTTAGATGTTCAAAGATAAAACACATATTGCAGAAAATAATCAAACTTATTCAGATGAAACTGTCCTACTCTGTGAAAATTACCTTATGGACTAAGAGAAAAACAATTATGTGATATGGTGCAATTTGCTATGAGTGACTAATATTAGTTGAAAGAGAATTTGAAAATTATTATCAGTCCTTTAGCATCAAGAATTGTTGAATTGTTTAATCAAAAGTAACACAGTGAATCAGATACTCAGTGTCAGTTCATAACACTGAAACGTTGCACTTTAGAGAGTTCTGCCAATAGAATACCTGTTATTCTTCTTTTGTGATGTTTCCCAGCATCATGGAAATACTTGTGTCATTGGAAATTTCAGCTTTCCTGCCTCCAAAACAAATTTTTGCTCCTGTAACTGGCCCTTGCAAGATTTCTCATTCTGTCAATGGGTGGAAGGAATTTTATAATATATTACTTCTCCCAGTTGTCCCTTAATGAAATTGATCTCGTACTGAAATGGTTTTTGTAGCTTTTTCTTGAAATTCACTCCTCCAACAATTTGTACGTGATGGCTTTCTTTTTCAATTTCTGATCTCTCTCAAAACTTGTTATTTATTCCCATGGCAACACACGCATTTTTTATTTTTCACAGATTTCAGAATTCATTGCTACCTTCTACATCATTATTCGTCATTCTAATCAATTTTGATGATTTTATTGATGAAATCTAATCCTAAACCTTATATACTATGTACGAATTCGTATAAAATTTATTTTCAAATAATTTAATTGTGCATTTTCCTTGGTTGTATTGTTGGTCATATACTTTTAACAACAGAAATACTTCAGGACTGACCTTTTTGAAACATATGCACATATAAGATCCTATAATAGTAAAAAGTGAAGAAAAATTGCGAAACAAACATAGTAGTAACCACGATAACTGAAATACCAAATAATAATTATAATAATTATAAGTTTGATTGTTTTATAATATTTCCTAACATAACAATATAAATATATCTATATTTTTATATATATATATAAATGTATATGTATATATATATATATATATATATATATATGTATATATATAAACAGTGGGAAATAACGGGGATCTTCAGTCAGCACAAATGTTGAACTATGAAAAACTCTTAAATACGTTGGACCGAGCTTTCGTTTAAATTTCGAAACTTCTTCAGGGTCAGTAATCTGAGTGGTTGATTAATGTCACTCGAAACTTCAAAGATATAATACCATTCCGACAAATATTTACATATTTTACGTTTTTTTTAAGTCAATGTTCATTAATCAACCACTCAGATTACTGACCCTGAAGAAGTTTCGAAATTGAAACGAAAGCTCGGTCCAACGTATTAAAGAGTTTTTCATAGTTCAACATTTGTGCTGACTGAAGATCCCCGTTATTCCCCACTGTTCATACCGATTTTCAGTCATTATTTCTAAATTCATATATATATATATATATATATATATATCAACAAATGAAACATTAGAAGAATTGAATCGTAGAATAACTAATTCAAAAATAGTAGAACGTATTCCACATCTGACGACGATTATGAGAATGGCATAATACGAGAATTGTAATAGGGAAACCGAACTAAGGAAAAGAGACGTTGAAAAAAACTGCCTGCATTTTTTTTATTGAACATCTGTTCTTCAAGAAACTCTGTCGAAATGGTTTGCATATGGTTGCCTCTTTTCAGAAGGATAGTGAGAAATTGCAGAAAGGTGATACTACGCCACTCTATGTTGATCACGCTTCTTTCAACTGGGTTTTGGAAACGAACAGAACCATCAGGACCTCTTGGAAACCTCTCCAAGAATAGGGAAACAGGCGAAGAAAGGTTTAGGGTTTGGATGACCTCCATATAAGAAACACCAGTCGCGGCGATGGCAGTCAGTGTTTATTCAAAGTGGATTTACATCCGGATACCTCACTTGCCTGATTCAGGCAAATTATTAGGTGCAGTGCAGTGCTCGGTATATGTTGGAAAATGAATTTCGATTGAATGATTGAATGTGAGACTGTATCATTATGGAATGTGAATTAATGAACAATAATTAGTACAGTATTTGAATCACGATCACCAGATTCGTAACAGTGGGTGTGGGGAGCGAGGAAATCAGTAGCTAATTTGTAGGAGAACCAGTTTGTCGAACAGGGGAAACAACGGAAAAAAAAGGGAGCGAGAGGATGAGATGGAGCGATAAATATAAAAACAATAGTAAAGGAAATCAAACCAGAGTGAAAACAGGAGAAACAAGAAAAGGAGAAGGAGAAATAAAAAATTTCCGAAAAATTCTTGGAGAACAGAAGTAATTTTCGAGCTGATTGTCCAGAAAATCGAGGGACAAATTTAAGGCTAGAGAAAGATGTTGATAAAATTGGTGTCGAACTGAACACACTCTGAGGAACAATGAACAAAATCAACAATGAATATACAAGACCACCGTGATAAGATTTCCCCATCACACAATTTCGTGAAGTGATCGGCAATCAATATAGTCACCATGGTCTCTATATCGTTAACAATTTGAAGCTGCGGCAACGGCCTATGAATGAGACGATTAAAAAAGAGTACGGCACCTATAGTGGCTTCGAGAAAGCCTGCTTTGCAAATAACATAGACCATTCTAGAAGACCAACATCGAAAGTATGATGATCTGATTGTTACTCCGGAATCAGGGTATCAACATTCAGAACAGATCTACTGGGTTCAGTTAAAAACACGAGTGGAAGTCTGCAGGACTTTCGAATAGATGTCCAGTGATTGACCCAGCTCGCCTTCTCTGATGCTTCGGAGTATCAAAGAAACAAATCTGTGGTGCAGATATTCATTGGTGATTGAGAATTATTGAAATATAAAGGACTCCGAGATTAACATGGAAGTAATAGTGGTATCGATTGAAGAATCACTCCAAGAAGATACACAAAGTGGTAAAATAATGAATATTCTGGGTAGAAAAATAGAATAAGAATAAAACGCCGGACGTGATCAGGCAGATATTCTACCGGGTTGAATGTCATGGCGATGCAAAAAGCTGGTGCGGAAGAAAACTGAAGGTCCCAAGACAAAATCCTGGGGTGAAATGGTGCAGGATCCATTTGCACGGATTTCCATTGTAGCTGGATCATTTCTTGTGCCAGATGACTATATCAGCAATTGGGTGAAATTTCAGCCATTCTAGATGAAAAAAAAAACACAATTGCACGACAATTGAAGGACAACATGTTCCCAAAATTTGATGTACACATGGACTCATATTCTGACCAAAGAAGAAATTTCGAGTCAAAGTTATTCAAAGAAATTTGTGAATTGATGGGTATCAACAAGACCAGATCCCTCAGTCGAATGGCATAGATGGAAGATTCAACCGAAGTACTGGGATATACATTTTACACTATTCCATGATTAAACCAAGGTAACTTCGGCTGATTGCCTGATTGCTTTATGATCCGATGTTCAGTGCAGTGCTCGCTATATCTTGAACAGTGAAATTTTATCGAGTTATTCAACTTTTGAAAGTTTTTTATTGTTTCGTGTTGTGTGGTGTTCATAAATGTCCGAAGAGTAATTTAGAATTCCAATAGCCACGGGACAATATCAAACACCCCAAACATCAAGATGCAAAATTTATCATCCCAAAGAATTTCATCGAGGGTAATACCAAAATGTTTTCAAATTTTCGATGAATTTTATTGGGTGCGTTTTTGGGTCTTATTATCTGTTCAAACCACAGAAGCAAAGCTTGAGTGGTTCCATCTTTCATATTAAGACCACAAATTGCACGAGGTGAATTTCCCAGGTGAATCGCTTGGGGAAAAAAATTAAATCCTCCCCCACGAATGATATCAAAAGTCATGCTCTATTTATATTTTCAGCGGCTAATACATTTGATTCATTCACTGAAATACCACAAGCAGTCGCTTCTCTGTGCGCTAGACGATTGAGACAATTGGAGAGAAATGTTAAACGTAGAGTTACGGGAGTAATGGTGAGAAAGAATTATTTCCTGATGTAATTGCATTGTACTGTTTGTTCGTTTGTGTAGCATTCTCCAACTCACTAACTTCTGAATAGCTTTCTTTTGAAATCTCATAAATCTCATGAATGCAATCAAATTTGTGGAATCAGCAATGAATAATCTTTCGAAATGAGTTTTAAGATTTCGCTCCGCGCTCTGGATAAATAAAAATGATAGTTCGAAATATTGATTGTTGAAACAAATATGTTAAATGTTTTCTGTTGAATGTTATGTGTGCAACCTCCATGAATTTGTGAAAGAGCCATGAACGGATCGTTATATGTTCATAACAAAAAGTTCATGCTGACATTGAAGACTCTTTGTTCAACTAATGAGAAAGAAAAAGGTATCGTGGAATTATATTATCATCTCATTCGAGTATGGAGTGAACCAGAGATGACCTAAATCTCTGAATAACTTCATACCAAATAATTGTGTAGCCATACAACTTTGTCAGAATGCATTTATGCGAAACAATTCGCAAATCTAGTGTGCATTTATCAGTATTGAACTGATCTGATTGGTTCTCTGTATCAAATTACGGCCATTTGATTGGTTCAAAAATAATGAGGGAAATGGTCGGATTATAATTGATATGCGGCGAATAAAGGTCGAAATAATTCTACATTAAAATTTAAAAAAAAACAAGCAGTCTTTGAGAACTGGCATAGATACAGTTACCAAAATCAACGTCATGGGTATCATTCCATTAATTTTGACTTTATTTTCCGTTGAACAACTCTAGAATACGATATATTAGTAACAATTTGAATTATTTCTTCAAGGCAATAGTCATTTGCCCAAGATTCTCAGGTTATATCAGTCAACATATATAATCCTACATATGCACATCGCATTGAGAAATAATTTTTCGAATAATCAGCTCACAGCCACAACCCCTGCATGAAACTTGAATGTTCATGGAAACGTTTGAAAATGGTTAGCGTTCCACAATTTCATCCAAAGGGAATGGGAAAATACTTCTATTCAATATGTCAAAGGATTCCAAGAATCTATAATAAACGTCATTCTTATTTTTCACGTATATTATCTCGCCTGCCTTTTCCTCGAGATTTTCGACGGAGGAGGAAAACCAACCCGTTAGTGATCGTCGTGATACTTCCAGACAAAATATTTCTGGAAATATTTCCCTTGGGTTCAAGATATAATGCGATTCATTTGATCTCCATTATCAATGGACTGAAGCGATTCTAAAGTGTGTACTCATACGAAATTCTCTTTTCAGTCCTAATTACGAATGTTACCATAATTCAAAAATTGTTTTGGGTCGAAATAATCAATGGATAATTTTCATATTTACATTTTGCCATCCTGGATTCTAATTATAATGATATGAATTAATGATGCGATAAAAATCTTTAAAATTAGTATAATGCAGAAGTTCGAAATGCAATTGGAATTTCAAAAATGGAAAAAACAATTATTATCACGATACTTTGGGATTACCTTATAATCATTCACGATATGTTAACGGGGTTTTCTGTAGGAAGGGACTGTACTACATCAATAATATTTCGATTTCCATTCATTCAATCTCCTGCTATAAGCTGACTCACCACCCTTTCCTTTTCAAATTTTAATAAAATAAATAATATATATTTCAAGTGTGATCTGAGTTACCACTCCTGAACCATCGTATTCTCATTGTGATTTCACTTTCCATACTCGAAACTCTTAGTTTGTTTAATAAAAATATACACACAGTCAAACTATATTACTCGCCAGATCTACTCGCTCAGACTCCCCATACCAACTACCCACCATGTAAAAAATTTACTGACATAGGAATATAACGAAAGCTTCCATTGAGCTTCCTACGAATCCCATTTAGAACAATTCTGAGTGGTCTTCTGGTTGATAAATACTATTCTGATTTGGGAGAATTTTATAATGACATATCAACCTTCTAAATGTTCTGTATATTATTTCCAGATTTTCAAGATCCTGTTGAGAAATCCCAAACTGTGTATAACTGTCAGGGCAAATGCAACAATTTATACTAACATTACAATTTTTATGGTAATTATTTTGATTATTTTCATAAGTAATTTAATTAAATTTTTTTAATCATTTCATTTTTTCCTTGGGGATTTATTAGTCTGATTACGGATCCATATTTTTTGTTGTTGTTATTTTTGATGTCTTAATGCTTATTCAATGAGTGTCATATAGACTATGTTATTTTTTGAGGAAAATTTTTGGCATTTTTCTTTTCAGACAATAAATGCACATCTTCCTCTCTATCTATATTTCGAATCATTCCAAAGGAGAATCAGTCAATTTTAGAAATTGTTTCCACTTACAACAAAACGATGCATACTAGCTGTGCGCTACCACCTTCTACTGTGGGGAACTTCCATATAATGATAAATTGATAGTTGAAAAAAAAAAAGGATTTCATGTGGATGAATTCAACTCATTTGTTGAAATAATTACCAATGAAAACATGCCATCTATCTGACATTTTCCATCAATCATTTGTCAAGAAAGTTATTTCTGATGAAGTTCATAATATCTGTGATATTCCTTGAATCATTGGTTGATTTGCTCCAATCTCAGCTTGCGGATTTCTACTAGCACGAATTGAAATTTTCTGAGAAAGTACAGATTTTGCTCAGACCACCGCCAGTTCTTCCATATGCCAATTTCAGCTTAGTTTTTCATCAAACATCAATCACAGGTATCTGACAGTAATCGATTTTCCAGAGTATTTTTGTATTTATCGCATATATAGTTTTTTGCGAATTTTTGTCATTCGTCCATCAAATATGCTGAATAAAAAATTGTGAGGTCAGCGATATGGAGGCTTCTTCCAATATTGAGGTTAAGATTCATAATGAGGTCATTCACAGCTATGGCGAAACCTATAACGTTGTTGATTCCTGTGGTATTCCTTTCTCCAAAGTGTGTGGTTTGAAATGCAAGATTTGATCTCATGCAAAGTACTTCTGGTTCTAGGAAATTATTTTGAACTTTCATGGGTTTCCTTGGATAAGCCACTGATATACCTGGTCAGAAGTTTTGAAACACCAAGTCTTGTCGAAAACCTTCTTAATATCGAAGATTACCGCAACTCAATTTTTTTATGAGAAATTTATTTGAATTGAATTTTCTAAAAAAAATCTTCTATTGAATGGCAAACAATAATACATGGAACCTGCTTTCGCTGAAGTGGAGAAAATAATTTTCCCTCATAACACGATAGCTTTCATTTACCCATGTTTGCACACTGATGTATTCTGGTAAACTCATACAATATATTACTCTCCATAAGGCATTATTTGAAAAATAATTATACTTTTCGTTCCATCCATATTGATATTTCGAATATTCTGACGATTATAAGTTCCTTTTACCTGAAATTTGGTACTGAAAGATAATTTTCTGACCTAAGAGGCTCATGGTGAAGTATTTTCCCATTTCTTATATTGCTGGAAAACCTCATCTAATGGAATAAGAAATTGCTTGAAGCTTATGGTTACCCAAATATCAAAATGATGCAAAATATTCTATTAGTTTGATTTTAATTTTCGATTCCATTTTTCGAAAATATTACTACTACCACGTTTATATTAGCGCGCTTTCGTGTCTCCTTGTTCATCACAAAACTTGCATTTGATTTTAAAATAACTTTTCGATGAGCTAGAGACTTGAAACATCAGACATAGCTCAGGAAGGTTGACAATGCAATATTCTCACTTTTTTGTTTGTGTGATCGTTTGTCTGTAGAACGTTTACAAAGCAAAAAGTGAAGTTAGGATGAAACAACATCTTCATAATGATCGATGAGTCAGTGTGCACTAAATTTACCTGCCTACAAAAAAAAGTCACTCAATATAATAACGAAATTAGTTGAAAATAAATTAATAAATAACCTACTTAACATCATCAAGTGGAAGGATGGTAAAATACATAAAATAGTATAACACATACATTCGCGTCAAATTGAAAACAAGCAAATTATTGGGTTCATTTTATTTATTTTACCACGTTTATATCAACTGGCTTCCGTTGTCTCTTTGTCCATTTGGTACCATTCCTGTTTGTTTGGTTGTCTGTAATAATAATAATAAACTAAAGGGCAGAAAACAATGATTCGGATGGATTTTTTTTCAATATACCACGTGTATCAACGGACTGAAAATTATAAAAATAATATTTACAGATTTCTAGCCTCATACATATACACCAAGAGCCCGTGTCACTTAAATAATGTATCATAAGTTTACGCACATTGATTACGGAAACTTGTGTTATCGATGTCGACAATGCTACAGACATGCCGCCCATACATTTTTTCTGGGGCGAAGTGATGGTAGGAGGGATGCTGAACTGTTATATAGAAGAAGGTGAAACATTTTGAAAGTTCACGCCTGTGGGGGTAGTAATGAACAAAAGTTCACAATGACATAAATCACTCGTCTAAAGCTTGGCGATCACCTGCTGCAACGTTCAAAATATGTCAATGGAACGGGCCCGAAAAAATCTGAAAGATTATCACTGACAATTGAAGGGATCTCACTATTAGCCTTCTATTGGGAAATTAAAATACAGACCCCCAGTATGACATTCGATACTCTGGTATTAGTAACGGTCATACTTTTGTAAAAATATGTCAGTAGATGTCATAGTGTTTTATGTATTCAGTTTTCGAATATAAGTCGTTAAACTTGTCCCTATTTCATTGCAATTACCATTTGCTGTTGTCCTCGTTGCAATCCCAACAGGTTATGGGCCCAGGCTACGTAAAGCAATAGATGTAATCTGGCAATAAAAAAAAATGCATTTCCAAGAATATTTACGATATGAGTTTGAATAGTGGATTTGGTGCTTCAATTGAAAAACTCACTGGTCGGGAAAACTATAATACTTGGCGTTTTGCAGTTCAAACCTACCTTGAACATGAGATACTCTGGGAATGTGTTACTGGTTCAGAAAAAGATGAAAAGAAAGTAACAAAAGCTAAATCCAAAATAATTTTGCTGATTGATCCCATCAACTACGTGCATATTCAAGATGCATTTACTGCAAAAGATGTTTGGGATAAACTGAAGGCAACTTTTGAGGATTCTGGTTTAACAAGACGAGTTGGACTCTTACGAACTTAATCACTACTAGACTCGAAAATTGTGATAACATCGAGGATTATGTGAATAAAATATCAGTACTGCACATAAGCTTACTGGTATTGGCTTCAGTATATCAGACGAATGGATAGGAACCCTTTTGCTGGCAGGTTTACCGAATGAATATAAGCCGATGATAATGGGAATCGAAAGTTCAGGCGTAACAATCACAGGAGACACTATTAAAACGAAATTGTTGCAGGACATTAAATGTACAAACACAAAGAATGACAGTGCTTTTTATAGTAATAGATATTTCAAAGATAAAAAGTTTGAAGGCAAAGGTCCTAGGTGTTTTGAGTGTAATTCCTACGGACATAAAGCAAATGATTGTTATTATAAAAATAGCAAAGCTTCCATGAAAAAGGAAGTGAAAATAGACAAAAATCGCAGTGGACAAAGTGCCTTCAAGAATAAAAACAGTCATGTTGGTTTTTGTGTGGGTTTTGCGATTAACACTGTGAACTAGGAGAACTGGTACATTGACTCTGAAGCAACAGCTAATATGACAATGCGTGAAGACTTACTTTCCAATGTGAGAGAATCCGTAATCAAGGAAATTGTAGTAGCCAATAACTCGAAAATCGCAGTGAAAGCAGAAGGTGAGATAAATATGCAGATACGTGTAGCAGGTAAAATCAAAGACTAAACTGTTAGAAATGTTCTGCTTGTTCCTAGTCTCACAACAAATTTATTAGCTGTGAGTCAAATTGTGCAGAATGGTTTCTGTGTGACATTCAGTGAGGAGGGTTGTCAAATTTATGACAATGATGTAGCTGTAGCAACAGCATCATATATAAATGGAATGTATATACTGGATGTTGTTGAAACAAAATATACAAATAGTTCATTGACAGCTTCTACAGTGAAAAACAGTTATTTGTGGCATCGCAGACTCGGACATATAAATAGTAAAGACTTGAATTTGATGAAAAATGGAATTGTCGAAGGTATTGATTTCAATCAAGAAGCAGATTGTGAAAATTGTATTCCGTGCTTGAAAGGAAAACAATTCAGATTACCGTTCAATCACATTGGTAAAAGAGCAGATGAAGTATTGGAATTAGTTCACTCCGATTTGTGTGGTCCAATGGAAAATGAATCTATAGGAGGAGCAAAATATTTTTTTACACTGATAGATGATCACACTCGTAAAGTCTTTGTATATTTTTTGAAATACAAAACAGAAGTCAAACAAGTATTCAGTGATTTCAAAAATATGGTAGAAAATGGAACAGGAAATCGAATCAAAATATTGCGAACAGACAATGGGAGCGAGTACTGCAATCAGGATTTCGAGAGATTTCTCAAGGAATGTGGCATCAGGCACCAGACAACTTGTCCTTACACTCCACAGCAAAATGGTTTAGCAGAGCGGATGAACCGTACTATCTTTGAAAGAGTAAGGTGTATGCTTTCTGATGCAAAATTTGGAGAAGAAATTTTGGGCAGAAGCTGTCGCAACATCAGTGTATATAATTAATCGATCGCCATGTAAGTCACTGGAGCTGCTGAAAAAGACACTTGAACATATGTGGACAGGGAAGAAACCTAATTTGGAACACATTAGGATCTTTGGTTGTAAAGCAATGGTACATGTACCCAAAAATAATCGACACAAATGGGATCCAAAGTCTAGAGAGATTATTTTTGTTGGTTATTGTGATGAAACAAAAGGATATCGTTTCATAAAACCGAACATCAACAAGCTAATTAAGAGCCGTGATGTACAGTTCATTGAAAACTCCATTCAAATGAACGAATCAAAAATTGATCAACAAACGTGCACAACTCTAGAAAAGATAAGTACCCAAACAGTGGGGGAAATTTTTTTAAGAGACATCTGAAAACGAGCTCACTCAAGTTGTATCAGAAGAAGGTAAAATTGATGAAACTAATAATGATGAGTCTGAACCATTTGAGTTCAAAGAAGTACTTCAGAATCAAAATATATCAAATTTGAGACGATCTGAAAGAAATAGAAAAGAGAGGACTATGGATGATTATTTCCTTATATGACTCAAACTTGTTCTGAACAAAATGACCCTACAGATGTTGAAGAGGCAATGAGGGGACATGACTGTGATCATTGGTTGAAGTCAATGCAAGAAGAATATAATTCTTTGATTGAAAATGATACATGGACTCTCACCGATTTACCTCCTGGAAAGAAAACAATCAATTGCAAATGGGTCTTCAAAACCAAAAGAGATGAAACAGGAGAGATTATGAGATACGAATTTCGCCTGGTGGTCAAAGGATATTCCCAAAAGAAAGGAATTGATTATGAAGAAACATTCAGTCCAGTTGTTCGATATAATTCCTTAAGATATTTGATATCGTTAGCAGCTAAATTTAATCTGGATATCGAGCAGATGGATGAAGTCACAGCTTTCTTGCAAGGGCACTTAGAAGAAGAAGTTTATTTGCAACCTCCAGAAGAGTTTCATGAAGGAAACAAAGTATATCGCTTGAATAAAGCAATTTATGGTCTCAAACAAGCCAGTCGTCAATGGAACAAAAAACTCAGTTCTGTATTGATAGAAATTGGTTTGAAACAATCGAAAAATGATCCATGTATATACTACAATATGGAAGATGAACTCATGTTGTTTGTAGCAGTTTATGTGGATGATTTGCTGATTTTTTCCAATGATGTCAGAACAACGAAAAATCTAAAAGAAGAATTGAAGAAAAAATTCAAGATGAAGGACCTTGGAGAAGCAAAATATTGTATTGGACTTCGGATAACAAGGGATAAGGAAAAAGGTACCATATGTCTTGATCAGGAAAATTACATAAATTCAATTTAGAAAAATTCAAAATGGCAGATTGTAAATCAGTGCCGACACCAGCAGATCCAAACCAGAAATTGACGAGAGATATGTCACCTAAAAATGAAGAAGAGCGTGTGGAAATGATGAAGATACCGTACCAAGATGCAGTTGGTAGTATTTTATATGTTTCACAAGGAACTAGGCCGGACATCACTTATGCTGTGAACACCGTTGGTCAATTCAACAAAATTTTGGGAAATCACTTGGTCAGCAGTCAAAAGAATTCTGCGATATCCTAAAGGTACTGCAAACGCAAAATTGGTATTCACAAGAGAATCTGAACAGGGAATAATAGGATATTGTGACTCTGATTGGGCGAGTGATATGGACAACAGGCGATCATGTACTGGATATGTATTTCTCAATCAAGGAGGACCGATTTCTTGGAATTCTAAGAGACAACATACCGTTGCGTTATCGACAACCGAAGCAGAGTATATGGCATTGTCTGCAGCTACGCAAGAAGCTATTTGGTTGAGTCAATTTGAAAAAGAATTTTGGCCAAACATATCCAAGCCGCCAGTCCTGATATATTGTGACAATAAGAGTGCAATAAATCTTGCCACAAGTGATGGTTATCGTGCAAGGACCAAGCACATTGATATTCGTCATCATTTCGAAAGGCAGAAATTGGAAGATGGTTACATTCATATTCAACACGTTGGAACAATAGAAATGATTGCTGATATCTTAACGAAAGCAATATTCAAAAGCAAGCATGAAGTTTGTACGAAGAATATGAACATTGATGTGTAACTGTATTTTAGTGGGGGTGTTGAGAAATGAAAATACAGACCTCCAGTATGACATTCGATACTCTGGTATTAGTAACGGTCAAACTTTTGTTAAAATATGTCAGTAGATGTCATAGTGTTTTATGTATTCAGTTTTCGAATATAAGTTGTTAAACTTGTCCCTATTTTATTGCAAGTACCATTTGCTGTTGTCTCCGTTGCAATCCCAACAACTTCAAACGACAAATATTTCTTCTGCCAGTCTCTTTCATTGAGGCTGGAGGACGCCTTTCATTGAGGACGAAGAACGCTGGGCCCTCCAGTTTTGAAGAAAATCCAGCGATTTTTTATAATGAAGTTTACATTCCAAACTCGGTGAGCACAGCGCCCGTCCGCCCCATTGAAAATGACTGGCGGACGAATATTATTTTGTTCAAAGGCAAATGGTAAGATTCCTCCAATTGTCAGTAGTAAACTCTCAGATTTTTTCGGGCCCGTTTTATTGACATATTTTGAACGTTGCAGCAGGTGAACGCCAAGCTCTAGATGACTATATTGTCAAGTGTCGCTTTATTTTATTGTATTTTTCTTTTTGTACTACCATCAGTCGTGAACTTTCGATATTTCTCACTTTATTTTTTATAACAGTTCATCATCCCTCCTACCATCACTTCGCCCAGAAAAAATGTATGGCGGTCATGTCTGTAGCATTCCCGTGCGTAAACTTATGATACGTTCTCCTGGTCTAATATTGTCCTGAAAATTGGTGATTGTGAATTTGTATAGCTATGAAAATAGTTGTGAGATTTGAAACGAAATACAAAAGGGTCAAACAAAGATAATAATGGGGAGTGTGTGGTGAAGCTGTCTTTGGGAAAACTCACACAACATTTTATATCATTTGCAGTGCAATAAAATTGTTAGTGATTTAGGTGACCTATTCATGCATCAATTATCTACTGCATGCCCCCCACGTTCTTTGTTTTGAATTTCAAAACTATTGAAAATTCGCAATCACAAATTTTCAGGACAATGGGGTTATGAATCTGTATGGGGTTATACATCTGTATGGCGCTAGGATGAATTATTTCATATTATTTTTATAACCAACTGTAATATTGAATATAACAATGAACTGAGTCAGGCGAACCAACCAAATATGTGTATCCATTCGATTCTAGGTAGAGTTCAGATCTCACCCTGTCTAGTGAGATAGTTTGAATGTCACCCCTGCTGGAGATCCTATTTGATCTAACTGAAACAAATTTTTATCAGCCCAACTGAAAAATCGAAATAATATTTGTTTGATCAATAATTTTTTTATGTGAATCATATTCTTTGTAATTTGGTATTTAATTTTAGTTGTACCCATCTAGCATATCAATAGCCTTCTAATTTATGGTTTTATAAACAATTCCAGAGTGTTTTCAAAGAGTATATTCCTAATCAAGAATACAATTCTTTTAGAATAACTGCTGGGGATCACTTCACAGGATTAGTTACAATAGACCAATTCATCATGAATGTAAACATTTTGATTATTTTGTATTATCATTTCAAAAATCCTCACCAAGTACCTACTTATTACTTAGAGGAATTTCTCATTTATTGCTGTTGCCTCGCTATGATGCTGTTTGTAAAAAAAAATTATTTCATGCAATAAATATTATTATATAATAGTTGTCGAGAGTTGTAGAAGTTGATTGACAGTGATTGATTGACTCAAAACGTACGAAAACCTCATGAGAAAAAATATTTGTGAAAATGAAAACACATGAAACTCTTTCATCCCATCAAAATCAATATGATTCAGAATTGTAAGAAAAAATTGTCCTTTTCAAGAAAATCCAAGAACACGAGTTGAACCTCGTAAATAAACATATTTTTCTTGAGTACATAACGAGGATATTCCAGATTTCCAGATTCTCAAATTGATCAATGAAAAATTTGATACTGTAGTTCTGAATAATTCCAAAATTCAGCCATATTTCGAGAAGGTGTGATATGATCAACTCAATCTTCTGAAATAAATGAATGTATTGCTCATTTCATAGCAGAATCATCAGGATTCAGCACCAGAGTTTCTGCACCAACAATATGATGAAAATACTGTCGAATATTCAGTATCATGTTGAAAAGGAAAACATTCCCAATTGAATACTGAATAGAAATATTTTTCAGAAAACATCTGTTCTCCCCGCTGAAGCCATTCTGGACATTGAACTACGTCTGATAGATATCGTGAAAGAACTCAAACTCAAAAACAAAAATCTAAAAGTGAAAATTTGAATTTTTATCCAGATTTGTATTTGATTTTCTATTCCATTCTCAATTGAAAACTCATATAGGTGAATAGAGCAAAGGAGTTCTCACCAAAAATCACCTGATGCAAATGTGGCATCACTTCCACTAGGTCTTCCATATATTTTTGTTGAATATTACTGAAGAAAAATCACCACATTTTCATTGTAGATTTTCAAATTTTTTAAAAAATCTTTCTATTCGATATTCAATTTGTTTCCCTCTTCCTATGACGTTACCTTAAACGATAGAAGATAGTGACTGAGTTTATGTTTCAGTCGCAGTTGATTCCAAATCCGATTTCATGAACATCCTGTTCCTATTTTCAAACGAGTCAATCGAGTATCACTACAATTTGTATTTCATCGAGTAAAAATCTCAAATTCACCAGAACTTCATAATGCCCCGATTGACCACTGCGCATGAACAGTAAATTTTCGGTTCAGATATAAACACTTAGTAGAGTGAGAAAATCAAAACTATACACATAATATTTCCGGTGATAATATAACTAGAACGAATTGATACCGATGAAAACAGAACGACAGCGTAGCAGGAATTCCAACGGTTTTAACGATGAAATATCGTTGCACGTGCTATATTTGGTTAGAGAATATAATGAACATTATCAAGTGAAATAGACTTCTCAATGTCAAACTGACAGTGTACAATTTTCATCAGAAAGAGTTTACTGGTAACATGCGGTGATAATGGAAATATCATCGATTAGATAGCCTCTTATTCTGTTGCTTTATCATCTCAGCTAATCACATTAGTCAGAAATGTACCCTATGACACGTGAATTATATTCTTGGGGTAATATAACTAATGCTATGATTATCCTCATGATCATGATGATAACGAGTGCTATTAACGATGAATAATCATTGCCCGAGTTATAACGGGTGAGAGAATATAATGAACATTAACAGAAATCTTGTCAACAAAAAAGTAAACCGACGAAAAAATTAACTGAAAAGCAAAAAATAAAATAAACCCTCTTAGTCTTGATGATAATTGAGCTCCTCAACTAATCTGAGTAACTAGTTCTGAGTCGGCGCCAAACAAATTGGCAATTAAATTAGATAAAGCGTGAAATGATGGCAGCGGGATGCACGGCGGCGTCTTGATTACTTCGTCAAAGTAATATAATGATATTCGTTGATTGTTTGTTTGGCGCCGACTAAAAATCAGTTACTCACCTTAGTTTAGGAGCTCAACTATCATAAGGACAAAGAAGGTTCATTTTAATTTTTTGATTTTCAGTTGATTTTTTCGTCGTTTTAATTCATTGTTAAAAAGTTTTCATCTTTCACATTTTGGGGTGAAATCAACTAATAAGGATCTACTCAATTGACTCCAGGTATCCATAATGTTGCAGTGTCATCAGAACTACCTATATGTGTGCCAAGTTTCAACAGAATTGGTTCACAGTTAAAAAATTAATAATCCCCTATTTCCTTCCCTTGGGGGTGGATGATTCTCTTTCAAATCCGGAAATGACCATACCCTGTCCATTTGAAGAAGAATCATCTGAACCCATTAAAAAGTTATGAGTGGTAGAATCGGTTAACGTATACAAATTTAGTGGATGAACGATGAATATCCCCTATTTTTCTACCCTAAAGGATGAAATTTTTCAAAAAATTGAAATGGGACCAATCAAGCAGTATACCCCATCCAATAAGGAAAGACTCATCGAAATCGTACAGCTCTGTGAAAAGTTATGCGTGATCATACATAAAAAAAAAAATACGCGTCGACTAAAGAACGTCCTCCTTTTTGATTTCGTCGGTTAATAAAATAATCTTCTTAACGTAAAACTGATAGTCTACAAATTTAATGAGAAGTATTTGACGTTTAAAATGCGATGATGATAAAAATATCATCGATTCAATAGTCTCTTATCCTGTCGGCCAATCACATTAGTCGGAAATGTACCAAGTAACACGTGAATTATATTTTCACTTCAATAAA
The DNA here is from genome assembly GCA_018342105.1 of Gonioctena quinquepunctata. NCBI lineage: Eukaryota > Metazoa > Arthropoda > Insecta > Coleoptera > Chrysomelidae > Gonioctena > Gonioctena quinquepunctata. The sequence continues at coordinate 72,736 of JAFIRS010001197.1, forward strand.
ATTAATAACCGATTTCTCACCTGATCCATATAATTTCATTGCAAAAAATATTCAGTTTTCCATAGCGTTGAATAAGAGTAATCAGAATGCTTCTAGCTAATTTCGAGAGTATTTCTACTGTGATTGGGCTAAATTCATCATTTGAAGGACAGTTTTTGATTAATTGTATCCGATTCATTGGGTATCCTGATGAATAATTGGGTCGAATATTCTTTGACCAAACACATTATGAAGATTTTTGTCAAAAGAGTATGGATGATTCTGAACATTTTGGCAGTCTAGGGACTTACCATTCAATTGGTTGTAGTTGGTAGTAGTAGGAATATAGTCAGTACAGCCCGCAAGACAAAGAACTTTTTACGAGAATTCAATTCAACCACCCTACTTTCCATCAATTTCAAATCATTATTACCGTTGTCAAGCTCTCATTGCATTGTTCACGTGAAATGGGTGCAAATTACAATTTTTTTTCTAATGATCTCCATGAAATTTTATTATGAATATTCGTTTGTTAGATTCTCAGTTGACCTGATATCAATGCATCATTGAATAAACTTTTATTTTCCAGGCGAGGACTACTGCTGTCAGCAATTTAGTTCCATCGAATTGAATTCAAGGCCCATGAGAATTGGTGAGTGCTTTCAGATCCTTCGAACATTTTTCTTATTCAACATTTATGGAGCAAATTATTCTGTCCTTCATGTGAAAAGTGATTGAATTCGTAGTAGTTAATAATGGCGTAAAAAGTAACTATCCAGTGATACTACTTTTATATATTTAGGGTAGTTGATTATTCGTGGAACACTTTACCAAACTGAACTGTTTATGATGATGAAAAAATTGATTTCAATCCATCCTATTCATATGCATGCATATCAGGGATTTTCAGCTGAAATCGATACGCTGAAATGTAGAATGCACAGAACATATTTTTTGATTCAACCATAAAAAAAATTCAAACCAGTCCCTCATAAGGGTAATTTTGCCTGCGATTTCTCGAAAAACTTTTTGTTTACCGAGGGTTCACGGTGAATATTTTCCTAGGAATAGCGGAAAATCATTGCATAAAACATATTATTTGGACCACCCGAAAAAAATCCAATCAGTCCCCTCATGGGTATAAAATACTCGAGAGTTTCGGTAGAACTTTGCTGACCGGGGGTATCCAATGAATATATTTTATAGAAAAGCTGGAATATGATACATAACATATTCCGTGCCACTATCAGGAAAATATATATCAGCTACCTGATGAGGGTAGTTTACACTTGCAATTTTTCGGAAAACTGCTGACCGAGGAAACAAATATTAGAAAATAAACCTCATAATAAAAAAATCAGTCTCATGATTGATATACTCCAAAATTCTATGGAAAACATGACTCCTCGTGTTACATATATAACAGTTCACTATTATTCTATTTGAACGGTACTTTTTCAATATACTGTATGCAATTCATTACTCTCATATAATTGACAGTGACAAGTGTCGAATGCATATAAAATTAAAATATTTTGTTTCATCATGGCAATCCTCGATGGGATAGAAATGAGACGAAATCAGTTTACTCTTAATAACAATAATTTGAGGTGAATTTTTGACCTGGAGTTTTTGATAAAGCTATTTTATTGAAACGGTAGGAAATGATTGCACATAATTTTTTTTTTGCGCGATCATAGGAAAAATATAAATCAGCCCCCCATAAGGCAATTTCATACTAACAATTTTTCAAAGAACTTTTGGTGAGCGGAGGTATCCAGTGAAAATATTTCAATGGAACGCTGGAATATGATTGCACAGAACATATTGTTTGTACCACCATTGGAGAATAATTGCGTTAGTCTTCTCATGAATGTGACTATCGTCGTCAAGATTGCCCATGTTTGTTTACGTTCAATTCTGATATATATTTCATTTTCTACGCGGATTCTGCCAAAATTATCTAAATGGACGTATAAACATATTTTTATTCTCTGAATATATTAATCATAAGACTGAATTGTTCATCATAAGGTTTATTTTCTGATATAAGTTTCCACGGTCAGTGGTTTTTCGAGAATTCGCAAGTGTAAGCTACCCTTACAAGGTAGCTGATGTGAATTTTTCCTATGGTGGCACGAAAAATATATTTTCTGCCATCATAATCCAGCTTTTCAATAAAATATATTGATTAAATATCCCCGGTCAGCGAAGTTCTTTCAAAAATCTCAAGTAAAAACCACACTCATGAGGGGAATGATTGGAATCATCAATGGTGGTACAAATAATATGTTTATGGCAATCATTTTCTACATTTTAAATCAAATATTTTCACCGGAACCCTCGTTCAACAAAGCCTTTTGAAAAACTGCAGTATAAACTACCCTTAATAGGGGACTGAATTGTTTTTTTTTAAACCAAAAATTTTCCCCGGTCAGCGGAGTTATTGGAAAAATCACAGGTTCAAACTACCCCCAAATGGTGGCACGAAGGCATTCCTTCATAGATGTCAATTTTGCATTATGATTCCACAAGTTATTATATTAAAATTGCTCTTTACATGACATGAAATGGAAAGTTTCGATTACACACTGTATCAACTATCGTGGTCGCGTAGAATTGATCTAATATACCTTACGTGTAACATACTAAAATTGCAGCAAATTTTATCGATGCCTAGAAACCACTTTATATATGTGCCTAGTCCTTCCAACAGTTATGAGTTGAATAAAATAGTTGATATACCTTCATAGTTATATTCGGTATGAATTTATAATGATGCAATGTCAATGCAAATAGAGAAATGGTGCAATTTTTTACCCGTGTGTTATTTGTTGTTCGTCGCCATTACTAGCTGATGTATTTCTGCCTAAATATCCTCCATCACTTCCATCACTTCAAAACAAAGTATTATTGCACATTTCAGTGGATTCTTATTCAGTAAGCCACTCCAATCAATCACCGTCCACAAACAATCCCGATAATCCAAACTATGCTCCCTTCGAATCTCTTCAATTGGCTCAAACCCACAAGGGGATTGTCATATATAATTTATAGGAAGAGGTTGACAATTGGGGTAGGTTGAGGGTAGGGCTGTCCTCTAATCTCTTCACACGTGTTACTCCCCGCACGTGACGTTCCATGGTATGCATAATACATCGAGACAGACTGCGAAATATTATGTGAGAGACTTCACCTGGTTTTTCTGCGGTGCAGGAAAATGCTACTGCTGACAGGAATCCCGATAGCGCTGTATTTCATTCGGTTGAGAAAGGACAGGTGGTTGAGTTTGATGTAGTCGTATCGAAAAAGCTATTCAAGAGGAAATTTCAAACATTCTGGGACAAGTTCAGATGTTTCAGAAGAATAACTTAGCAGGTACATTTCTTGATGTGAGTTTATATTTGTTCCTAGTAGTTCATACATATTTTTTATCGAGACCATTGTGAATCTCATCATTACCAACTTCAGTGATTTATAAATGATTGTTGAAATTGGAAAAATCCCAATATGTGCGAATATGAACTACCAGAGACTGGATAGAGAAAAAAGGATATTCTGAAGGATGGTAAACCCACTTCCATTGAATACCATGTTATCTGACTATAAAGATCAGACCAACAAAAACAAATAAAAAATCCAATAAATCTTGAGATTTAGAATTTAGATGAATGCCTTCATGTCTTTCAAATGCTCCCATTGATTTTCTGAAAAATAACATAGCAAGGGTATGTTACTTTGGCCCATATAATATCAGAAATGAATTTGTAAAGATTTGAAAACCAGATGGGACGAGAGTAGTTGAATAAGCGCTTTCGAAATCTTTGATACTAAACGGTCATAAACTACAATCTTTTCAAAATTAATTCCACAATAATATTCCAAACATGAGTAGTCTTTGAAGGAAATCTCAAGATCCGTTCAGCGTCTATAATAAAAAATGTGAACAAAGTCCTATCTGTTTACGTGTTAGGTATAAGGATCGCGTACAAAAAGGTCTATTTTCAATTGCAAATATCTGACGAACTGGACGGTGGATGGATTTAAAAATTTGTGGGTCGGTTCAACGAGGTTATGTTCATATCATACTGAAATTTCAGGCGATTCCTAAAATTTGACCAAAACTACAGAAATACCTTAAGAAAACCAAAACTTCCCACACAGCTATATACAAGATGATCAACACCAAACCTGCCAAAATGACTGAAAACTACTACTAATCTGAAGTACCGCGAAGACCAAATTACTTTCCTCATATCAGAGAGAGCTTTCCCCAAGACAGAGAAGCTGGCGGGGCTATTGGTGATCTTCTTGTTTCAGTTGCACAACAAAATTGCAAAAAATAATGAATAACCCATTGCAATGATTTCATTAACTGCACCTACGTGATAATAATCTAACCGTTATAGACGGTACCAACCCCCGAAATATTTGGAAACTATTTAATTCAGGTCAACGAAATTTCGTATTTAGACTGACCTATCCTTCTATTGACCTTAAAGTCAGATGTTGCAACAGTTTGTACGGAGTCATAACTAAAATTTGATACAGAGTCATAATTTCCGCTATGAGTTCCACTCAAAGTGATGCCAAAAAATATTACACACCACCTCAAATTGCTCTATATGGAAATGCCTCTCCCAAGAACAACTCACATATATATATATATATATATATATATATATATATTTTATATATATATATATATATATATATATATATATATATATATATATAGTTATGATATGGTATATATGTCAAATTGAAATAGGGCACAATGATATTCAGAAACTGCATAAATACCTGCTATGATTGTTTTTGTAATTTTTTTCTGTGCGGTTTGCATCTTGGCCAGTTTCTCGTCGACGCATATAATCCAAGAGGAGTAGAGTTTTTTCTATTATCATCAGAATGTTCGATTTGTTTTTATTCAATTGGCATAACCTATGAAAATATACAAATCCAAATTTAGAAATAAATCTTCAGAATTCAACTACACATTAAATTCATACACAAGAAACATCCTGTACACAAATTAGAACCGAAATGCCACATGACAGGCAAATGTTAAATTATTTTCCTTCTTAGTGATCAAAATAATGAAATTTGAGAATAGAAAAAGGGTACATGTGTATTTTGAAGAAGATTTAGTAAATAGAACTATGTGTAGAAGTCAACTTTGAAAATAAAATATATATAATAGGTAGGAAGTGGAATAATGTGTTCAGAAATAAAGTGCTAATGGTAAAAAGTGATGTAAGATAACAAGGGGTTACCAAGGAGAAAAGAAAAATAAGCAGAAGAAAAAAATCGAAATGAAAAAGGAAGCTTGTTAGAAAATTTTGTAATTGATTTTATGGGAAAAATGTCAATAACCAAAGTTTAGGCGAAACATGAATACACACAATCGGAGCAGAATCAATTTGGAACCTGAGGCTGTCAAGCAACTACTCACCAGGAATTAAAGATTAAATTTCCAATATTTGTAGTCACCAGCAGTAAGGAGGCTGAACATTTGAGACATTTACATGAACTATTAACCAGAACATCCCAGGAGCAGAACTCATAACAGGTACTTTATCGTCATAAACTTAAAAGTGATAATATTCATCGAACATCCACATTGTTTTTGGGGTTATTTATTCTATAATACACAGTAGCAAATTTCTTCTTCTACTCATCACAAATGACATGACTATAACCTATAAAGATTTATTTTGGAATATATTCATTTTTTGCGCAATGTTTTCAATTTTGATTGGTGGAAAACATATTTTGAATGAGACAAATATCTCAGGAATAGATTGGTTTTAGGAAATATTTTCAATAAAAAAACGAGTATCTAACTCATTATTCATTACTTGACTATATTACTATCGATATTTCAAACATAAACAGTTTATTGAGATCAAGCAGTAGATGGCGCTGCCGCACATTTCCTGAGTTTTGTGTGAATCATGTCTCCATAGGCAAACCGACTGAGCTACAAAAAGGTAAACGGATAAATGAAAAGAAAAAGAGGTAAAGTGTACAGAGAAAGAGGGTAGAAACCTCATAGCCGGAGTTTTCTTTTGTTATGATTAGTATATGTCACAAAATATAAATAACTTATTAACAAATAAAATATACAACATAACAGTATATATATATATATATATATATATATATATATATATATATATATATATATATATATATATATATATATATAAATACAGGGTGTTACCAAATAAGTGCGAAAATTTTCAGGAGGTGATTCCTTGTCGAAAATTAAAGGGGGTCTTTCAAGTGAACAAAAGCTCTTAGGCCTTCCCTTGAAAAGTTACACGCTTCCAAAAATAAGAAAACCATATTTTTTTTTTCAAGAAATTCCTGGAGAAATGTCATTTTGTGGGCATGTTGTATCAATGAAGAGGCTAGCTATGAATTATTTTTTTGAATTTTGTTGTTATCTTTCGAAGGGGTGAAACATGGAACCCCTATTCCACTTTTTACCAGAACTTTTCAACGAAACAATATTTTTCAATAAAAAAATATGTGTTGAGAGATATGATTTGATGTAAAACTTTTCTGACTCAATTGTTGTGTCCGTGAAAGCAATAGTTTCCTAATAAAACAATAAAATACAACATTGTGCATAAACGGATCTTCTGTAAATGGAATCGAAAAAATTTGGTTGGTGGTTATCACGTTTTGTTTGCACAACTCGTGATTGAAGTCACAAGTTTTGCAAACGTGGTATTTTAAAGTCTAAAAAATCTAGTAGGTGGCTGACAAGTCGCTTTGATTTCTATGAGGTAGTTGAAAGTTCAATTGTGTCTTTTGAAACTTCAATATGAATAATTACACTAATGATCGAATGACCGATATGCATTTTAGGTATGGTCGTGCCAATAGAAATTCTTTGGAAGCTAGACGCCTCTATGCAAAGATGTATCCCCAGCGAGTGATACCCCATCACACAATTTTTGCACATCTTCACCAACCTCTCTGTGAAAGGGGGACTTTTCAAAAATGAATAACTGATTGTGGTCGTACACGAGTAATAAGAACGGTGGCACTGAAAGTAGAAATTCTCAATATGTTCGATGATCGTCCGTAATTTAGTATAAGACAAATTGATAACACACTTAATGTTTGCAATAAACTAATCTGGAAAATTTGAAAGGATCACCATTTGTATCCTTACCATATTCAACGAGTTCAGGCACTTTTGCCGCGAGATTTTCCCCATCGAGTAGACTTTCGTCAATAGAGTCTTCAATTGATTACCCAAAATGCTCAATTTTTAGAAAACGTAATATTCACTGACGAATCTAACTATTCAAGGCAAGAGATAACAAATTCCCATAATTCAAGAAGGTCGGTATCAATTTGAATTTTCACTTGACATGTGGGTCGGAATTATTGGCGAAAATATTATTGAACCGTATTTTCTACCGTTAAGGCTAACTGGTGCAACCTATACAAATTCTCTCCAGGAGCAGCTGCCCATTTCACTTGAAAATGTTTGACTAGCTATTTGACCAAGGATGTGGTTTATGCACGATGGTGCGCCTGTCCATTTTTTTCTCATTTTTGGAAGCGTGTAACATTTCAAGGAAAGGCCTAAGAGCTTTTGTTCACATCATAGACCCCATGTAATTTTAGAAAAGTAATCACCCCCTAAAAACTTTTGCACTCATTTGGTAACACTCTGTATATATATACAGAGTGAGTCGGAATAAGACCAAAAAACTCCGACTACAGATTACTCACCTCATTTTGGAGTGGAAAGTTACTATCAAGGTATGTCCTAATATGCATTCCCTCTAAGATACAGGTTGTCGAAAGTACGAAAAAAGATTTAATTTGTTTTCTCCAAAATTCCTGAGGAAAAACATTTTAAAATTGGTACACTAATCAAGGTTTATCAACGTGCTAATATGAAGTTATAAATTTCAATTTTCATGAGTCAGTGGCGTAGTGACGATGGTATGTGGTCATATGGCCCTTCATATTTTCTTGGAACAAGTGAATGGGCAAATGAGCGTTTGACATCAATTCGGCTCGTCTATAGTCAACCCCAAAGTCATAACATCCCATGTGCAAAAAGTGGAGGTTTCTGAGTTAATTGAGAAAAACTGAAGATATGTCCTCAATAGAGAAATAATTTCCTATGTGCAATAATCGCATAATGCTGATTTCTTGCAACATATCGAAATATGTGTCAACCTCCTGAACATTTCCCAATGTTGGGAGAATTGGAATAAGACCGAAAAACTCCGACTACAGATTCCTCACCTCATTTCGGAGTTAAAAGTTACTATCAAGGTATGTCCTAATATGCATCCCCTCTAAGATACAGGTTGTCGAAAGTACGAAAAAAGATTTTATTTGTTTTCTCCAAAATTCATAAGGGAAAACATTTTAAAATTGGTACACTAATCAAGGTTTATCAACGTGCTAATATGAAGTTATAAATTTTCATTTTCATGAGCCAGTGGCGTAGTGACGATGGTATGTGGTCATATGGTCCTTCATATTTTTTTGGAACAAGTGAATGGGCAAATGAGCGGTGGACATCAGTTCAGCTCATCGATAGTCAACCTCAAAGTCATAACATCCCATGTGCAAAAAGTGGAGGTTTCTGAGTTAATTGAGAAAAACTGAAGATATGTCCTCAATAGAGACATAATTTCCTATGTGCAATAATCGCATAATGCTGATTTCTTGAAACATATCAAAATATGTGTCAACCTCCTGAACATTTCCTAATGTTGGGAGAATTGGAAACATAGTACGGGTGAGTCAGAATGAGATCGATAACACAATTTTTTCATTCATCATATTATATGATCGGATCGATGTCGCGGATTCACTGATATGTTACCATACTTTCTTGCATATGCTTGTTTTGACAGATCAATTGACAAACAAACCCAACGTCAAATTCATAATATGGTCTGAAATAAATTTTGCGAAAAACTGAAGTTAAGTTAATTTGTTGAAGTTTAGGTTGAAGTATCATCATCAAAACCATTTCTGATTGAATTATCAAGGAAAATATTATCCAATCAACATGTTTTTGATGAAGAAACACAATTATTGTGTATAACCTCCTCAGACCCCAGGTATCATATATGATACCTCAGGTTTATATCTCATTCTCGGCCTCCAGCTCCATTTAGCCGCACGTACTCGATGGTATCATATAGAATACCCTGCTAAATATGCGCCTCATTTTTTAATGCGATGTTGGTTGCGTACGGCGGCAAGAAAAGTCAGTCGATTGTTTATGTTTACAAGTGCACGTGCTAATATGAAATAAATAACTGCGAAATAAAAGTAAGTTAATGTTTTTTTGGTATTTTATTGATATATATTTGTTGAACGTGTACTACAGAACATATGGAAAATATGGGTTCTGTTTTGAATATTACAAATATTTCGCAATGGGGGATTCGGTTAACGTATCATGGGTGGAACCTTGGGTCTCACTGACTAGAAAATTTAATTTCAATGTAAGAATCAGATTTTGGGGATTTTCACGAGGAAACAAATATAGTTTACTTTTTATTTGAAATATTATTTTCTTAGGGCCTTTGACCGAGTTGGAGCTCGAAGAGATTGCTCTCAACTTCGACCTCGATCAGTCGGACCTCGATGATCTTTCTCCGGACGATGATGAGGATGAGGTTGATCTAGGTTTGGAAAATGTGGTTCCCGATTCAGATGATATGGAGATCGCAGACAACATGAGCGATTCATCGGATGAGGAGCCTCTTGCCCACTACCTACCAGGTTACCAGAAAAAATGGCCACGTACTCGTCAGTTTGAACCAAGTCAATTCAATTTTCAAGTAGAAAACATAGACACTGAGTTAGAACAACCAATTGTTCACCTAAATAAATATATTTCGGATGATTTTTTCGAAGACATTGCCCTTTTCACAAACATGCGCGAAGTTGCTGATAAAGGTCGTTCCCTTGAAACATCCGAATATGAAATGCGAACATTTTTTGGAGCTTCCATGTTGATTGGAATTCATGGTCTATCGAGGATTAGGATGTATTGGGCGCGAAACACAAGAGTACCTATTATTTCAGACAACATATCCAGAAATCGGTATTTCCATCTCCGATCGCGCCTAAAACCTGTGGAAGATCAGAAAATTTCCCAAGAAGAAAGAAAAATGGGGCCAATGTTAGACACGGTGCAAAAAGGATGCCGCAATAATAGAAGGACTCGATATGTATCAATAGATGAACAGATGATACCATTTCATGGGCAAGTTAAAATGCGTCAATTTGTTAGAGGCAAACCCAATCCCGTAGGATTGAAGAATTTCGTCATGACAACGTCAAAAAGGGTCCCATTAGATTTTTATTTTAACGAAGGAAAGGGATCATCTGTGGACTCGTGATTGGTAAAAATGCCCGAAAAACTTGATTTAGGTGGTAGAATGGTACTGAAACTCAAAAGACCCTGCCAAAAGGAGTTTCAGTCTACACCGACCGATACTTTACCTCAATTTCGTTGATCGACTTACTCTCGTCGAGACAAATGACTCTAGCTGGTACAATTATGGCTTCTAGGATTCCGAAAAACGTAGCATTTTCGAATGATAATCAAATGAAAGGATCAGGTCGTGGTTCACATGATGGGTAAGTTAGAGAAGATGGAAAGATCATTCTTACGAAAGGGTTCGATTCTAGGCCATTGCATTTTGCTTCGTCTTCCTCTGGCATTGAACATTCAGGTAGTTGTATTAGATGGTCTAAGACTGAAAATGAGTACATTACAATCAAAAAACCAGCAATTGTAGCCGATTACAATGCTAAAATAGGAGGTGTTGATTTACTAGACAGGGTGATTGGAAAATATGCAATACGTGGACGTACCAAAAAATGGACAATACGTGCAATCTATCACTTTTTCGATTCCGCAGTAGCTGCATGTTGGCTCGAATATCGTCCAAATGCCAGTTCAGAAGGCTTGAGGATAAAAGACACCTTGGACCATCTTGATTTCAAATTATCGGTTGCTCAATATTTGATTTTAACTAAAAAACGATCTGAACAAAGTGAAGGAAATTCGGAACAAAGTGAATGTGAAGAAGAGGAGACACCACCTCTGAAACAAAGGAAGGTACAACCTGTTCCGGATAGAAGAGTCAGGACCGTTGGTAACATCCACCTACGAGTTTTTACGAAGCAAGAACAAAAAACAGGATCAAAATGTCGATTTCCAAAATGTGCTAAATTAACGTTTGCCAAATGTAACGCATGCAATATTTATCTTTGTTGTACCGTTGACAGAAATTGTTTCGCGCTTTTTCATCAATAAAATGTTTTTATAGATCTGCTGTTTTTGTATGTCTCTAGGCCCAACGTATTATATAAGATACCTTATTTTTTTTACAGAAAAAAAAATTCCAATATATATATATATATATATATATATATATATTATTTTTAGATGTACGTTAAATGTTCAAAGAGTTGAAATGAGAATGAAAAAAAACCCATAAATAACAAATTTTTCGTATTTAGTAATCTGTGCAATATTATTTTGCAGTTTTTCTGGAGATTCCACCGTTTTCTGAAACCTTATATAATATTAATCGATACCTATGTTTGAAATAAACATGTTTCCAATATCACAAACAATTGGAATAATTTTAAAATTTTTAGAAATCAAAATTTACGAATATATTTTAGACAAGAAAAAAAAAATTAATTTTTAAATTGTACACAATAGCCACCGAGATGCCAGAAAATATTTCGATGCAAAATTAGGAATTTTGGAAATATGAAAAGCAGAAACATCAAAAGAATAATGTTTACATGAATAACTGAATCAAGAACAGCTATCCATTTCGAAGTCTTCATTCCAATATGACACATGCTGTTACAATACAAGTTTTGTTTTATTCATAGGATAAAACAGAATAACATTTCCTCATAAGTTCCGCAAAATAATGACACTGGCAACTTGCCGATCACTGAGAGTGCCAGGATTCACAGCTCTGCTAAGTATTATTCATAATATTTTTCTACAATGTGAGCAGGCCGAAAAAATAATGACATAGCACTCTGTATCATACATATTATTCAAAAATAACTAAATCAAGAACGGCTTTCAAATACGAAGTCTTCATTTCAATATAACACATATAACATGAGTTCTGTTTTATCCATAGGATGAAACAGAATAACATTTCCTCAGAAGTTCCACAAAATAGTGACACTGGGAACTCGAGGTGATCATTGGACATATGACGTCAGAAAGAGCGGCAATAACGATGTGTTTGAAAGTCTCACTGAATTCAAGGGTTTCAGAGCAGCGTTTATTCGAATATTACACAATATCTAGAAGAAAGTATGCAACATAATATTTTATCTCTATATTCAAACTTCAAGCACATATGAGGCAAATTAACGAGTTTGTGATCTCACCTATTCTGTAATTTCTACGATCGTTGAATATACCGAGGATGGAACTGAATCTCTTCTGAGGTTAATCTGAGTGACATAAACTGCGCGCCAGGGGCTATGGATATATTTATTTTTGCGAAAAATAATATAAGGGGTCAAGATAGGCTCAAATTTCTTACGGATTCGTGTTCATGACGTCAGTTTCAGTACCAATCCATGTTTTCGCTGAGAAATGTTCAGTTCTGAAAAATCTAAATTTGTCTCACTTCCCATGGAAACGACCCCGTAACTTCCGTAATCATTGGAAAATAATTCAGTAAGATTCTCGATCGGTAGATATACCGGTAGTTAGTCTGAATTATTTCTTAGATTATTCTGAGTAACATGCAATGCGCGCCGGGGGCGATTGATAAATTGATTTATGCGAAAAATTATATGAGGGGGTAAGATATGCTCAAAATTCTTACGGTTGTGATCGTTACAACAACTTCGGTACCAATTCATAGTTTCGCTGAAAAATGTTCAGTTCTGAAAAATCCGTGTGACATATAATGCGCGCCAGGGATGTTTGAAATGCTGATTTAACAAAAAATCATATTAGGAGGAGGGATAAGCGGAATTTCATCGATTCATGGTTAGGAAATCAAATTAATAACCGATTGGCATCTTTGCTGAAGAATATTTCAGTTCAGAAAAATTCCAATTTTCCCAATTCTCATGGAAACACCTCCGTATCTATCGTTATTAGTGGACTAGAGCTCAGAAATTTCCTCGAAAGTTAGATATACAGGGGATGAGTCCTAATAATATATGGAGTCAAGTTTGCTGAGTTTCCAGAGGGGAGTAAAAAAATATGGATTTTCTAAACAAGTGTTGGAAAACTCAACGTAGAAATATTTGTCGTCAACAATACTGTATTATCCGTGATCATTATCACTCGATATCACGTTCTATAGTTATAAATTTCGCAAAAATCGTTCTATCCATCGCAGTCTATGTCACTCAGGTTAACACCAGGACAGATTTAGACTCATCCTCGGTATATCTAACGATCGTGGAAATTACAGAATTGTACTCCAATCATTATTGAAGTTACGGGGGCGTTTCCATAGGAAGTGAGACAAATTCGGATTTTTCAAAACTGAAAATTTTTCAGCGATAATATGGATTGGTACTGAAGATGATGTCTCGATAACGAATCCGTAAGAATTTCAAGCATATCTTTCCCCTTATATTTTTTTTCGCCGAAATCATTATATTCATGACCTCTGACGCGCAGTGTATGTTACTCAGGTTAACCTCAGCATAGATTCAGACTCATTCATGGTATAACTTATGATCGTAAAAATTTCAGAATTCTACTCCAATAATAACGGAAGAAACGGGGACGTTCCCAAGAGAACAAATTCGGATTTTTCAGAACTGAAAAATATTTAGTGAAAATATGGATTGTTACTGAAATTGATGTTTCGATCACGAATCCGTAGAGATTTTGAGCCTACCTTTCCACATAATATAATTTTTCGCAAATATCGGTATATCCATCGCCCCTGGCGCGCAGTGTGAGTCACTCATTTCAACCGCAGCAGAGTTTAGATTCATCTTCGCTATATCTAACGATCGTGAAAATTACAGAATTCTACTCCAATAATTACGGAACATGCGGAGGTATACATGTACTATTTATATATATATATATATATATATATTGTTACAAAAAAAATAATTACTAGATGGTTAATGGTTTCAAGAGTTTGTTTGTGAATAACTTTTGAAATTCTATGTATATTGTGAGCCTAGGTAGAATATGGATAGATAAAAATGTCAAAATACTATAAAACAATCAATTTCATGCACTGTCAAAATTATTATAACTCATAATTGTTCAAAAGACAATAAAAAGTCTAAATTTACAAAATTCTCGGGAATAAACAGTAATCAACATCATAAATAAATTTGAAACATACAGTAAGAAACTGTAGCAACAAAAATAGCCAAATAGAACAGCAAATGTCTTTATAAAAATAGCCAAGGGAAAAAAATGAAAATTGTGGGAGAGTAGCAATGAGATGTATCAGAAGCAATTATTATTGAAATTTGTAAATAATGATAAGAGTGGAAAAATAATTGTATATATAAATTATGCAATATAAATATAAACAGTGAAAATTGACAATTTAGTTCACCAATTCAAAAATTCAAATGAAAAAACAAGGAGAAAAAGATGTATCTGGGCGATAGAAAACAAAGCTTCAAAAAGAGATCGAGAATAAATTTCCAAGCGGATGCCACGCAAAAATTTCACTAAAAGAAAATTGGAATAATCCCATCATTTGGTAAACAAAACCAATATTACCTTAATGATAACATATCCACGGATTCAAATGCTGATTTCCGCATCTAAATAGTTCCCGATTCATGGTATTGCAGTCCTGACAGCGATTGGAGAGAGGAGACATCCTGATTCATGGTATAAGTAGAACACCAACAGTTCCAACCAGGTATAAAACTTCAATAGTGCTCTTCCGGTCCTGAACTATTTCACAAATAACATATTTCACATTCGAAGAACTTTATGTCACACTATTTTGAACAATAACAGAAATCATCACTCTCACGGAAAAAGTGAGGTTCTGTTTATCTATCCATGATCTGATTTATTATTATCATCCGTGAATATTTGTTTGATTCACCCTAGTATGAGTTATTTCACGTAGGCCAGGTATTATTAAGTCTTCCTGAATAAAGGAGATAATTGCTTTTTGATATTTTGTTGTTCGTTTTCTCACAATGATCAATAACATACCAAAGACCATTCAATAAACTGGAGTTAGCCAGCAGTGGCAGTGTCTCTATTGCCTTGAACCGGCCACCTTGAGATAAGGGCGTACCAACTGTTGCTTAGTCGTGGTGAGGAAAATATTAATTGTTGGTAGCGTGACGAGAGAACAGTGACGTTCGCTGGCAATTATTATTACAGCATACAATACAAGGGCAAAAATATTACAATATTATATTTAAAAAATTCATCATTAGATAACAATATATATATATATATATATATATATATATATATATATATTTCTTCAGTTTCTTGACCACATATATATTTTCTTCTTTTCTCGGCATACACACCTACAATACGTTCGTACGATGCGAACGCAGAATTCAAATAATATAATTTTGTTTTAAATTGATGATGACAAATATCATGTGGAAACGTAGTTGAGAGGAATTATATAAATTGTCCGAATCAGACCTTAATTTCGAGAAATTATATATATAAATATATATATATATATATATATATATATATATATATATATATATTGTTATGATGTGTTGTATTTGTTTATATGATTATTAATATAATTATTTTCATATATCTGCTTAACAAATACCCATCACAACAATTGACTCCGGCTATGATGCTCTTACTCCTTTCCAATACACTATTTACCTCTTTTTCATTGCCTTTCTTCAGCTCAGTCGATACGCCTATGTAGAGATAATCGTCTCTATCTCAGAAGGATTGCAGTTGCGCCATCTATTTTTTTGCTTGAAGTCAATGAACTGTTTTTATAGAAATATAGCTTGTAATATGGTCAAATGATGAATAATGAGTCCTGAATATAGTTGAATGATTGTTTTTTCACTCGAATCAATTCTTAAAATACCTATCTCTGCGATATCTACCTTATTAGTAGATATTATTCAACCAATAAAATCGAACATCAAATAAACTTGCTCATGAGCAATCAAGGAACAATGATAAATAAATATTCAGAGGATATATTGATATCATAATAATGAATCAGAAATAAAGTTCACCACTGTGAATGGGTGTTATTAAAAATAAACCAAAAAGTATCTGACCCGAATATTATCACTTGATGAAGTATCTGTTGTAAGTTCAGCTTGTGCCCTCACGCGAGTCCTGGATTATTCTGTGGCTATTGGAAGTGAAGTTTGCTAACGTTGAGACCCCTTGCTACTGGTTACGTCATGTACAGGAAATCTAATCTGAATTGGAGGTAACTGGTTGCTTGGTCAAATATGTGCCTGGAATGGTGGAATTTCAGTATTAACTGATTTAATTCATCAAAGCTTTGCGTTTTTTGAAATCGAGTTGCCAAAACTGCCATAAACACAAACAAAATAAGTATCATTGAACAGGTTTTTTCGATACTTTTTAAAAGAGGTGTCGCTTGCCGTAGGGTTCCATTTAAAATTATTGGTCACAATGGCCTTGTGACGTCATCTTTGACAATTTCGTCATCTATCATCACTAGTCGGGACGTTTCCAACCTTTAATATTCAGTTTCCAAATTTCACCTGTTTATGTATAATCGTTCCAAAAATTAGAGGGGGGGAGGGCTACTTTTGAGAAGCACTCTATATATATATATATATATATATATATATATATATATATATATATATACCAAAATATTTGTTGAAATATCTCGGCTGAGTTCAAATATAGGCCAAACCGGTGGTGTAGTTTCAAAATGGCGGCTGTTGAAAAAAATTCCAATCTTTCAATTCCATACCAATGTTGGCAAACTATTTGTTGTTTATGAGCTTCTGAGCACCACCAATGTCATGCGAAAAGTTTTTCTGTAAAATATAAATATAAACAAAAAAATTAATAAACATTTTGTGTATGACCCATCTATAAGAGGTTTTTCCGTGTTAATTGGATGATATTTGACAACAGTTTATCATCCTTTGATACACATAATTCATTAGTCTCTTCATTTATGATGGTTATTATTATAGAACGGCTAATGTCACGTCAGAAGGTCATCTATATTATTGATTCAATTCATAGTTGAGCTCAGTGTATGATAATTATCCCTTAGATAATTTAATCAAAATGGAGATTAAAACCCGAGTAGGTACTGTATATATCCATGGATGCATTTGTTGAATAGATGATCGGACTCTCAGAAGTGTCTGTAGTATTCATTTTTTCCATAGTCAGAATTGAAGGAAACCGAAGAAAATCCAGTTTTAATAATTCTTTTTATTCAAGGTGGATAACATAGAGGTAGCAGGTAGGGTTAGGGAGATTTTAAACTTACAAACTCCTGATTGATGAAAATTTTGATAAATTAATTGTAAAATCTACCCCTCCGACTGGCCGCATCGTAGTTTTTTTTCAATATTTTTGTCTTCTGAATGAATGTCTTCAATATATGATACAATATCTGCTCATTATAATGATCAGTGGAAAATTGTAATCTATAATTGGATGAATTGATTATACACAAATGAAATAAAAAATCAAAATGCAATATGTCCGCACTATTTCATTTTTATATAAATGAATTGTTTTTCCGTCGACTCCGTGAAAATTCATGATGTTCTTTCGGGAAACTCTGGAAATTGATGATGGCTAGATTTTTCATGTACTACAGACTAGATGGATCTTCTCATTGTGTGCCATCAACATAGTGGTTGAAGACACATATTGCACGTCTTCAATGAACGTACATGAATATCATGCATATTCCACCTATTTGGCCATCATAATTTTTCGAGGAGTAATGGTCGGTCGGTAACCAGACATATCAAATTCTCTTGTCTCCTTTCTTTAACATAAACAAACATCAGTATCAAGTCTGAGAAAACAACATTCTACATTCATATATACAAACAATGAATTCAAGTTAGGGCATCCAGCGGGTATATTCCTGAATAATGCAAAGCCATGACTACGAGCGTTGAATAAATATTCACAGAGTAAACCAAAACATATCCATATTTCAATATCGGCAGGTATATATCACACAATTTATAACCTAATTATTTTTTCTGGAATTTCAGCAGTCTGATTCATCGCGTTTCCATGGGACTATTGTTCCGTTCATTATTTTTTCATGTACTAGATTCATCAAAAAAGGGCTCTCTTGTGAATCCCCAAGGTATTTGTTTCGAAGTTTATTACCATTAATTGATATTTTTGACTTTATTTTCATCACCGTGTATGATTATATGAAGTTCTGAATAGTTGTCGGACAAAAATGAATGCTTGTTGGAAAAAACAGTGGACCTATATAATCGAAGACATACAATTGGTCCTTCCACTTTGAAACAACAGTAAAAAGTAGCAATTCCAAAGACCCATAAAATGGAGCAAAATGGATGAAAAATAACAGGTAGGAAACTCTTCGACACCAGATTACATGCTACATATCTTTCCGCTGATACACTCAGTAAGACCCAATGTGAACAAAGAAAGTCAAGAAAATCACCTGCCATTTTGAGTACGGGTGCTCAACGACCAATGCTCATGGGCAACTCTTGAATAACGACACATGACATGAATTAGGTTTATCTATTTGACATTCCTGCTAGAAGACCTTCATTTGATCATTTTCCGCAATTTTATCAGCAATTGATCCAAATTAAAATAACAATTGGATGACAGTAAATTCCTACCACTTCCTAAAGTGTTTTACTTCCAGTTAATAGCCAATGCACAATTTTTGGTTATGTTACCATAATGGGTATTTGTGAAAACTGAAGATGGGTTGTCACAGTTCGATTATTTTCCACGAGGAACGAATTACCATTAGAATGATATGGATAAACAATGTCTCATTTCATATAAGAAATATGGTCTTGTTTTGGAGCACGCGCCTTCATTTATGATCACCCGTTCTACAAGACCGATGTCCAATTGTTGTGTGACGTCGCATATGCCACCCTGCCCATCACTCATCATAGTCAATGAATGAATGCATAGCCACATGTTTTTGGAACTGGAAAAAGTCAGGAGATACCTTATAGAGTGAATGGAGGCACTAGATTAACTTTCGAAAAATGAAACGGTATCGATAAATGAGACATCATTTTGGAAGTGACAGACTGAAGTCAACATCCAAGTCGTCTACGAGAGCCTCTAGTGATCTATTTCCTCTAAAGTAAGACTCGACCTGCCGGAATGGAAGAATAAGAATCAGGAATCAATGAAATGTTCGAAACCATCAAATTTCCCTAATGAAAGTATACAACAGTCAGAAAACGACCTTGTGGCTGGATGGATCATGAATTTGTTGTAACAAACTATTGCAGACACAATGAAGAATGTTGAAACAGGTGTTGAACAAGTTTCTATCCCGACTAATTGTAGAAACAAATTGCCGTCAATTTTATGGAAACCTCGGAGACTTGCTGACTTCCATTTCCCAACTGCAAATATTTTCTCCAATATGTGTCTATTCCCCAGATGAAATGTTAAAACCACGGAAGAGTAAACGATGTGAAGCCAAATATGTGGTTATGGGAATGATAGTGTCACCAGATAACATCGAATTGGTCCTAAGGGCAGTTGAGATGAGGTTCGGTCGAGCAGATTTGAGAATTGCCAAAGTGATTTTTGTTTCTAATATGCGAAATTTGTCTTGTAATGTTCAACTACTGTTCATTCATTTCAACAAAATTCTCATTTCCTATCAATATTCAATTGAGAATGTTTCCTTTTTCATAATGCTCATCTTCAAGTCAACGGAACTTACTTCACTTTATTTTCGTATCCGGGTCACCATGTTAAATTTTGTGCTTCCAAAAATTGGCCACGTAGGAGGATTCGTCATTTGCAGATATGAAATCTTCGTCTGTGCACGATTCTCCCATGTTTGGGTATATAGTCAGATGAAAGTGGTCTTGGATTGCGCCGCATTCACATATATGTCGTCCTGTTCATCTTCATTAATCTTTTTATATTGCTATTACAGCGTGAAACGCCTGTTTTCAGTTTGTTAAGCGCCCTCCACGTGGAGGAACGTCAATGGAGTCAGAGGACACTTCCTTTGCAACAATCCGGGTGTGGTTAGTGTACTCGCGCTATTGGTTAGTTCAGCGTGCTCCAGGCGTTTTCTCCAGGAATGTTGTCATACGTTGAGTCTACGCGGTTGCAGTTGATGCCCGTATAAGGGGTATCCGTGGTCGGTTTCTTGTTTTTTCGCTCAGATTCTGCAGCAACACGTCTCCTGATTGTAGGTGGGGCGATACCGACTCTTGGGTGGATTTTCCCAGTGGGGTTGGTTTCAAACAGCCAGATATCCTGCCGGCAGTCTCGTTAAGTGTGTTAAATGTGCTTTGTGGGGGTAGGGTTGATCCAGACTGATGCGGCATATTTGGCGGTTGAGAAGCATAACGAAAGAGCCGGAGTGCGAAGGTTTTGAGGCTTTACTTCCAATTTTGTGTTCGTAAGTTTCTGGATGATATTGTTTCTCACGGATACTCTTCTTCTGGCCTCTTGGCAGTGTTTTCAGAAGGATAGGGTTCGATTCAGTCGAATGCCTAAATATTTCGGAGTGTCTGTGTGCTCCAAACCTTGGCCTTGCCATGATACCTTCAGCTCCTTTGTGCCTCCTTATTTCTTAGATGGAAAGCACACACCTTTCTTTGGTATGGTTCAGTCTAAGGCGGTTATTTTGTTGTAGGCTGCTAGATCATCGAGGGTGTGTGACTAAGATGAGGAAAAGGAATCATGTCTAAGGGTGGAGCAACACACTTGGAATATTTTTATGATTGGATTATGTATTTTGCAACTACCGCAAGCCATGTGTGTACTTCCGATTCATAAAAATCAAATTTCGAAAATATATTCCCACTCGATAAAAAACTATGAAATGTTGCATCTGATTCAACTAACTCTACTCATATTCCAGGAGAGCTCTGTAAATATTGTCGAATCAAGAATGATGAAAGTTTGGAGAAGATGGGAGCGGCATTGATGTCAGAACTGAGAGAAAATTGTGTATTTTTTTTGTTGACAATAAATCATCAAACATCGAATTGCCGAACAGTAAGGATTTGTGGTATTAATAATTACAAATGATCACATCACAAATATTTCCACAGAGTATTCCCAAACTTGACTACGGAAAAAATAACTTGGAGCTCTTTAACTGGAACGCATATGTCCAATGGATTTGGGAATTAGCCATAGGATATGGGCAAGATAATTTATTTCCCGAATGATGACGATAAGACTAGATGAAAGAGATTCGATTGATGAAACGGTAGCACTGTGCGACGGAACTTCAACAGCTGTTTTGTGAACAGACTTGGACTAGAGGGTGAGAAAAAGGCTCATCAACATCTAGAATCAACATTACTTACATCATTCTATCAATGGATTATTGAATCCAGTCAGGATAAAACTGCATTAACGAGTCAGTTTTATTAACTTCATATTTGAGAAAACCATCAATCAGATATATCTCCATTCCTTGGCTAAGCAATCATTTTCGAAAGAGTCATTCGGAGTTCTGGTGTCTCGAGTCATGTTCGGCGTTTCCGGAGAAAGAGCTAAAGAAATAATGGAAGAAATAGCAGAACGGGTTGGAGGTTCAAAATTGGATTTCTATAGAAATCTGACGATGATATTTCACCATGAAAGGATATGATTGGCACACATATATTTAGATATGTGAAAAGACAAACGAATCGTTGGAAGAATTTTAGAAAAAATAATATGATGAAATATAAAGTTATTCCAATGAATAAAATAAAAAGAAGATGTATCTAATGAAATTGACACTTGCTGGCGCTTTAGTAATTAATCCCAACAAACCAGACAAGCTTCCACTGGTATTCAACGCAACTTTTGAATCTCATGGAGATAGTCTCAGCGACAAAGTATTAGGTGGGTCCGATTAACAACAGAGTTTGCTGGAAATATTTTCGAAATTATTTCTTAGGGGAATTGCGTTAATTGCAGATATGCAGATTCAAATAAGGTCTGAGGATCGCAACTACCAAGATTCTTATGAAAGAATGAAAACTCTGTTGAGCCAGACGATGTTCATCAAATGGGAGTCATGGCATTCGGACCGAATAACTATTTAAAATGTCAACGCAACTAGGGGAACTCTGAACATTTTGCAATAATAACAAAAAAACATTAGGTTGGTGATTATCTTACTGAAAGGAGAGACAGAAGTGAATTCAGACAAAACAGATTCACAAGAGGGTTACTTAATTTTTGAGAATTGATTGTAGCACAGAATGCCTCACGGACATATGAGGATGGTCTTCGGTAAAATTCAAATATGGACCAAAACAAACAAATATTTTGAAAATGGGGGCTGTTGAAAAAAACCCATATTTCATTTCCATGTGAATATTGGTAGACTATATGTCTTTAATAAAGCCTCCTGAACTACACAACTTTCATTTGAAAATATGTTGCATGAACAGAAAATAGCTTTGAATTGTCATTTATGTTTTTCCAAAAATTCTTGAATTTTGATCACCCGTATGCTCCATTCATAAGAGTTTCTTCCGATCGTGATGATGCTAGTCGATAAATGATTTGTCTTTCTTCTACATACATTACTGATCTGTGGGAAACAAACAATATATATATATATATATATATATATATATAAATCTATATATATATATATATATATATATATATAACTGAAGTTTAGCAAACACAAAAAACCAAATTATATGTTTTCTTTGAGGTTGCAGTCAATAGGAAATGGCCAATGTAAAGAAGACTCTTTGTTGAATTGTCGAGCTTCCGAAAAACTTTATTTCATTATCAAGACATCTGAAAAGAACAAAATCACATTGTCAGAATGCTTTCTCATAAAATATGAGAAACTTACTAACTGGAGGTTGCTAACAGAAATATATCAGTGCACATCATAAATGAACTCCTAAATATTACATTGTAGAACACATCTAAAGCTAATTAAAAAATCTCATGCTCACTATGAAAATTTGAGTCGAAATTAATGGAAATGAACATGTGGTTATCTCTGCCATGGGTCATCGAGAAAGGACCGTGAAAGTTGCCACAATGAATTGACAGGATGTTCAAACCAATGAGGGGAAAGCACATGTTTAATTCCACTATTCGACGATAGTTTATGGCGGGCGATTTGAAAATTGTGCAGGGTCACTTTCGCCCTTGTTGTCAAAATTCAGTAAGTAATTGTATATCACACTGAGATTTGCAATGTCAGAACGTTAATTCAAACATATTCTACCTAATTGTATGAATAACTTTCTGCAAATCTCAGTGTGATATACAATTACTTACTGAATTTTGACAGCAAGAGCAAAAGTGATCTGGACAATTCTCAAATCGCCTGCCAAAAACTTTCGACAAATAGTGGGATCAAACATGTGCTTTTCCAGATGGTCGAACATCCTATCAATTCATTCTTTCACGGTCCTTTCTCGATGACCCATGGCAGCGATAGCCACGTGTTTATTTCCATCAATCTCGATTTAAATTTTCATAGCGAACATAAGATTTTTCAATTAGTTCAAGATGTGTTTTACAATTTGATATTTAAGATTTCATTCATGATGTGCACCGATATTTTTCTGTTAGCAACCTCCAGTTAGTAAGTTTTTTATATTTTATGAAAAGAGCATTCTGACAATGTGATTCTGATCTTTTCAGATGTCTTGATAATGAAATACAGTTTTTCAAAAGCTAGTCAATTTAACAAAGAGTCTTCTTTACATTGGCCATTTCCTATTGACTGCAACCTCAGAGAAAACATTAAATTTGTTTTTTTGTGTTTCCTAAACTTCCGTTTTTTTCAACTGGTCCAGTCTAGAGACGGGATGCAAGGTGGCGTTTTGATTACTTCTTAAAGTAATATAATGATCTTCGTTGATTATTTATTTGGAACCGACTCAGAATTAGTTACTCACATCAGTTTAGTGGCTCAGTTATTATTGAGACTAGGAAGGTTTTTTTTATTCTTTGTTTTTCAGTAACTTTTTCGCCGTTTTGATTTTTTGTTTAAAGTTTTAATTTTTTACTTTTTTGTGGCTGAAATCCACTAATAACTATATACTCAATTGACTCCAGGTATCCATTATGTTGTAGTGACATCAGAACAACATATATGTTTGCCAAGTTTCAACAGAATCGGTTCACAGATGAAAAATTATTAATCTCCTCTTTTACCTTTAGGGGTGGATTATTCTTTTCCGAATCCAATGATTACCAACTCTGGAGTATACCCTATTGAAAAAAAAAATTAACTGAATCAGATAACCCAGTACAAAGTTATGAGTGGTAGAATCGGTTAACCATATTATGAACACAAATAATTTTGGAGAAATAATAAAGCTGACCTTCTGGCAAACGAAAGCACCAGAACTTTCCGTCAGTATATTGAAGAGCACAGAATGAAAAACTTTTTTCAGGCTGGAGCGAGCAGGAAAAACAGCGGCAAGAGTTCACTAGAAGGAATTCATGCCAAAAATAGTAGCTGTTGACTACCGACTTGCCACTTCAAACTGTGAAAGCATCTTCATCAAATTGGACTTCGGAGACTGCAGATTGTCGTTTCTGTCAGTACGAAGACGGAACACCAAAACACATATTTTGCAGATGCAACATACTGGAACTCCGTCTGTAACAAAGGTGATAGGAGCCCAAAGATATGGAAAATGTTCCACCAAACGCTTGACTGGAAGGTGAACTCAAATCTAATTTGGATCGAGCCACAATTGATCTGAGATGGTAACAGTGAATGGGGCTGCTACCACGCAGAAAGAACCCAACCTGAAAACTTTCAAGGGTCCGAAGGAGAATCAAAGAGTATAGCCATGTTTTCATATAGTTAAGGAATTATTATGACTTGTTGAATTCAGTTGTGTTGTTGAAAAGAAATACTTTCTGATAGTTATCTAGAAATATGTGACTTGAAAACTATTTTTGCCAGTCAAAGGAACAGATATTTTTCCAATTATTTGTGGAAGCTGGAGTACCGTCTCTGATGGATCTCGACTATTCCCTGGTGATGAAAAATAGAAAAGAAATGCTCCAAGAAATGGTTGGATCTCGTCTGCACAATAGTTATCGTTTTTATTGGCATCTACATCAAGTTCTATGGCTTCAAATAGTTAATCAAAAAACCCACCCGTATTCCAGATATCAACAGGCATCATTCCAATGTTATTGATCCGTTTCTTGCCGGTAACCTCTATCCATTTGCTTCTGAAACTCAAGGGAAAGCACCATCGCGAGATGTTCGGCACTATAATCTGGCCGACTGGGATAGTCTCAGAATATTTTCCTAGGATTTTGTTTCACTACCGATGATCCACTTCAGTGCATTCAATTAATCACAGATATCAATTCACTGAAATGAACTCATGGCGGTGCATAATACAGAAATGAGATCCAAATAGAAAGAAACTCCAATACCAGTCATTTCACTCCCATGAGAAATGATGGAACATTCGCTACTATTCCTGAGGAAGTAATCAACCTATGAGTAGACATGTTCTGCTCGATTCACGAGGGTGATCATAACCTACGCGTACTATGAGTTCATAGGGAATGACGCAGTTTTACCAATGGTCCTCAATATGTGCCGACTTCCCGTTATCGTACAATGTTTACAACTTTCCATAATACTTAAATGCAAGTACAGACCATTTCAAATAAGTGAAGAAAGATTTTTCTTGAAACTATAGGCTTATATTTCATTGCCTGTCATCTCAAAAGTTATGGAAATAGTCATCCTTATCGAGCTTGAGATACTTTGAACTAGCAGGTATAATCAGCAATAGACAATATCTTTTTCGCCACCAGAGGTCTACAGGGGATTTGTTTGCCTACATGGCATATGTTTGCATAATGTATAGGAACTGCACCTCTAAATCGCTTGGGACATTCAACAAAACTCAAACTGCATGAAATGTCATGCAGAAATGATGTATTTTTTTTCCAGAAGAGCCCATTTAAGTATGACCAATGTAATGATCTCAGGTAGATCGAACCCAATCGTCAATATGTATGATTGGAGTAAATATCTGTCATGGAACGCTCACATCAGAATAACCCGAAATCAGCTTAACAAAAACTTGTTTCCATTTCTTATATCTCAATATATCTGAATATAGCCTCAATTGCCTTCGGGATCAGGAATTATTGTTGGGGCTATAGTGACTATACTTCCAGTGTTAAGATTACAAATACTACTATTTATACCATACTTCATGTATTATGATAGAGTTAATTGATGAAACGAATATGTTCATGTAAATGGATGATTGTGAAAAAAAAATAATTTATTTTGCAATGAGAGGCAGAAGTCTGTAACATATCGAAGCCAGCTATGAATGAATTTGAAATGGAAAATGTCTCGTTCCTACAAATACCTATACAATAGGTTCATCTTGGTCGCATATCCTCGAACAAACAAATACTTCCTCCGGCTAATGCCTCGACGGACGTTGAATTACATCCGATGGATGAACGTGCAAAGTTCTACAAGTTACTTTGCACCACTTCACTCAAGCTTACCAGCCCCACAGAAAACTACCACTTTCGATTGACCCATTTTCTGAACAAACCTTGGTTTCGTGTGGAGTTAATTTGGTTCAAAATATAAACAACCCTTCTATTCTATTCAGCGTTTTTTTTTCGGTTACAATAATATCCAGCAACATGTAACATAATCGATATTTTTAATAAGAATTAACGAGTCACCGAAAATATGGATCGGGTGGGTAGTATATGTGTTCGAGGGGATGTTTCAATTAACATGGAAAATCAAACATGTAAGAAACACCCATCTATTGATATATCGATATTTTCCATATTGGACTGTGTTTTGTTGATCAATTCCTTCTTCCTAAATATTGGTTAAATCTTACCCATGACAATTAATGAACTACTTCGAAATGTTATGAATGTTATGCCGGATTCATTTCATATAAACGCTCTTTTAATTCTGGTTTCAATTTCCTTCGCAAGAAATTGTATGCACAGTGAAACGTTCTATAAAAAATTAATATCCTGAACAAACATAATATTCCCATTTTCATCCATGTAACAACTTTTTCGTTATACATTATGAAGTCAGAAGTTCATTCGAGCATAAATATTGACCCTCAACGACGAAAAGTTCAATCCGTCTCAAAATGTTGTGAGATTTTAATTATTTGTACGCGACTCAGCGGGACTCCTGTCTTTTTATTCATTTCAAAGTTTTTTTTCTGACACATTCTCACCAACATTTCGAGAGTGGAAATATAAAATGGACGTATAGTGAATACTTAATGATTTTGCTGAGGAAAACTGGGTCATCATTCATGTTGGAGTTGAATCCCAGAGGAAATTGAGAGAGAAAAACTCTTTCAGAAAACTAAAACGCCAGTAGAGCGAAATATATTCAAATTGTTGAAGAAGAAAAAAATATTATGAGGTTGGTATCACTTAAAGAGAATTCAAACAGTTCAACGGTTGAAATTTGTTGGAGTTATAGACCTTAATGATTCAAAACCTTGACAGAAATGAAAAACTCTGATGGCGCGTCCACTGGGAAAGATTTAACGAATTATTACTGATAAATTGATGAGGTTCAGACATGATATATTATTCCAGCCAAAATAAAAGATAAATAGTGGTAGGTTCACAATAATTCGCATAGGGCTGAAAATTGGTACAATAATATGAAAAATCCTTACTCATCCTGATGTCTGCTAAAAAAATTATTCAAGGACAAAAGTCAAGGGCATCGGTTTTCTGCATTTCTCTCGTAAACGGTGGGTATTATCATGAAAATATATTTCACAAAAGTTGAAGAACATACAATTGTCTACAAAAATTCTTCAGCACTTTTTTCCCTACGAGTTACTATTCTTGAGATAACACCATTTCAAACATCGAAAATATTAATATGCACGCCTACGTTAGCTATATACAACATTGGACGTTCCATATATGATGAGACGGTACCTACAGACCCTGTAACATCATTCCAACGCATGGATATTACCAACACATTCGAGGATGAAAGTGGAATCTTCGATGCAATTGGAATGCGTAGAACACAGAAGTCAGCCATCTACGATTGCTTTCAATCAGTGAACATTTATATTGACAACAAAAATGCTGTTTACCTAATCGATGGAGGATATCTATAACACCGCGTTGTGCGGGATTGGGAAGAAACTCCTATCGTTATTTTTCATGAATACGTTCAGTATGTACATAGACATTTTGGTCATAGAGTGACTATAGTATTTGATGGTTATACTGATCGTGAGATGTGATTATTCTTTAATTTTAGAATTTAATTTGGTTTCTTTAAATTCAAGGAATCTTGTTATAGTAATTTTATTGAATTGAATATCTTTATTGTTTATAAGATTTGTTTTTTTTAATTTCTTCTGAAGCTGCAAAACAATGTTGTTGAACTGAAGCTAAGTATCTACCAACCTTCAACTCCATATCGCTAGACTTGAATGGCGGAACCATCCATATATATTCTGTCCAACAACTCAAATATCTGGGTGTATTCCTTGACAGACATTCTGAAATAGAACATACACACTGATTACGTCACGAAAAAACTAAGGAGCATGCTGTATAAATTTAGCATCTCTCCCAAATACTGGGCACAGACCATATGAGAATTCTATATAACTCACTCGTAGAATCCCATACACATTATGGTATATTTATTTGGGGAAGTACCACAGCGAATCACCTCCTGAACCTGCAAACGGTACAGAAATTAATAATCAAGAGAGTCTTTAAATTATTCTGGATCTACCCCAATGAAAATCTATTTATATAAACAAAAATATTTGATATCAGACAATTGTTTTGCCAAACGCTTCTTATTAGACTACACCAACATAAAGATGAATGATTGGAGATCCAACATTACCACCACTCGCTTTCGAAACAGTGCATCCGCAATCCCAAAAATGAATAAAACGATTGCTCAAAGGTGTTTCACATACTTGGATGTGAAGGCATACAACCTGTTACCCACTTCAATTGGAAGTATCAATAATATGAATCTATTAAAAAAAAAGGTAAAATGGGGATCTCTCAAGAAGGGAGAAGAAACACTAACAAACTTGTTGAAAACCGCCTCTGAAAAATATGTATATATGTGTGTGTTCAAGTATATATATTTGTATACATACAAAACCAATTTGTGTAGCTGTGTATATTTGTGAAGTCAAATCTACCTGTATATAGTCATAAGTGTGTATATATAAACTGCATGTGCATGAAAATGATATAGGTATCTCTATGTGTGTATATGTATACGTGTATGTTTTAGTTTGTGAACTTATATATAAATTCTTCATATAGTCAACGAACAGGTCCCACCTTTGTTGAATATGAATGAGAACTAACCTGAAAACTATCATACTACATTGAACGCAAGCAATCCTCGAAAACTAGGTTCCTATTCACTTTATGTACCTCACGATGCCTTCCTACGAGCACTAACTTTCAAAAGGGTTATTCTACATTTATTTCCCATTATATTCATGATGTATTGATTGATCGATTTTTTGGAAATAAATATTTTATATTATTATTATTACGAAATCATCTCTATCTTCTGATGTCGTTTTTCCACCAATTTATGACAGTTCCAACAAACCAACAAACAATTCTCGATAATACTCATAAGTCTCGCTTTTTTCAATGTTATGTGAAAAATTCACATCTGCAAACATTTTAGTGAAACGAGCTGATAATGACGCTGATGTTTTCATAATTGAGATAGCAATAGAACAATTCAGTACAATAGATATATCGTTGTTGGTGAAGATGTTGATTTGTTAATACTACTGACAGTTCGAACTCCAATTGATGAGATTTTTTCACTTTTTGAAACCTGGAAAGGCTCAACAACAAACAATAATATATTCATCGGAAAGTTATCTGCTTATCCAAAATGTCAAAATAATATCTTATTTGTACATGCAATAACTTGCTGCCAAACTACATCATCAAAAAAAAAAAAATGTGTTTGAATTGTTTGAAAAACGTGATAAAATCGATTGTGCAGAAGTATTCAAGAGATAACTTCTCCCCCAAGTCATCTCATAAACGCGATTCGCTTACTTCTTAATATATAAAGGTCCAAAAAAAAATGGATGTTTAGCCAAGTATAGATATTTGAGTTCTGTAGAAAATACAGGGAACAATGAAAGAGTACAACTATCTTGTCTTCTCCAACATCTGCTTCTGCTTATAAACACTCATATCAAGTATACTATGAACTTCAAGTGTGGCTATGCAATCAACTGGACCCAGGAGACTAGGGTTGCAAATTTATTGATAATACATTGAAGCCAATTCAACTTTATTCCCACCTATCATAGAATAATAAAAAATAATTATAATCAAGCCCTTCAAAGTTTGATTTTAACCGTCATTTTAGGATTTTATTTTGCTGCAGAAAAACATTTTTTGCAATTGCAAAAAGGGTTATAGTGCAAACTGTGGCTGTAAAAAGACAGATTATTCTGCTCACCAGTATGTACCATTCGTCCAGGCTAGTCTTGCTCCCATGTTGAATCGAATGCAACAGATGAGAATTCTTATGATATCAATGAGAAGACAACTGCATCTTCCTTAGAACGATTAACAGATATCCAGCAAGAAGCAGACGGAGAAGTAGAAGAAATCGAAGAAAAACAATAATTTGTTTTACTTTAATCATTTCCAATAGTACCATTTTTCAATCAACAGAATATTGTCTACCAACACTAAATCAAAATTGATCGTGGAGTATGCCTACCGAGGACACCACGTTGAAAGAGTGGTATGTAGAATACGATGTCTCCAACTTTCGGAATTGCGATATCTCAGGATTGGTGACTCGTAGAAAAAAAAGTGTGGATACAATTTTTGTAGACATTTCAATTGCATAATTCACAACTCTTGTCTGATCTATTGTTACATTTAATTAAACCAAAAGTGATTCATTGTGGGTTGTAGTTTCCGTGGCAGTAATACTTCATGGGACCTGAATCCATATTCTATTTTCTAGAAACATGAAGTGTATCATGTTCCATATTTTGAATTCTCCTATATAGAGTTCTTTCATGTTTTGTTCCGATTTTTTCTATGGAACTACTATTTTTACAGATAGAGAACTAAATACCCTTTTCGAAAGAATATTTATACTTTGGGAAAAATGATTTGTCATTTAATCAGAATGGCATATTCCAGAAGCTATTCGCTCTAGATTAGACAGTGGCGATATGTTCATCCCTATTCATACTCAGTGGAAAAATGGTGTACCCGATTACTCAACCTAGAAAATTTTCAGAATCTTGGGAGCGAGTTGTAGAAAATTGTAGCTAATAAAATTCATGGCAATTCTCATGAAATTGTGTATTGTTTAAAAAATATATTCCGAAATCTTGAAATTTGAATTTGTTCATGAAGAATCATATTTTGTTCACAGTTTGGCTATTAGGTTGGAAAGTTTAAAGTGAGAGCAATATGTCTCATTGTAGGCTCCAATGACATTTGAAAACAAATGAACATTCCCTGCAAAATTTTAAAATGTGTCTTGAGCTTTGAACACTGTGTACTATGGTATTCCTGGTACGAATACCGTGGTATTTGGGAAAGTTGCCTATTATTTCCATTTTCCATATGGAAGTTCACTAGTAGTATGTTGAGTACAATGGAATTTTTTTATTCACAATGTTAGTATACTTAGCATTACCACAAAGCTGGCGCCCGCATGTCATGAAAGAACGGTCTAGTTTGTCAGAGATTCGGTAGGTATGAATAGTCCAACATTGAATAATACTGGAGCAGAATACCCCAGATTCCAGACTTTCTAAAAGTGCCATATACCTTAATCTATCAAAGTATCATGTCGAGATGTATCCTTGATCTTTGGAAAGCATATTTGCTAAACTACCTCATGGAAATAATACTCAATGAAAATTTTCAATGCAGGTTCTCCGCACCTTGTATTTTGGGATATTCCAGAACGCAATAGTTCATACAAACATTGAGTCAATCATAATTCGAAATAAATACTAACCAACGGCTGAATACAATGATCGATGGGAAACATTCTCAATGATAATTGTATCACGACACTACCATGCTGCTATAGGTATACTAAAATACATGTGTTACTTGGAAACTACAATAGAAGAAGAAAAGTCTTTTTTCAAAAGAAGATACACACTTATGAGATGAAATTAACTTATAGTTGAAAGAACTCAAGAAACATGCTTATATGGCAATGCAGACCGAAAGGTCAAAAATAATAAGGATCAAGGAATTGACCAACAAATGTCGTCTTATGTGGGGTGATATAAGTTATCTTAAGTTACCCATCTCGTCATTATCATGAATGAAAATCTATGGATCCATATGTGACAGAAAAGTTATTTAACTATTTTTATATACACTTCATTAGCTTCACCTGTATGTATGTATGTTTGTGATGGAATATTTGTAATTAGTTTTGAGCCACTTCCGGATGTCCGAATCATTTGAAATTTTGCACACGTATTAAAAACCTATGACAATAGCTTTGACCTGGAATTCTCAATTAGATCGTCAGGGAAAATGGTCAAATTTTCACTTTACACAGATTTGGTGACTGCGCTGATTTCGTCCTAGTACTCTCACCAAAAACTAATAAAAGCCTCAATCCCATGTGGATGAATCAATCGAAGATTTTTTATCCTGTAGTCTTCTGTAATAATATGGACTGGAAAATTCAATCGTTGTTCAGAAAAACTAAAAAACAATAATTGTTAGCAATATGAAATGAAAAAATGAACATAATAAGACCAAAAAATTTCCTCTTATGTAAAAAGAGCGTGGGGTGCTCCTTACTTACTTTTCATAATGAATCTACCTTTACGAATAGCTAGATTCGTAATGAGTTACTTCGATCTGAAGCACACACTTCTGAGTTTTATGCAGTGAACATTATTATGAAATCCCAACTTGAATACATGTATGAAATGAATAAAGAGATGCACAGAGACTAGAAAAACGTTGAACTGAAAAGCAAATACAGAACTTACAGGAATAATCTCAATCTGCTCACGAAGAAAACAATAGCAACATTTTTCAGAGACAAAATTGGAAATATTCGAAACAATCCTAAAAAACTATGGGAAACGCTTATGCCATATACCAATCAAAATAATAAAAAAAACTGAGATGAGAAAAATTCGCCTACAAAATAACGTGGTTACAAATAATCCTCCGGAAATAGCAAATCATTTTGTTGATAAATACACCAACCTAGAAGAACATTTAGCCCAGCAAATTATGGAACCAAGAAATTCCAAAAAAAATCGGAAACGCATTCCAAAAACCATATATTAAAAGAATGTACTAGAACAGAGAAAAAACAAATAATACACAAGCTCAAAAAATAAGACACCCGGCTTTAGACTCGATAAACTCAGGAATATCGGGAATACTATGTTATAATATATGCAAACCAATATGTCATCTTCCGAATGCAGTTTTGAGGAAAGGTACGTTTCCCAGTTCTTCCAAAAACACCAGAAATCAAACCAATTTATGAGAAAGGTGACAAATTGGAATGCCTGAAATACAGACCTATATCTTAATTTCCTATCATGTGAATATAATATAACTGTTATTGAAACACGTTTGTGCAAATTCCTAGAAAAATAGGATGCACTTTCTCAACTGCAGTACGGTTTCCAAGAAGCTAGGGCCACTCAAAATGCAATAGCGACCCTCACCTCAGAAATATATAAATCCCTTGATGAAGAAAAACCATCACTTGAATCTTCGTGGACCTAGCTAAAGCTTTCAATACCGTTAGCCGTGACAAACTGACTGAGACACTAAATGATCTGTGAATGAGAGGACTATGAGTGGAGTTATCAAAAAATAACTTTGCTGAAAGAAGTCAATGTGTCGATATTCAAGGAAGTTCAAGTGAATTCGAAATCATCAAGTATGGTGTACCACAAGGCACTGTGTTAGGTCCCTGCCTTCTCAATATTTACCTGAATAACCTATTTTTCCTTGATATCGAAGGCCAAATTGTAAGCTTTGCAGATGATACTACAGTTTTCTACAACGCAGATGATTGGACCATCTTATTTCATAAGGCCCAAAGAGATTCTTCAAGAAATTAATTTCGATAACTTTCACCCAATTTCGCGAACAACCCTGACAATAACCTTTTCAATACTACCGGCCACTTCAACTAGTTACTTGGGCTCAACTAACGACTGCAACCTGAAATGGGATCATCATCCCATGATTAAAAAAAAACAGTCTGGACATCCAACCCGCCAAATGTAATCAGTAATATGACCACCTCAATATACTATCAAAATTGCAATGGTCTCAATT
The DNA here is from genome assembly GCA_018342105.1 of Gonioctena quinquepunctata. Lineage (NCBI taxonomy): Eukaryota > Metazoa > Arthropoda > Insecta > Coleoptera > Chrysomelidae > Gonioctena > Gonioctena quinquepunctata. The sequence goes on from JAFIRS010001197.1 coordinate 107,288, forward strand.
CGAAAAAACACAAATTATTTAAAAGTGTTCTGGCAAGTGAACACAAAATTATTGCTATTACAGAAAGCTGGTTAAGGGACGGTGTCTTTAATTCCGAATTATTTCCCAACAACTATGTGGTATATCGTAAAGACAGATCTTATGGTACCAGAGGTGGTGGTGTCCTTCTTGCTGTGGATAGTAACTTTCATGAATCGGAATTTTGTCAAATAAACTGTCCCATTCAGTCTATTGATATCGTATGTGTGAAAATAATTGTTAAAAATGCACCAATTTTTATACTAGTAATTTATATTCCTCCAGGAACTACCCTTGCGGAATATGACCAATTGTTTGAATTTCTGGCAAATTTGGATTGTATCAATAAATCAATTGTTTTAGGAGACTTCAATATCACTGAATTACAGCAATATTATGGAACCAATGAATCATCTAATTCAATTCTCAAATTTAACTCATTTATTAGTTATTGTGAATTAATACAGAACAATTTCATAGAAAATGTAAATGGTATAATTTTAGATCTTGTTATGTCACCCGAGAATATGGATTGCAAAGTGCTACTTGACTCTGATCCGTTGGTTGAACTTGATGTCCACCACCCTAGTCTTGCTGTGAATTTGGAAATTGATTGTGGAACTGAGGAGGTATTTATATCGGATGCTAAACGTTACAATTTCCGTAAAATTACCATCCAAAAGTTTTCCAAAAAAATTAGCGAAATTAACTGGAATTATTTAGAATCTATCTCCGATGTTGATATAGCTTGTGAAGAGTTCAATGCTACCTTTCAAAGTGTAATTTGTCAGTGCACCCCTTTAGTAATTAATAATACTCGCAAATACCCAACGTGGTTCACCAAAAACATTATCAATAATATAAAAAAAAAAATCACTACCACAAAATGTACAGAAAGTGCAAATATAATTTTTACTTGCGACGTTATAAACACCTCCGGCTCATCATTAAAACTGAAATAGACCTTGCTTACTCAGAGTTCATTAAAAAATCAGAAAATAGCCTGACTAGTAATCCCCGTGAGTTTTGGTCATTCATCAACACCAAAAAAAATAAAACTCGTATCCCTGGACTTATGTTCATCGATGATGGAAAGCTTACATCATCCGAATCCATAGTCAACGCCTTTGCTGAACACTTCAGCAATGCACATGTCCATGATTCTCCTCTCTCAAATGAACGTACCTTTCCCGAATGCGATATCAGTTCCAGTCATTATTTACATATTAATAAAATCAGCGAGGAACTCATTCTAACGGCGGCATAAAAACTAAAAAACAAATTGACGTGTGGTCCTGACAATGTCCCCGTTAGACTAATTAAATCCCAGGTGAAAGTGCTATGTAGGCCTCTTCTTTTTATTTATAACCTCATCCTGAATACCGAAACTTTTTCCGCCATATGGAAACAATCCCGTATTTGTCCTGTCTTCAAATCAGGAAAGATAGGAGACATTCGTAACTATAGACCAATAGCCTTAATTTCTGGTTTCTCAAAATTACTCGGAATTATTCTTTTCGATCTCATCTATATACATGTGAGTAAATCCCTGTCAGATTTCCAACATGGTTTTATGAAATCACGTAGCACTGCATCTAACCTTTGCAAGTTTACGCAGTTCATATCTAATTCCCTTGATAATCGTCGCCAAATTGATGTTGTATATACTGATTTCAGTAAAGCGTTTGATACAGTATCCCACAATCAGCTATTGTTAAAATTGGGAGCTTTTGGTCTCTCGCCCAAGATTCAGCATCTATTGAAATTCTACTTGAGCGATAGACAACTATTTGTTGAATATGAAGGTGTAAAATCTTCCAATTTCGTAGCTTACTCAGGAGTACCACAGAGATCGAACTCAGGGCCACTCCTATTTCTAATATTCATCGATGAAATATGTACTACTTTTCAGTCGAGTAAACTACTCTTTGCTGATGATATGAAAATATATACAGAAATCTCAGACACTACCGATTGCTTTCGTCTCCAGCACGATTCAAATCTCTTATCGGACTGGTGCTGGCGAATAAGTTATATTTGAATGTTGATAAATGCAAAATCATGAGCTATTCCAGGAAAGTTTCTCCCGTTATATATGACTATAGAATCGGCGATGGTATCCTAAGACGAGTGAATGAATGCAAAGACTCAGGTGTTCTCTTTGATACCAAACTTACGTTTAATCAGCACATTGAAAAAATAATAAACAATGCTAGAAGAACCCTGGGTTTTTTAATACGTAATTGTGAAGAATTTTCAAATCTCAGGGCTATTTCCTCTATCTACTACTGTTTAGTTCGCAGCAAACTTGAATATTGTAGTGTAGTGTGGAACCCTAGCCACGTCAAATACATATCAGCTATTGAATCAGTTCAAAAGAAATTTCTTAAATTCCTATTCTACAAGAAACACCACACTCATCCAATTTATCACTACGAATACGATTTACTATTGGAAGAATTCAATTTTGTTAGCCTGAGAAAACATAGAGAAATAGCAAATATCATATTTGTATACAAACTGATAAATAACCAAGTTGACTCAACATCTCTATTATCACTATTAAATTTCAATACTCCACGTACTTCGTCAAGGTCACACTTGTCTTTTCGAATCGACATGCCAAATTCACAGCATCACTACAATAGTCCAATCTCAACTATGTGTAGAAGCCTCAACAATGTACCCTCTGTAGACATCTTCTTTTCTAACTTGGATGAATTTAGAAAGCAACTGTATAGACTTATTCCAAATTAGCTTCGCCATATATACACTTTGAATTTTTTACTTGTATCTCCTTCGTGCATCTGTACTTTACTTTATTCTAAGTTATCACCTTTTCTATTTAATCTAACCTTCACTCTCTTGAATGACCTATAGCTAGGCATCTTTTTGTTATGATTTTGTTATTATTTGTTACCATTGATTATCATTTACTCCTGATTTACTTTTCACTTCAAATTGTTACAATTATTATTATATACTCCTGTTATTGGGCTTAGGCCTGTTGGATGTATTATGTCCAAAATGAAAAATAAATAAAAAATAAAAATCATATAACCAAACCACCAGGGAAACTATGAAGTTTGCCCTACCTATTCAGGCATTTCAAAACTATGATAAATATTTACCAGTTGAAGTCTATCTACTACGCCTTGGTGAAATCGCAACTCGGGTATGGTTTGATAGCATGGGGCGGTGCATATAATCATTATCTATCCCAAATCATAACTCTACAAACATGGATTTTAAATATCATTTATGGAAAAGACATTTTTCGACAGTAGAACTCTTTGACTTTTCGCGATTTCTTGATATCAAAGAAATTTACTTACCGTGTATAATAAACAAACAGAAATTCACCAAAAACAGAAATCCCACAAAGAATAGGTACTCCACAAGAAATGAGCCTCTTGCCGTATTCCTCGAATTGAGATGTCCTGTTTTCCTTGGTCCAAGATTATACAACAAAATCCTCTAAGAAATCCGTAAAATAAATTCACCTGCAATGTTGAAAAAAATAATTAGGCATTGGCGGCAAGCGAATACAAATATCTAGCAGCTCCTTCTCATCAAGGATGTTAGTCTCATGGAATATCCTACCTTCATACAATTTATAACCATAAAATTATTTCATCACTTCCGTTCAAACATACAATTCAATCTGTTCATCTTTAATGTGGTTTGAATATGATTTATGTATCTATTGTGCTCTTGCTCTCACTCATGCCAATATTTTTTATCTGTTACTTAATGTTAATATATACATACTTTCTCGTGTCTACTTTTTTTTATGCATTTATTTTCAGAGTACTGATTTGTTCAGGAATTCATATCATCATTTAATGTGTTTTGATAGGATTAGTGTATTTTTCCTTTCTGTAGTCTTTTCTTGTTCCTTTTCATGTAAATACCAATTTCTTTTCTTTTTCATTATATATATACATTCATATGATAGTTATTTATTTAATCGAAGTTTTATATACATATCTTCTCGTGCATTCTTTATATATATATATATATTTTATACATAATGTTACTACTTCCTTATCGTATTTTAAATTTTATAATTATTACTTCTATTCTAAGAAAGTTTCATACAATGGAATTTTTTCTGCAGTACATTTTAGACACTATAATGTGAGTGAGTCTACATGATAAAATCAATACACCACATAAAAGTAGTTTCAACTAATTCTGTGGTATTATTTTTACATGTTTGTTCATTCATATGTAACTAATTGCCATGTCTCTTTTCTGAGATTGAATGAACTTATTATTATCATTATATTATACATAATATTTCGAGGGCTATCATTTCTCATGGAGCTAATTGGCTTCTGCTCCGCTCAGTTCACGAGAGGGTCTTTCATTCAAGATCAATCGTACTCCCCCATGAACCATGTGTTATCATACAAGTTTAACGGAATACCAGCTCGTGAACTGAGCAAGGCCGAGGCAGAAACCTAGCTACTTTGTATAAAATGATCACCATGACATTTTGACAAATTTGGTTTTGTATGAGATCTGTCTGCCCGCCTATTTGCAACCATTGAAGAACTACTTAAATTTCAGGATGTTATATCCATACTCAAGTTCCTCATCCAGTCACAATCAGTTTATTCAAAGAATCATCGAACTAGATTCACAGGAAGTGACGCATAAATATGTATGGTTATCGGTCAATATAAATCTAATTTTTCAGGTCAATGCTCGATAAAAAGCTAACAAAGATAAATCGTGCCATCGGCGGAATCCGGTGCGATCAGCCGTATTTGTTCATAATCAATCCTGGACTCAGCCATCAATCAATGTCTGTCCTAAAGGAACGTGGATTCCATTCTTGGATTGATCCAGACGTTTCACGAATTTTTGACGACAAAATGCACTTTCCCAGTATAGATTCTCGCTTCTCACAGCTTGCGAATGGAGTTCTGCCTACGGGATATTATTTGTCCAAAACCGGTATCAAAGTGAAAAAACTGGAAATTTCCTTTTTCAGTTGAGTTATTAGATATAATTACTTCTAGTATGAAGTTCAACTCATATTATCATTAGTTATTGTTTGTCAATGTGGATCAATATAGATATTGAAACACAAGTGAGTACTGTCTACATCCATTTACTTTCATTTAATATAATGACTATAGAAATATTGAAGATCTGGATTTTGATTTATTCACGGAATTTCGGAGTTGTATAAAACTGAAATAAAATCAGTTGGGCTATTGTTTTCCTTTCTGACCACGAAAAGAGAAAGAGGTTTTCAAGTAAATGCGTATTTTTTATGTATGATCATGCATAACTTCTTATTGGAAAGAGTATACTTCAGAATTGATTTCATTTGAATTTGAGAAAAAAATCCATCCTCAGGAATGTAGGGGATGATTCTACCCCGCAAAACTTCGTACTAGGTTATTCGATTCAGATTATTCTTTCATTATTGAATAGAAAACGTGTACGGGCGGGAAAATTTTTTCTGCATTATTTTCTCACTTGAAAATGTTTGGATTTTTCTCCACCTTCATCGAAGTTGTTCGGAGAGTGTGGTAAACAGAATTTGTCTTCTGCGTCTTTTTCTCACTCTCCTGTCCATTCCCCACATTTAATGGGTTACACCCATCACTTTCTTCTCGTTTTTTGTTTCACTTAGTGTTTCAGATTTGATATTACCCTTATCCACACTTTCACTATGTTTAGAAATGTAATCATTGATATTTTTCAGTTTTTAGGCTTTACTTCGGGAAAAATGATACACTATATCGCATATTTTTTGGAGTTCCTCGGCTTCTAGTACCGAACAGCTGGCGATTTCGCTGTTTTCCGATGTGAGTTTTGCCATCACACTGTTTTCATCAGTTTCGGTGGTGTTTCGTTTGGTGAAACAATGTCTTTTTCACAGTTTTTGCCACTGGATGATCCATTTTGGCTTTCTTTTTCAATTTATCCACGCTCTTGTTGCGATCTGCACCTGCATCGCTGGATTCTTCCATTGGGAGGTCATTTATTGAAATTTTTCAGTAACTCAGCTGTGGTTGTTTGTGCCCTTCAACTTTCCATAAGCGAAATTGTTCTCACTTCCATTGGTTTTGATATTGTAACCTCACTTTTTCCTCTGTCGACGCAATACGGTCGAAAGTCCCATACCCGGCGATATATGGGGTCAAAATCGCCTACAGAGTTCCAGTGCCCAGATATTCTCACTCTCACTCTTTTTAGGCATTTAGATCACTTTCAGCACACTGTTCTATGGTTTGTGAGTTAACGAAGGAGTTTATAATTCACTGTTTCAACACTTTGAGGTTTATACGGGCCTTCGAACTACTGAATTTTATGAAATTCGCGGAGCACATTGAAGCCCTACCGACTGAAATATTAGAGAATTGAATTATTATTCATTGCCTCACTTGAGAAACTGAGAGTTTCTTCCATGCTGAAAAAAGATTATTTGAATCCAAATATCGAATCACTGTGAGTTCAAAATCCATTATTGCATCAACATTGCATTTCCTATTTCCCTATATAGGAATTGAATGCGTTGACATTCAATTCTGACAGGACCAAGTGTAGTTGTCACACGTACTCGTTTATAATAGAAAGAGGCAGAGAGAGAGAAAGTTGCATGGAGAGAACATAACGCATTTTTCTTACGTTACATTTTCTGCCAGTTACCACCTTCCGCGAGCCGAGTGAGGAAACTTCGAAATTGGTCTCATCCAAATTTGAAATTAAAATTCAATCCCCAAGGGTAGGAAAATAGGGTATGATTTATTGTTCATATTCGATTTTCCTGAATATCATTTTCTCATTAGAGCAGCATCATTTGCAGGACTACCTTTGTTGGTAAGAAAATATTATTGTAGTATAAGTATCCATGTTGATTAGGTTTCTTGTCCTTAGATTATAATCTCAAAAAAAAAATCGTGGTTACAGGATAGGTACAAGGCGTTGTTGTCTCGTACCTGTCCTCTTACCCACGAATTTTCCTTTATAAGTATATAGTATATATATATATATATATATATATATATATATATATATATATATTATATATATATATATATATATATATATATATATATATATATATATATATATATATATATATATATATTATGTAATATTTATATTATATAACCATAAATAATTGAAGTAGGTAATTATATCATGAAACAGTTCATAGTTCAATAAGGTATTAAGTCTCAAAGTCCAATCACTTTCAAGGGGGACCGTGCATTTGCAAATGTTTATTGAATTCGCTGTCTGTAAGGAGCGCAATAATTAACAATTTGCAAAAGTGAATACTGAGCTAGAAACAGGCAAATATTGGAGTAGGGCACTTAGCCCGTGCAGGAGTCACCACAACGATAAGCGTGGCCTTCAGTGTCTCCCGTTCCCTGTAGCGACTCGCTTGATATTTGCGGAGATGCGCCGCGCATAGCACCCCTTTAATTAACGCTTCTGCAAAAGTGTACGCAACGGGCCTCCAAAACAATATTATATATATACCACAAAATAACGTATATATGTCTTTATATATTTATGGGGATAATATTTCATTTATATAACCAAATAAATAATTTTGAAGTAAGGTAATTATATCCATGTGGAAACAGTTCATAGTTCAAGTAAGGTAGGCCCTTAAGTCCCTCAAAGTCCAACTCCACCTTCACGTGGTTTGTGGTAAACGGGCCGCGACCGTGCGGCGAATGTGGTAGTTTGCGGACATTCGCGTGGTCTGTAAGGCAGCCGCGACATGATTAACGAGACTTCGGCAAAAAGTGACGCAACGGAGCCTCCGAGAAACAGGGCGAAATATTGGAGTAGTCAGCCTTAGCCCCGTGCAGGAGGCACCACAACGCAATAACGTGTGCCCTCACGTGTCTGCCCGTTCGTGTAGCTGTCTCGCTGATATTCTGGCGGAGGGATGCGCCGCGCATACCACTCACTTTATTTCACGCTTTACGTGATAAATTTCCTCGTTCGTTTGTTTGGCGCCTACTCAAAATAAGTTACTTAAATTTGTTTAGGAGATTAGTTATTGAGACAAAAAAGATGATTTTATTTTTCGCTTTTCAGTTCCTTTTCCTTCGGTTTGATTTTTGTTGAGAAGTTTCCATGACCGAGTTAATTTATTCAGAAATAATAGGTAGATTAAGGGGAGATATGAAGTTTCAATCGTATAATTTGAAGTTTACCCATAAATTTCAATTATCATTGTGATTTCCATCGAAAAATGTTCCATGATGATATGATAATTTCGAAATGATTGAAATGGATGGTGACCTTTCTGACCAGCCGGGATTTCGTTTTTTCATGAGTGTAGAGGATGACGATTTGTGGGTGTTAGAAGTAACATAAATGATAATAGCGAGCCATCAGAAATAAGTGGGAAATAATAAATATAGAAAATGCAACAGTCAAACGAAGATTGAATAACACATAATATCAGGATGTACACTATCAGCTAGCTAGTAGTGTCTTCCAAAATACAATGATATGGTGTAAATAATTTCCTCTACTCCTATATTGGTGAACATTGTTTTACATACAGGTCACTGTATAAGTAAATCCATTCTTACGCAGAACTATGCGTGAAGAATAAAAATGCACAACTGTGCGTTATGATGCCTAGTATAACAATCAAGTTAGCCTTCAACCACTCAAATCGTGTCATGAATATGTTTTGCGTTTTGAATATTTCACAGTGACATCGTCATTATTTGAGATTTGGAGTTCAGGTCGATACTTTACAAATTATCAACCGATCTTCAATTTATTAGTATTTTTTGTATGTCTAAAAGTATGAGCAACTCCGATATTGAAGTGAGTGCAACGCCACCAGAAAATGTTCGTCAGGGTGCTTCTGCTGTAGAGGATATTCTGCCGCAAAATCAAAGGATAGATACTTCAATACCACTGATAATAATAATTAATAATTCCTGATTATTTATTTATATACAAATTTGATTCCTTAAATTCATCATTCATATACTATATAGAATAAATTTATGTTTCCTTAGATTTAGTTTGATGTTGTTGAAAATAAACCATAAACTTCGTTAGTTATCTTCGTTTTTCTATCACTTGACGCTTAAACAAACGCACCTACCAGTATATAGAAGTCGTAGAAAAGTATAGTACGTATTGCGTGTTGTAAAGCAATTACGCACTATGTAATCACCGCACTCGCCGCTACGCGAGCAATTTTTCCATTCGTGCGTACTATGCTTTTTAAAACACTTCATACGTGATATACTATATTTGAAATCGTTTGGAAGAAACTGCTTTGGAATATATGAATATATCACTTCAACTGTATACTTATCAAGGTTGTCCAAAATTATTTTGTGGAATATACTGGAGACACTACAGATATCGAAATCAAAAATTAAAAATATATTTACAACAATAACAATGTCAAAATAAAGAAACAAACAAACTTTGGAATCGCAGTGGAGCATACACTAGATAAAGTCGAAGTTTTCTAGATGTGTAGAAGTGTCATCAAAAAACCTCCTTGCCACATTCTAAGACTTCTAACAACGTCCAATTGAAAAACGAGATATTGGGGTTTCTTTAGAAACAGATATTTTCAAGAAATGTTATTTAGCATGAGAATATCCCTTTTCATATATTTGGTTGTTGGATGTTTTTTTTTGGGAGTTGGAGTACATATTGTGTTTTATAAGATATGATGAATAATAATATATAGTTCAATAAATCAACGCCATGAAACTGAATCTCCTACGAATGAAATTTATTGGCAAAATTTATATATATATATATATATATATAAATATATATATATATATATATATATATATATATATATATATATATATATATATATATATATATATAAATATATATATATATATTTTATATATATATATATATATATTTTTTCTTCAATTTCTCGTAAAAAAGGTCCGATTTAGTCAATTCATATAATTTCTCTTAACGACACGACGTTTCGACATGGTATTAAGATAAGTTGAAACAAATTATATGAATTGACTGAATCAGACCTTTATTTCGAGAAATTGAAGAAAATATATATGTGGTCAAGAAACTGAAGTAAAATATATATATATATATATATATAATATATATATATATATATATATATATATATATATATATATAATATATATATATATATATATATATTATATATATATATATATATATATATATATATATATATATATATAATAATATATATATATATATGTAGAAATTAGTGGGAGCAGTCAATGGTACACCAATTAATACACGATTTCTTCGTTTTTAAGTCGAGCTTTAAAAATTTTCCATTTTCTTCTTCAAGACGTAACTGAAAGTTAATACATGAATATTTCGTGGTATGACATAATTAGAGGATACTTACTAACATGCAATTCAGAAAAAATAATACTCAAAAAGAAACATCGGTGTTACAATTTAAAATGACAAGATGACAGCAAATTATGATTACTAATTTCTACATAAATAATCGAGCAGTCACGAAAATATCCCCTTTTATATATATATATATATATATATATAGATATCGAGAGTGAGAGAAATCTGTTACGAATCCAAAAAGACACACCATCCGTCTACAGCCTGTTTCATGGTTTCCCAATCATCAGGACGGCTTGTGGTCTCCTTCAAATTCGCATCAGATTTCTCGTTAGTTTCCCTTTGGCCAATACAAACATGTGAATTGCATCAGATTATTGATAGTACATCTATATTGTGCGGTGAACTGGACCTAATATCGTGGAATTTTAAAATCACGAGATTTCTGCACTTAACAGTCACTAACAAATTGTTGAAAGACCTACCACGACATCAATAGTCGTACTTCTCATCGTTTAACGCAAACATCGATATCGAGGTGAGAGAATCTGTTCGAATCAAAGACACACCATCCGTCTACAGCCTGTTTCTGGTTTCCCAATCATCAGGACGGCTTGTGGTCTCCTTCAAATTCGCATCAGATTTCTCGTTGGTCTAGCTTAGGCCAATACAAACATGTGAATTGCATCAGATTGTGATAGTGACATCATAATCTGTGCGGTGAACTTGGACCTAATATCTGGAATTTTAAAATCACGAGTTTCGTGCACTTTAACAGGTCACTAACAAATTGTTAGAAAGACCTACCCACGAATTGTTAGAAAGACCTACCCACGAATTCCACGATATTAGGTCCAAGCTTCACCGCACAGATTATAGATGTCACTATCAATAATCGATGCAATCACATGTTTTATTGACTAAAGGCTATGAACCAACGAAAATCTGATGCGAATTTGAAGAACCACAAGCCTCTGATGATTGGGAAACATGAACAGGCTGTAGACGGATGTCTTTATTCGTAACAATTTCTCTCCTCGATATCGATGTTTGCGTTAAACATGGAGTACGACTATTGATGTCGTGGTAGTCTTTCTAACAATTTGTTAGTGACCGTTACCGAAATCCGTGATTTTAAAATTCCACGATATTGTCAGCTTCACCGCACGATATAGATGTCACTATCAATAATCTGATGCAATCATGTTTATGCCTAAGGATGAACACGAAATCTGATGCGTTTGAAGGACCCAAGCCGTCTTGGAACGAAAACTGTAGATGTTGTCTTTGATTCGTAACAATTTCTCCCTCGATATCGTGTTGCGTTAAACGCATGAGAAGTACGACTATTGATGTCGTGGGTAGGTCTTTCTAACAATTTGTTGGTGACCTGTTAAAGTGCACGAAATCTCGTGATTTTAAAATTCCACGATATTAGGTCCAAGCTTCACCGCACAGATTATAGATGTCACTATCAATAATCTGATGCAATTCACATGTTTGTATTGGCCTAAGCTATGAACCAACGAGAAATCTGATGCGAATTTGAAGGAGACCACAAGCCGTCCTGATGATTGGGAAACCATGAAACAGGCTGTAGACGGATGGTGTGTCTTTTGGATTCGTAACAGATTTCTCTCTCTCGATATCGATGTTTGCGTTAAACGCATGAGAAGTACGACTATTGATGTCGTGGGTAGGTCTTTCTAACAATTTGTTAGTGACCTGTTAAAGTGCACGAAATCTCGTGATTTTAAAATTCCACGATATTAGGTCCAAGCTTCACCGCACAGATTATAGATGTCACTATCAATAATCTGATGCAATTCACATGTTTGTATTGGCCTAAGGCTATGAACCAACGAGAAATCTGATGCGAATTTGAAGGAGACCACAAGCCGTCCTGATGATTGGGAAACCATGAAACAGGCTGTAGACGGATGGTGTGTCTTTTTGGATTCGTAACAGATTTCTCTCACTCTCGATATCGATGTTTGCGTTAAACGCAGAAGTACGACTATTGATGTCGTGGGTAGGTCTTTCTAACAATTTGTTAGTGACCTGTTAAAGTGCACGAAATCTCGTGATTTTAAAATTCCACGATATTAGGTCCAAGCTTCACCGCACAGATTATAGATGTCACTATCAATAATCTGATGCAATTCACATGTTTGTATTGGCCTAAGTATGAACCAACGAAAAATCTGATGCGAATTTGAAGGAGACCACAAGCCGTCCTGATGATTGGGAAACCATAAAAAGGCTGTAGACGGATGGTGTGCTTTGGATTCTGTAACAGATTTCTCACTCGATATCGATGTTCGTGTTAAACGCATGAGAAGTACGACTATTGATGTCGTGGGTAGGTCTTTCTAACAATTTGTTAGTGACCTGTTAAAGTGCACGAAATCTCGTGATTTTAAAAATTCCACGATATTAGGTCCAAAGCTTCACCACACGATTATAGATGTCACATCAAAATCTGATGCAATTACATGTTTGTATTGGCCTAAGGCTATGAACCAACGGAAATCATGTGCGAATTTGAAGGAGACCACAAGCCGTCTGATGATTGGAAACCATGAAACAGGCTGTAGACGGATGGTGTGTCTTTTGGATTCGTAACAGATTTCTCTCACTCTCGATATCGATGTTTGCGTTAAACGCATGAGAAGTACGACTATTGATGTCGTGGGTAGGTCTTTCTAACAATTTGTTAGTGACCTGTTAAAGTGCACGAAATCTCGTGATTTTAAAATTCCACGATATTAGGTCCAAGCTTCACCGCACAGATTATAGATGTCACTATCAATAATCTGATGCAATTCACATATATATAGATATATATATATATATACATAGATATATATATATATATATATATATATATATATATATATATATATATATATATATATATATATATATATATATAGTGTTGAAGATGGGTAGTCTCGTGACTGGACTAGTTGAAAATAACTATGAATTTGAAATAAACTTTGGTAAAAGGATATTCCTTGAGGTTGCAGTAAAATTCAATGGCCAGTGAAAAGAGAAAAACTCGTTCTTATTTTGTCAAGTTTTCGAAAATGTTTATTTCCATTATCAAGACAGCTGTGAAAAGAGGAAAATACAATTGTGAAATGCAATTTTAAACAAATTTATAGAACTTACTAAGGTGAGGTTAAGTGAAGACAGCGAACCAATCACCATTTTGCGAATGAGGAAATATTTACAAAATCATATCACTATGAAACACTACTATATAATAATTAAACAATTGTAAGAGCACATATTGTTTAGGAAACTTAATTTAAACAATTTAAAATTTGAGAGGACAATTACCACATGATTAAAGCATGACTGAAAATGGAAATGGTGGATGACAGGAAATGCATGACATAAAATTCAAGTGTCATATGTCAAAGTCAAAATGTCATGGGAGAAACATGTGTTTTGTCCACAAAACAAAAGGAATAGTACCAATCTATATGACAAAAAGAAATATCCATTCTACAAAGTTTATTTCAAATTCATAGTTATTATATATATATATATATATATATATATATATATATATAAAACGGTTCTCTACTATACGTATATCAAATCCAGATTGAATATCCATCGTTAGATTCATTGTCTTTTCCAAAAAGTGTATTTAAACAAAATGAGCACATGTATACTAATTCAATACCAAGGAGTCTTATCCTGGATTTGTAAATACTCAGTACAAACCAGAAGATAGAAAAATTATTTGAAAAATCATAATTGCTTTGAAACCTGCCATGAAATTGATAATGAGGAATAACCAGCGAACGTATACATATCTTCATTGGTGTTTTAAAAATGTGAAAACGTCGATGTTCATTTTGTGCCAAAATATTTACCTACTCACTGTTTTTGTTTTTCAGAGGCGTTATGGTAATTTCAACAAAATCTTAATATTGGAACTGTGCCTGGCACAGCGGATGGCTCATCAACTGTCAAAGACGGTCTCATGCCACGATGAAGGAGTAGGGTTGGTTGATCAGGCTAGCAACCTATCCACTGTCGCAAAGTTTTTTCGCTCATAGAATCACGCTGTTCCGAAACAAGGACGGATCATAAAGTATTGACACGGCACAAATGCTCAAGGACATCAATTTATTATCGATTACGTAATAACAAAAAGACAAAATATACCCATAGAAGTAACAGCATAAGACCAATGAATTCGGCAAATATAAACAGTTATCACGCACTAGTAATGTGCAAAATTAGATTAAACTTCTGGTGCGAATTGAAGTCAACGAATGATACTCAGAACAATTCAATTTGGAGACGTTACGCAATGACAGCACTGAATACAGAAGACTCGAAGATATAATTGACAAAGTGTTCATAAATGTTGAAGACAGGGTGGAAGTCACGCGGAGAAAAGTGCGGAACAATATCAGAGAAGCAGCAGCTGAATCAATATGAAAAAAAAGGTTAAAATAGAAGTAATAGATGACAATAAAACACTCGGGTTGAGGAAATCGCTTAAGAGAAGAAATATGCCTTTATGCGCTACAAGAAAACCGGAAGATCAGAGATTGGCAGTTGTATGGAGAAGTTCGTTATCTATTTTGCCGGTTGCGAACTTCTCCATACAATTGCAAGGTGGAAAATCATTTATTATTCACATCATATATGCTCTTATATCCCCAAAGGAGTTGAAGTTGATTATCAAGTAGAATTTAAGCTGAAGTTTACCAGCAAAATGTTTCAAGGTCCCCGAACTTTCAAGGAAATTATTTAGGTAAGTACCATCTAAATATCACCTCAAATACGTTCATATGCTCAGGAAATCGATAAATAAGTCAAATTTGAACTTATTTTGCCCATTCTCATACCAGAAAAGAAACCTGAAGACATTTCATGAACTCATAATTCCATCGCAAAACAGACTATATATTTGTTGGCTCCCGCTGTTTCCACCATCGAATACAAAAATCATTAATCACATTCTATTGAGTACCCGTCATGAAACACATGGATGAGACATAATATGTCTCATATATTATATGAACATACTACAACTTTCAAACTAGTTTCTGTAGTGATTCACAGAAAAAATTGATAGAATACATAAAATTCCTAATTTTTTTCTAACAAATTAAGACCTAGATGGTCCTATTTATTTGGAAAAAGTCAACATTATCAACATTATTACATCTTCTAGCGTCAAATGTTTTGATTCCTTACAGTCAATTTTAGGCCATTAATAGGGAGGGAAGACCACTCTTAAGACAAATTCACCCATTTATAACTTCGATCTATCGGGCGAAAAGTCTTGGTATATCCATATTTGACTTCTAAATGACTTCTATTTTTTTTTCCTACTGTGGAAAAAGCAATCCAATCCAACATACCAGCCTTTTTGTGTTATGAAGACTTCATGAAGGTATTCGATCTAGTAAAATAAATCGAGGTTATTTCTTCATTGCTTGAAATGAAATGAACCAGCAAGATTGTGGAAGATATGTATTCAAATACTACAACCATTATTCAAGTGAGGAGTGCAGATCCTGAAAATGTTATCAATAGAATACATAATGAGTGATAAAAACTCAACAATACTTTGTTACGCAGACGATACGCAGGAGACAACCTTCAAAGGTCGCTGTGCAACTTTAACATTAAAGCAAAACATTATGGGATAGTTGTGTCCACTGAGAAAACGAAATTCATGGTTATTAAGTTCAAGGAAGAAATATAAAACAGGTGATGGACTTCAAATACCTAGATATAAGAATCTCAACTAATCCCAATATATAAGGAGAGATTGAATTCCAAGCCGGAAAAGAAGGACAAGTTTCAAGATATTTTCGTGACCCAATAAGAAGAACAGATTCATGAAACAAACACATTGAAACAATTACTCCGCACCATTGAAATGAACACGTTGAAAGCTGAAGACAGAATCGGTAAAACATGTTAAACAGAATCAGAAATTCCGATATCAGACAAAAATGTAATATAATAGGTGAAATAAAATTTGTTGAAACGAAAAAAAAAAGACGAGCATATTTCAAGAGCAGATGGTATCCCATATGCAAAAAAAGCTTTGGAATACCAAAGAGCTTGGCCCAAAGTTGGATACCTTGGGAAGAAGATATCCCATCAGAAAACCTCATAGCTTGAGAAAAAAAGAATACTACCCTTCAATGAAAGAAGAAGAGGTGAATGTAGTGTTCTGATATAAGTGAATATTTGAACTGTATCAGATGTCTCATTTGATAATGTAAAAGGATTTGGAGGACCATTTTCCATTCAAATCAAAATGTGTTTACAATTGGAGGTCTACAGGGGTCCGAATATGGTGAACAATATTCTAACAAGATTATTATCCAATGATTTCGCAGTCATTCCCTCCTTGCATCTCGATAATCTTCTCATTTTCCATCCCGCCTTTCGCTTTGCTATGTTGTCCTTTGACTGACATTTTCTAGAGCTGAAGCATTTCGCTCCACCACACCACTGTAAATATTGGTTTCGCATTCAGAGGACACGTTTAAATTTTTTTAGGTACTCTGGAGAGTAAGTGTGATGCACACTGTACAACGGTATGAAAGATTCTCGGTTGGAGCTAGATAGTCACAAGTTTGTATCTTCGCCTCTCGAGCGATAATGAGTCTGTCTTGTCCCAGCCTTCTCTGGAGATGTTAGCAGTATCTAAATTGTAACCCTCATCCAGTTATTTGGATGTGATAGCTAGACCATCGCTTGCTGGACTTGTCTTTTATTTGTCCACTCCTGCCATGTTCAATTCATCTGATCACTCTATGTATTCATGTGATGATCTCATATATTTTATATCGTATCGTATCAACCATCGTATCGTATCATATTTCACATTCCTACGTGTATAATTCTGTCTCAAATATCTCAAACAGTTTTTCCGTATTTCAAAAATCCACACGCTCAAGACATATCTAAAAAATGTGTTCTTTCAATTTATTTTCGAAATTTATAAATGATAGTTGCCACTCTAGTGTGCGATGGAACAGCTTCTTCGTTTCTTTCAAAGCAGAGTGCGTTCGATTAACAAACTCCAGAAACCTACCACATATTTCTCTAGAGTGGAGGGGTTTATCATTCTCACAGTATAATTTATTGTTATCCTTCTGGATTTTATACCTCTTCACGCCATAGTTTTCGTCGAAAATATTCGGAATATCAATGCGGATGAATTTTTCTCTTCGAGGAGTGGAAAGAAAAATATTTCCCGTTCCATGGTTCGTCGGAATCGGTGATATTGATATGAATCCAGATTTAGCATCCCTCGGATTGAATATCTTCAACTAATCATCTGAAAATTGTGATGAAAATCAGGAGTTTCTCTCGATAATGAAAGTGAAATGACTAAATATATGCTCGGAGTTTCTCATCGGGAACTGCGATTTGCAACGTTTGTGAGAACAGATTGGTTTGAGATGAAATAGTCACACTACACAGTCTCAGAAGTAGAACAATTTTCCTTTGGATCATCTCAAATCGAGCACGATAAGGTTGATCTGTTAGGGAGAGTGGGTCTTCACTTTATTTGAAAACAAATTACCAATGGTGCCCTACACGGTAAGTTATTGACAGAATAATCGTACATGAATATAATATATTATCTGAATAATTTGTGACCTGCTTATAGTTGATTGTGAATCAGGTTGGGTTGATGTCCAATAACTGAGAACAATATTGATTTTTTATTGTCGTTTCGACTCCACAATAATATACAAATGGAATTTCAAATGTGTTCCACTATATATTGAAGAATCAAAATGATGATAACAAAACAAAATTTACATACAATAATTAAATATGCAGACTGAATAGATTGTGAAGAAAAATGATACCATATGACTGCGTAATATATCACATATGCAGAAAATGACCGATATTATATCATCAACTTAAGTTTTGGTACTGTTGAAATGAAAAATAAATATTAGGACATTCATAGAAACGTTAACTGGAGATTCTTTCCATATGAATGTTAGAAGATATTCCTCTTTCATTTGAATAAGTTATTTTCTCTTGGACCATGAGCATAAAAAAATGGCAATTTTCAGGACAAGTGAGTGAAGCGTAGCATTTAATCACGAACGTGGATGTTGGGCGCCCGAGCAGCGAAGCTGCGAGTGCCTCAACCAGGCGAGTGATTAAATGCGCTCTACTCACGTGTTTTAAACTTTTTTTTTCATTTTCGCAGAAATTAAGAGAAATTGCTCCGCAATTGTTGCATAAATAATTATTGTGTCATTGACTTGTCGAAACAAAATTGCAACCTGCCTACTAAGAATAAAAATCTGCGCTACCGTTGCTTGTAATGCATTTAATTTGGCAACTGATCTACTCGATACGAATAATTCGAAACCGTTGTTGCACTATGAGCAATGTGTATAATGGTTGTTTATTGGTAACCTAGGTAACACTTCTAATCAGTTGTGAATGAAAGATTGTTAATAACTAGCGGATAAAAGTCAATAATTTTAGTTGAAATATGTCACATTTCAGTCATGAAAATGGAAAATAAATATTGTTTCTACCGAAAATGGGAAATTACCTATCGTGGCACTTTCAATCGGTTCATTGGCGGTGTACAGAATTTGGGATCATATTTTTCATCATTGTGACTTATATTTTCAACATGAATTATTTCATTATAGATTTTCAGTTTTCCAACAATTTCTGTATTTTCGAAATAAAACTTACGTGGGGTGTTGTCTGTGTGCTCTACCAGTCCTGTTTTATTGGTTCTCTTGGAGAGGTTTTCAGGTCTTATGCTACGTGTATATTCGACGATTCTAATTTTGAAAATTCTTCCAACTGTACGATGTACACTTTGTTACACTCGGCACTTTGTAATTTGTGAAATATCCCACTCTCAAGATATTCCGGAATTTTAGATTTCAAGTAGGTGTTCTTATTTCTGTTGGAAGGGACGTACGAACTGAGGGTGGTTTTTTGGAAAATAGGTTTCTTTCTGGAGGTTGAAATGAAATAAGTTCGTTTTCAAATGTCCAGCCTATTCAGTGAAGAGCAGTATGAAGGTCTTTGGACTATTTTGCTAGTTTTTGATCAATTTATGTGACAAGCAAATGTTTAAGAAATTTAAATTTTGAATGGATGCCAGAATTTTTTGTTCAATTAGGATTAAAATTCAAAGTTATTAGATAGAGATGAATGTGAGGTAAATGATATTTCTTCCTGTAAATCGGTATAGCAATAAAACAAATTCAAGTGTTTCACAAAGAGTATTGGTCAACAAGAATTTTCTACAGAGATTAGAATATGTAAATATATCTATTAAATACATATATATATATATATATATATATATATATATATATATATTTATATATATAAAATATATAAATAATATATAATATATAATATATATATATATATATATATAATATATATATATAATAATATAATATATATATATATATATATATATATATATATATATATATATATATATATATAAGAAAAATAGTATCTTGACTGGAAAAGTATTTACGAAAGGAGGATTATAGGAGAAAAAATGGAATTTGTTTATCTCTCTCCTGAGGTCGCAATATATATATATATAGTGATATGGTTTGATATATTTTGAAAATATATATATTTTATTATTGTTATAATTAATATATTTTTGCACCGCGTTGGGCGACAATTGATATGGTTTGATATTTTGAAAAATCTATAAATTGTTAACTTAAAATGAAGATAGCTAATTATTTTTGGTATTCCTTGAGAGCCAAATTTATATGATATAAATAGATATTTCTGACCCTGTAATAATAATTGTCAGCGAACGTCACTGTTCTCTCGTCACGCTACCAACAATTATTTTTTTTTTTGCCACAGCTACAATAGTCGGTACGCCCTTGTCTCGCATATAGTCGGTTCAAAAGGAATTTGGCAACTGGTGGCTAACTTCAGTTTACTGAATGATCTTAGTTATGTTAGTTGATCATTGTGAAAAAAACAAACCAAATATCAAAACAATTATCTCCTTTATTCAGGAAGACTTAAAAATACCTGGCCTACGGAAATAACCTTTTGCTAGGAATCAACAAATTCACGGATACTCTAAAAATGCATATCATGGATAGATAAACAGAACCTTTACTTTCTCTGTGAGGAGTAATTTTCTGTTATTGTTCACAGGAGGTGACAAAAGTTCATCGATTGTGGAAAATGTTATTTTTTGGAATAGGTTTTGGACGGAAAGACCATTAAAGGTTTTATACCTGGTTGGGGAAATGTTGGTGTTCACAACTATACCATAAAACAGGGGAAACTCCCCCTCCAGCCTTCGTTGGGACTGCAAAACTATGTGTCAGGGAAAGTATCGATGCGGGACTCAGCTTTTGGAATCGTGGATATATATGATATCATTGAGGTAATCTTGTTTTTAAGCAAATGATGGAATTATTCCATTTTCTTTTTTGTGAAATTTTTGGTGCCCGCTTTGGAAAATATTTTCGATCTCCCAAGCTTTGTTTTCCGTCCCGCAAAAATCTTGCCCTTGTTAAGTTGTTCCATTTGAAATTTCGAATTGGCACCAAATTGTCACTTTGCACTGTTTATATTAATGTTGCCAATTTTTACACCAATTAAATTCCCATTCTTATCAAATTACAAGTTTGAATAATAATTGCTTATGATACCTTCTCTCTTGCCATTCTCTCACAATTTCCAACTTTTCATTTGATCATCTCTCTGATTGGTTTTTCATAAAAAGTTTGTTTTTCTTCATTGGCTAACTTTTAGCTTATTGCCATTTCATGTAGAGATTTGTTTATAATGTGTTGATTACTTTTTTTTCATGATAATTTTAAATCTTGACTTTTTTTGAGTTATGATATTTTGATAGTGAAATTTATTTTTTATACTTTGACATTTTTTTTCTATCCATATCATCCCAAGGTTTATAAAATACAAATTTTAAAAGCTATTTAAATAAACTCTTTTAAATTGATAATTATTTATTATTTTTTTCTTTTGTGGTTCTTTTTGTCTTTGTTTAAACTGGCATAACATAACATAACATTCCTAAATTTATATTCAATAATTTTTTTTTTTAGTTGAAATTTTGAATACTTTCTCTTTTTTATATTTTTAATTTTTCCCTTTTAAATAACATAATTTTTACTTTCAGGAATCTCGAGCTGGACTTCAAGAAAAACAAGTTCTACAACTAACATACTATTTTGCAACTACTAATATTGTTTTATATTATTTTGTTTCAGAAAACTTGACTATGGATTCTTCTCAGAATCTAAGAGTAGTATCATATCTGACATTTTATATATTTTATTATTTCATTTCCTTTTTTTATTATAATATTATTCATTTATAATTCATTAATATACCTTCATTATTTATTAATATACCTTCATTGTATTTATCATTATACCTTATCATCATCATCATCATATTTATTATAATATACTTCTTTAGTATTATTATTATTATCATACCCACTTTCATTTCTCAACATACATTCATTTTATACACAAAATATTTTTAATCTTCCTTTCTTTTCATTTTTTTCAAAATTCACATTATTTATTATTTATTCCTTTATTTTTCCTTCTTTATAATTATATTTTTTCTGTACCAATATTCTATCAACTTTTCTGTTTTTCAGTATTTTTATTTGTTATTCAATATCTTTCTTTTCTTCCTATACCTTTTTTATTCAGACGTTATTTTGTTTCCTCTAATATTTTCTCTCATTGATGTATTTCTTTCTTTACATTTTATTTTTCATTTTATTTTCTTTCATTCAAATGTTTCTGAAATCATAACTATCTATCAAACTATTTTTTTAACTTTTTTCCATTTTTTTTTATTCCTTAACTTAACCTACAATTTATTAATTCCTAAATTTTCATTTTAATTATTTATCTCTCCTTCTATGGAATCTTGCTTGTCTTGTAACTACAAGCCTATATTTTATTTCAAAATTTTTCAATTGAAATTTTCTGTTAAATTTTAATTTTTATTTCAATTCTACTATTTCTTTATTTTAAATTAATTTTTTTTACCATTTCCCATTTTTTATTAAATTTTACTATTCATTATTATTTTATTTCATTATTTGTATTTCTTTCTTTTATTTCAAAAATTCTATTTGCCCTGTAGATGTCATTGACTTTCATTACTATTATTTTTTTCATTTATAATTCCTTTTTTCAACTCAAAATTTTTGTATGCCACGCTCATGTCATATATTTTCATTATAATTATTTCATCATTTTTGTCACCTTTTTGTAACTCAAAATTCATTTTAGCCATTATTATGTCATATATTTTCATTATTTTTACTTTATTAGTTATTCTACCCTTTTGCAACAAAACCTTTTTATTTTTCACTTCATATTATGCATAAGTTCATTATTTTGGAGAAAATTTTTTTTTTTTTCTCATTTTTTTCTAATAAATTGTTACTAACATCTATTTTTTGTATAACTACTTTCTGGATTTTATTTTGCACATTATCTGTTTCTAATGGTTTACCTATTCCTTCTGTATTTTCTTTGAAACATTTTTCCATACTTTCTATTATTTCATCATTCATTCTTTCTATTTGCTTTTTCATTTCTTTTTTCATATTTCCCATATTTTCATTCATTTTTTCTGACTTTTATTCATTTTCTCTATTTGCTCTTTCATACTTCCCATATTTTTATTTATTTCATCCATTTTTTCTGAATTTTCTTTCTTTCATCTTTTATTTCATTTTTCATACTTGCCATATTTTCTAAAATTATTTCTAAAATTTTTTTCTCTCCATTCCTGTACTTCCACTTTTTATTTCTATCTCTCTCACATTACTACTCTCTGCTTGTTCCTGATCACCCCTATCTCTACCTTCTGCACCTTCTTCCAAGCCAACTTCCTTACCATCTCTCAAATCCATTTTTTATTCACCTATATTTAGTCTTATACTTTGAAATGTCACTTGCTAATGTTCACCCAGTGTTATTAAGAAATGATATTTTTCCTTTACTTTCCCTTACTCTGCCTTGAAATGATATATTGCCCTTACTTTGCCTTTTCTCGCCCAGATATAAATATTATGAAATATTATTTTTCCCTTACTTGCCTTTTCCACCTTTTTCTCAATAAATATTATGAAATGATATATTGCCTTCACTGCCCCACGTTGGGCGCCATTTGTTATGTAATGATAATTTGAATTTGCTAATTTTATTATTATTATTTGTTATTTTCCTTAATATATTTTTGCCCCACGTTGGGCGCCATTTGATATGGTTTGATATATTTTGAAAATATATATATTTTATTATTGTTATGATTAATATATTTTTGCACCGCGTTGGGCGACAATTGATATGGTTTGATATTTTGAAAAATCTATAAATTGTTAGCTTAAAATGAAGATAGCTAATTATTTTTGGTATTCTTTGAGAGCCAAATTTATATGATGTAAATGGATATTTCTGACCCTGTAATAATAATTGTCAGCGAACGTCACTGTCCTCTCGTCACGCTACCAACAATTATTATTTTCTTCGCCACAGCTAACAACAGTCGGTACGACCTTGTCTCATATAGTCGGTTCAAAAGGAATTTGGCCACTGGTGGCTAACTTCAGTCTACTGAATGATCTTAGTTATGTTAGTTGATCATTGTGAGAAAATAAACAAACCAAATATCAAAAACAATTATCTCCTTTATTCAGGAAGACTTAAAAATACCTGGCCTACGAGAAATAACTTATGCTAGAGTGAATCAACGATTATTCACGGATACTCATAAAATGCATATCATGGATAGATAAACAGAACCTCACTTTCTCTGTGAGAGTAATTTTCTGTTATTGTTCATAAGAAGGTGACATGGAGTTCATCGATTGTGAAAAATGTTATTTGTGGAATAGTTCAGGACCGGGAAAGCACTATTAACGGTTTTATACCTGGTTGGAACTGTTGGTGTTCACAACTATACCATAAAAACAGGAAGTCTCCTCTCTCCAGCCTTCGTTGGGACTGCAAAAACCATGTGTCAGGAACGTATCGATGCGGGACTCAGCTTTTGGAATCGTGGATATATGATATCATTAAGGTAATCTTGTTTTGTTAAGCAAATGATGGAATTATTCCATTTTTCTTTTAGTGAAATTTTGTGCGTGCTTCCGCTTTGGAAAAATTTTATCTCCCTTTCTTGATTTCCAATTTTTTTTTTTTCACAATTTAACACACAATTAAATTCCCATTCTTATCATGAATTACAAGTTTGAATAATAATTGCTTATGATACCTTCTCTTTGCCATTCTCTCACAATTTCCAACTTTTCATTTGATCATCTCTTCTCTGATTGGCTATCTTTCATAAAGACGTTTGCTGTTCTCTCATTGGCTAACTTTCAGTTTGCTACAATTTCATGTACGGAGTGTTTCAAGTTTATAAATGTGTTGATTACTTTTTATTCATGATAATTTTGTAAATCTTGACTTTTTATGAGTTATGATAATTTTGATAGTGTATATAATTGACTGTTTTATAGTACTTTGACATTTTTATCTATCCATATCATACCTAGGCTCATAAAATACATTGAATTTCAAAAGCTATTCACAACAAACTCTTGAAATTGATAATTATTTATTATTTATTTTTTTTTTGTGGCTTTTTTGTCTTTTGAAACTTACAACTGGCATAACATAACATAACAATAGATATGGTGATCTCCTTTGGATTCGTAACAGATTTCTCATATTCTCGTTATTTGTATTGCGTTCCTAAAAACGCACTAGGAGTACGACTATTGGTATCGTGGGTTGGTCTATGCTGGCATCTGTCGGTGACCTATTGATGTTGTACGAAATCTCGTATCTTCAAAATTCCACGATAACAGGTCTAAGCTCCACCACACAGATTATAGGTGTCGCTATCTATAATTTGATACTTTTTACATTTTTGTACGTACCGATTGGTAATAACCTACGAGATATCTGATACGAATTTGAAAGAGACCACAGGCCGTCCTGATGATTGGGAAACCATGAAACAGGCTGTAGACGGATGGTGATCTCCTTTGTATTCGTAACAGATTTCTCATTTCTCGATATATATATATATATATATATATATATATATATATATATATATATATATATATATATATATATATATATATATATATATATATAGAAGAATAGTATCTTGACTGCAAAAGTATTTACGAAAGGAGGATTACTTTTTATTCATGATAATTTTGTAAATCTTGACTTTTTATAAGTTATGATAATTTTGATAGTGTATATAATTGACTGTTTTATAGTACTTTGACATTTTTATCTATCCATATCATACCTAGGCTCATGAAATACATTGAATTTTAAAAGCTATCTACAACAAACTCTTGAAATTGATAATTATTTATTATTTATTCTTTTTGTGGCTTTTTTGTCTTTTAAAATTTACAACTGGCATAACATAACATAACAATATATATATATATATATATATATATAATATATATATATATTGTGATGAAATAAATTAAGGGAAAAAAAGAAATAAGTGATATAATGATATTATAATCACATATCACCTATGATTTTTTTGCTATTTTTCATACATTTGCTTCCGGTTTGTCAACGCACATATCGTTAGTCTATTTTCAGGTATGTTGCAACAATACATTAAAACCCCCATAAAAAAAAATAAAAAAAAATTTCCCCCGGGTTTCAGATCTCAAAAAAATTATATTTTGGGGGACACCGTATGTGAACAGAAGAAAAATAGAGGCAAAAATTCAGCAAATTTGGATAACTTTTTTTCATAAAAATTTCAAATAATTTTACAAAACCTCAGTATATAATTTAAAAGAAATAATGTAAATAAAATCCTTTAGATAGGAGAATGAGAAAATGTTTTAGAAAGGGCAAAATCCTTAAAAAATAAACAAACGGGGGGGTTGCCGAAAATTAACGAATTTTTGAGGATAAAAAATTATATAGGAAAGCCGTACCAGTCAAACAAGGAGAAAATCAAGAAGTACGGAACAATCAACCGGGTTGAAAAAACCCCAGAGAGCAAGCAAGCCATCTTTCGTTCCCCCCAAAACGCTTCAAAAGGGTTTCGAATCAATATCGAAAAACTTCCGGTGGGAAACTCCAAGGGTTTAACCCAGAATCGAAAGAAAAGTGAAGGCGGTCGTCAGACATTTCCTTCAGATTTGATGACTTTTCCACTGTTTGAAATTATTTTTACTCATAACCAGGCTACCGATACCACTAGTTAATTTATTGCACATGAGAGCTCTGACAACTCCATTACTGGTTAATAAATTTTTTTAGATTCCCCAGGAGGTTGTTAGGAAGGTTGTTGAAGACAAGTTGGAATTTACTTCGAAAAAGGAGAAACATTCACCGCCACGGTTGTTTTTGGGTTAAAGGGCTTTTAAAAGGAAAGAAAATGGAAAAAAAGGAGCAATCCCCTGTAAATATAAATTATTTGATCTAACGTAACATAACAAATGGCAAATATTTTTTTTCATGATGATTAGTTATTAATAAAATAAAAATAATAAAAATCAAAATAATAATGATAATAATAATGATAATAGCATCATCATGATAATTCATATATATATATATATATATATAATATATATATATATATATATATATATATATATATATATATATATATATAAATATATATATATATAGAAAGGATTGGGGAAAAAAATTTTGGGGTTTTTCTCCTAAAGTTTGCAAACCTCAGGGAAAGGGTAAAAAATTCCTTTTTTTTCATATTTTTTATATATATATATATATTTTGAATTATCGTAGTAATTCTATTATCATTATTATTATTTATTTTAAATTTTTATTAAAACTTAATCATCATAAAAAAAATTCCATTTTATTTTACCAGGTCAAAATTCATATTTATTTGAAAATTTTAAAAAAACCACTAAACTTTAACTTCGGCATTTCTTTCTTTCAAAATCTTTCACCTAAAACCTTATCGCCCATGCCCCAAAAAAGTACCCTTCCGAAAGGTTCAGGAAAACCCAACGGGTCTGACCTCTTAACCACCAACCAACCAACCAAATATGGACCCAGAATTTTTTAAAAAAATTTTTCAAAGCTTTCCTATTGCAAAAACCAAGAATTCCGTTTGAAAATACCCGTTTTGGGCATGAAAAGAAATAATTTAAAACAGTGGGTAAAATAAAAAACCGAAAACTGCCAATTTCGCTCACTTTGCCGTCGGGAAAGAAATACTGCAAACCTTTATTTCTCGTAATCCCAATTTTTTGGTTTGAAAATTGCAACCAATGGGAAGCCCCTTTGTTAATGCCGTCCGAAGAAAAGTGGCGTTCCCCGGGTTTGTTCCATATTGTCTTTCTGGTTGATTTTGCCTTCTTTGGGACTCCTTTATTGATTTTCGAAAGGTAAGGCCTTTCCATATATAACATCCTCCCAAAATTCTTTTTTTTCTTGGCAACCCCATTTTGTTTATTTTCACAAGGTTCCCCTTTCTGGGAAACATTTTCTCATACTCCCAAAAACTGGGGAAATTTTTTTTTCTTTTCATTCTTTAACATAACCGAGTTTTTTTAAATTTATATTTCTGTACTGGGTTTTTAAATTTTTTACAAAAAAATTTTGCCCGACATTCCCGTCATTTTTCTTCTGTTTTTCCCTTTCAGGATGTCCCAATTCGAATATAATTTTTTTGAGATCTGGATCCATGAAATTTTTTATTTTTCTTAAGGGGAACATTGAAAATTTTTGGTTTAAACAAATTTTCAATAAAGCAACGAACCCGGCTTTGGACAAATTCCAGGGAAAAAATGAAAAAACAAAAACAAACCCGCTGGCTTATATATATAACTATCATTATATCACTTATTTTTCCGTTGAACAAATATTTATTATATTACATTTATTTTTTTATATTTAGCCAGCCCTGCCAATTGTAACAAAAACAAAACCCAAAAATAAACAAAAATTTTCCAAATTTTAGAGATGAAGGGAAAGACGAAACCCCAATATTTTATGAAACCAGGGATATGAAAAGATAATGTCCAAAACTTAAAACGGGCAAATTTTTCCACCTCAAAATTATCATAACTTAAAGTCAGGCCCCATATGAAATGAAAGTAATCACACATTTATAAACTTGAAACACTCTGTACATGAAATTTGCTTGGCAAACTTTGAAAGTTTAGCCAGAGAGGCGTAAACGTCTGAATAGCCAATCAGAGAATTGCGTTAAAATGAAAAGTTGGAAATTGAGAGAGAATTGGCAAGAGAAGGTATCATAAGCAATTATTATTCAAACTTGTAATTAGTGAAAAGAATGGGAATTTAATTGTGTGTATAAATTGTGCAACATTTTTCACAATCGATGAACTCTATGTCACCTTCTTATGAACAATAACAGAAAATTACTCTCACAGAGAAAGTGAGGTTCTGTTTATCTATCCTTGATATGCATTTTATGAGTATCCGTGAATAATTGCTTGATTCACTCTAGCATTAGTTATTTCTCGTAGGCCAGGTATTTTTAAGTCTTCCTGAATAAAGGAGATAATTGTTTTTGATATTTGGTTTGTTCATTTTCTCAAAATGATCAACTAACATAACTAAGATCATTCAGTAAACTGAAGTTAGCCACCAGTGGCCAAATTCCTTTTGAACCGACTATATGAGACAAGGGCGTACCGACTGTTGGTAGCTGTGGCGAAGAAAATAATAATTGTTGGTAGCGTGACGAGAGAACAGTGACGTTCGCTGACAATTATCATTACAGGGTCAGAAATATCTATTTATATCATATAAATTTGGCTCTCAAAGAATACCAAAAATAATTAGCTATCTTCATTTTAAGTTAACAATTTATAGATTTTTCAAAATATCACACCATATCAATTGTCGCCCAACGCGGTGCAAAATATATTAAGGAAAATAACAAATAATAATAATAAAATTAGCAAATTCAAATTATCATTACATACCAAATGGCGTCCCAACGTAGTGGCAAGTAAAGGCAATATATCATTTCATAATATTTATTGAGAAAAAGGTGGAGAAGGCAAGTAAGGGAAAAATAATATTTCATAATATTTATATCTGGGCGAGAAAAGGCAAAGTAAGGGCAATATATCATTTCAAGGCAGAGTAAGGGAAAGTAAAGGAAAAATATTATTTCTCAATAACACTGGGTGAACATTAGCAAGTGACATTTCAAAGTATAAGACTGAATATAGGTGAATAAAAAATGGATTTGAGAGATGGTAAGAAAGTTGGCTTGGAAGAAGGTGCAGAAGGTAGAGATAGGGGTGATCAGGAACAAGGAGAGAGTAGTAATGTGAGAGAGATAGAAATAAAAAGTGAAAGTACAGGAATGGAGAGTAAAAAAATGTTAGAAATAATTTTAGAAAATATGGCAAGTATGAAAAATGAAATGAAAGATGAAAGGAAAGAAAATTCAGAAAAAATGGATGAAATAAATGAAAATATGGGAAGTATGAAAGAGCAAATAGAGAAAATGAATGAAAAGTCAGAAAAAATGAATGAAAATATGGGAAGTATAAAAAATGAAATGAAAGAGCAAATAGAGAGAATAATAGAAAGTATGGAAAAATGTTTCAAAGATAGTAGAAAGAATATTTACAACAAAATAAGAAAGAAAAAAAAAAAATGAATTTGATCTAAAAATAATGAACTTATTGACAAAATGGATATGCATAATAAAAAGCTTTGTTGCAAATAGGTAAAATAAATAATAAAGTGAAGATAATGAAAATATATGACATAATAAAGGCGAAAATGAATTTTGAGTTGCAAAAAGGTGACAAAAATGATAAATTAATTACAATAAAAAAGAATGACATGAGCGTGGCATACAAAAATTATGAGTTGAAAAAAGGGAACATAAATGAAATAATAATAATAATGAATAGTAAAATGTTGAATATAAAAATGGGAAAGAATGGAAATGAATATTACTTTCAAAAACAGGAAAAAGTTGAATTTTGAAAATAAAAATAATTGAAAAGTTAACATGAAATTGTTATTGAAAATTTTTGAAATAAAAAATAGGCTTATAGTTACAAGACAAGCAAGATTCCATAGAAGGAGAGATAAATAATAAAAATGAAAATTTAGGAAATAATAAATTGTAGATTAACAAATTTGATAGGCAAGTTAAGGAATAAAAAATGGAAAAAGGTTAAAAAAATATTTGATAGATAGGTATGATTCCAGAAATATTTGAATAAAATAAAAGGAAAACAAACATAAAGAAAAAAATATCAATGAGAGAAAATATTGAGGGAAACAAAACTACGCATAAATATTTCAAGAAAGAAAATAATAATAATGAATAACAATAAAAAAATACTGAAAAATAGAAAAGTTGATATGAATATTGGTACAGGTTAGTTAGATAAAGTAAAGTGAAAACAATATAGTTATAAAGAAGGAAAAATATAGAAATGGATAATAAATAATGTGAATTTTGAAGAAAATAAAAGAAATAATGATAAAAATATTTGTGATAAAATGAATGTATGTGAGAAATGAAAGTGGGTATGATAATACTAAAGAAGTATATTATAATAAATATGATGATGATGATGATAAAGGTATATTGATAAATAATATGAAGGTATATTAATGAATTATAAATGAATATAATATGTTAATTATGTATGAATAATGAAAAAGCGGAAGAGTATATGCACAAAATAAAAGTAAATGAAATGAAGATTCAGATAAATAAAATATCCAATTCAATATGAATTTAAAGAACAACTGGAGGAAAGATATAATAAAACAAAGTATAATTGAAAGAAGTACCAATAATGATAAAAATCTTATCGATAATAGAAAATAATATCAGTATAAAGTATAAAATGAAAGTAAGATAATAATAAAATATAAAATATCAGATATGATGATATCTTGAAAAGTTTTCTCTCATGATCCGAAAAGAAGTCCAAGTCAAGTTTTTCTGAAACAAAATAATATAGTACTAGTAGTTGTGAATAATCGTTATAGTTGTAGAACTTGTTTTTTTGGAAGTCCATCACAAGTAGTTTTCTAAAGTAAAAATTAGTATGAGTTAAAGTAAAATTTAAAAAAATATAAATAAAGAAATTGATATTCAAAATTTTCTAACTAGTAGAAAATTATTGAATATAAATTTAGGAATGTTGTTATGTTATGATATGCCAGTTGTAAATTTTGAAAGACAAAAAAGCCACAAAAAGAATAAATAATAAATAATTATCAATTTCAAGAGTTTATTGTAAATAGCTTTCAAAATTCAATGTATTTTATGAGCCTAGGTATGATGGAAAAAAAATATAAAACAGTCAATGATATACCTATCAAAATTATCATAACTCATAAAAAGTCAAGATTTACAAAATTATCATGAATAAAAAGTAATCAACACATTTATAAACTTGAAACACTATGTACATGAAATTGTAGCACACTTAAAGTTAGCCGATGAGAGAACAGCAAACGTCTTTATGAAAGATAGCCAATCAGAGAAGAGATGATCAAATGAAAAGTTGGAAATTGTGAGAGAATGGCGAAGAGAAGGTATTATAAGCAATTATTATTCAAACTTGTAATTAATGATAAGAATGGGAATTTAATTGTGTGTATAAATTGTGCAACATTAATATAAACAGTGCAAAGTGGCAATTTGGTGCGCGAATTCGAAATTTCAAATGGAACAACAACAAGGGCAAGATGTTGCGAAGCGACGGAAAAAACAAAGCTTCGAGGAGATCGAAAATATTTTCCAAAGCGGAAGCACGCACAAAATTTCATCAAAAGAAAAATGGAATAATTCCATCATTTGCTTAACAAAACAAGATTACCTTAATGATATCATATATCCACGATTCCAAAAGCTCAGTCCCGCATCGATA
The DNA here is from genome assembly GCA_018342105.1 of Gonioctena quinquepunctata. Classification (NCBI taxonomy): domain Eukaryota; kingdom Metazoa; phylum Arthropoda; class Insecta; order Coleoptera; family Chrysomelidae; genus Gonioctena; species Gonioctena quinquepunctata. The sequence goes on from JAFIRS010001197.1 coordinate 139,632, forward strand.
CGTTCCTGACACATGGTTTTTGCAGTCCCAACGAAGGCTGGAGAGAGGAGACTTCCTGTTTTTATGGTATAGTTGTGAACACCAACAGTTCCAACTAGGTATAAAACCTTTAATAGTGCTTTCCCGGTCCTGAACTATTTCCCACACCTTCTTATGAACAATAACAGAAAACTACTCTCACAGAGAAAGTGAGGTTCTGTTTATCTATCCATGATATGCATTTTATGAGTATCCGTGAATAATTGTTTGATTCACTCTAGCATAAGTTATTCCTCGTAGGCCAGGTATTTTTAAGTCTTCCTGAATAAAGGAGATAATTGTTTTTGATATTTGGTTTGTTTATTTTCTCACAATGATCAACTAACATAACTAAGATCATTCAGTAAACTGAAGTTAGCCACCAGTGACCAAATTCCTTCTGAACCGACTATATGAGACAAGGGCGTACCGACTGTTGTTAGCTGTGGCGAAGAAAATAATAATTGTTGGTAGCGTGACGAGAGAACAGTGACGTTCGCTGACAATTATTATTTCAGGGTCAGAAATATCTATTTATATCATATAAATTTGGCTCTCAAAGAATACCAAAAATAATTAGCTATTTTCATTTCAAGTTAAAAATTTATATATTTTTCAGAATATCAAACCATATCAATTGTCGCCCAATGCGATGCAAAAATATATTAATTATAATAATAATAAAAAAAATACATATTTCTAAATTTACAAACCATATCAAATGGCACCCAAAACGTGGGGCAAAAATATTACAATATTTATATTTAAAAAAATTATCTTAATATATATATATATATATATATATATATATTGTTATGTTAGGAAGGACCAGTAATATATTTCATAGGTGAAAAAGAAATAATTCCTTGAAATATTCACAAAAATAATAAATATTTAATAGTAAGTAGTTCATGAGATATTGTTTTACATTTTTTTGAGATTCTATTTCCTTTATGAAGCCTCTGTATGATATTGATAGGTAAAGATATGCATATACTAGAATTCAATCATTTTCTTGCATTTTCAAAAAAGATTACAACATATAATGGTTTGAAATACAACAAAAAGTCTAGATTTACAGAATTATTCTGGATTAAATGTGATCAATAAAATTATAAAGTTGAAACATACAGTATATGAAATTGCATCTAACTAAAATGGCCAATGGGAGAACAGGGAACCTCTTGATGAAAATAGCCAATCAGGGAACACTGATGGTTAGATGAAAGATTTGAAATTGTGGAAAAGTAAGAACACAAAAACGTCAAAGATAATTATGATCAAATATTGTATTTATTTTATAAGAAATATAAAATATGTTTGTTGATAAGTTTTCTCAAATAACACCAAATTAGTGAAAGTGCGACAAGAAAGTGCGCAATTTTGAAAATTCAAATAAGATGACAAAACAGAAATGGTATCCAGGGGAAGAAAAAACAAAGCGAAGAGGAGATTGACAAACATTTTCAGAAAGAAGCCACGTACAGAATTTGAGAGAAAGAAATTCAGGATTTCCATCAATGACAAGGTAGTTCTTCATACAATAACAAACCAATTCAAATACTGGATAATTTCGACACAAAATATATAAGGATAGAAGGAGCCCTTTTTTGTTATCCACATGAAAACTTGTCCACGCTGATTTCGGGATTTTGGATGGTTCCTTTGCAATGGAGAGTTCCTGAGAGGAGTGGATGGAACAGGAATTCAGATTATGGCCAGGTAATGCATTAGCGACATTACAGCTCCAGGTATAAACTCTTTTAGTGCACATCACAAACTGAATCACTTTACAAAGTAACTCGTATATCTGAAGAACTTTATATACTTTGGTATTGAACTCTAAAAGAAGTCTTCCAACTCGAAAGGAAAAAGTGAGGTTATATTCACAATATCCATCACTGTTTTTCATTATTCTATGAAAATTTGTCAATTGTTCATAGTTATAAGTTATCTATCGCAGGCCAGTTCAATATAAAGTTACCTGAATAAAGAAAATAATTATTTTTGATAATTTTTGGTTAACTTCCCACAATGATATGCTAATATCTCACCGATAAACACTGAACTGAAATAGTTCGAATGACATCAAGACACACAGTGACTCTGTTGCCAGTACCGACTCCTGAGGCGTAGGCGTTTCCAACTGAGTTCAGTCGTGGTAAGAAAAGGAATAACAAAGAGTAAAAATAATAAAATTTTCACATATATTCAATAAAATTGTTATGGTATTGGGTGGAAGAAGTAATTTTTCAAAACATATAAATATAAATATAAATTATTACATTCTACCCAATCATAACAAATTACATCAAAAGTAATGGCAAAATAACAATCATTATTTCATTACAATTTGACAAAACATAAGGGCAAGTAAGGGCAAAAATAACTATCATAGTATAACACAAATTGGCTTCCCAACGCAGAGCGAAAATAATTATATTATCAAATCATAACAATAAATTATCTTACCAAATCATAACAATTATCAAAAGTATATCAAATAAAAAAAAAAAAAAATTATTGAAATCAAAAATATTTATACAGGGTGAAAATATTTGTGGGCGAAATAGCAACAATTGTTATAACATTACAAAATGGCGTCCCAACGTGTAAATTTAAATATTGGTGAATAAAAAATGGATTTGAGAGATGGTAAGAAAGTTGGTTTGGAAGAGGGTGCAGAAGGTAGAGAGAGGCGATCAGGAACAACGAGAGAGTAGAAATGTGAGAGGGAGTGAAATTGAAAGTGGAAGTACAGAAATGGAGAGTCAGCTTAAAAAATTCATGGATTTCATAAAACATGAAATAAGTCAAATGAAAGAAAAGAAAATGAGAAAGAATGAAAAAATGAAAATGAAAAAGAAACAGAAATGAGAAAAAAGAAATGAAACATGAAATGAAAGAGTTGAAAGAAAACACAGCAAGCTTGGAAGAAAGACTGAGAGATAATGTGAACGAGAATGTGGAAAGAATGGAAAGAAAATTACAGTCAAAATTAGAAGGAAGTATAAAGGAATTTTTAGAAATACATTAACAATTAGAAAAAAAGGAAAAAAATGAGAATTTTATGTGGCAATAACACAAGAAGTATTCACTATTAACAATCATGTAGAAAGGCAGGATGAAAAAATAAAAGACATGAAATTGAATAGTAAACAAAAAAGAGTTGAAAATGAAATAAGTACTCTCGATAAAAAAGTAGAAAAACAACATAAAGATACTAATTCAAAAATAATGAATGTAGAGAGTGAAATAACTGAAAATGTAGAAGAAAAGATGAAATTATTAGAACTAAGAAGAATAGACAATGATTTATAGAGTAGAATCACTAGTTTTGTCATGGAATAAAATAATAATAAATTTGAGGGCAACATGAAAAAATTACATCCCATCACATTTATTAAAATAATAAAAAATAAAACTAAACATATAAATGCTATTGAGGAATTGAAAGAGATTATTAGACAGTATTTGTTTAATCAACCTTGTATATGGTTCAATAGCCAGGAAAAAAAAATCAATTCTTTTCAAGATTTTGAAAATCTATTTTTAAACAATATTGGGGGGAAAATGCACAATTAAGTATAAGAGACAAGTTACAATTTGGAAAATTGACGAAAGGAGAAGTATGAATTACAATAGTTATGCAATCCAAATGTTTGCAATGGCACAGTATTTAGATCCGGTTATGAGAGAGGAAGAAATGGTAGGTAAAATCAGTAGGCATTTTAAACAAGGAATATTTGAAGTTATAAACATGCATGAGATTAAAACTATGGAGAGACTTAGTCATCACTTATTGAGATTGGAAAGGACATTATCATATAGAAGTTGGGATAACAATAACCAACAAAGGAATTCACAATATAACAATAATGATTATCAAAGGAGCAATCAATATAATAATAGAAATATAAACAATCAGAATAATAGGTTTATGAACCAAAATAATAATAAAACAAATAGATATTTTGATAATTATTATTATGATAGGTACAGGAATAGAACAATAGACAAAATAATCACAATCAAGGCTATTAATGAAATCAAAATTTCAATGATAATAATAAAAACAATTATAGCAATAATAGAAATAATTACAATAGCAATAATCAGAATTACCCTCAACAATATCAAGGACAAAGGACTTATTATAACAGACAGCCACGAAATAATTCTTGCATAACCAAACAAATGACAATACAAGACATGCATATTTAAATAGGAGTTGCCAAAGTGCTGAAAATTTGCATGAAAGAGAAGGAAAAGTATCATCAAATGGGGAAAACAATCAAATAAATGTTCCCACAACAAGCCAGATAGAACAAAATTTTTGCTAGGAAAACCATATGTTAGGCTGGAAAACACAAATTACCAACACCCTATTGAATTTATAATGAATGATGAAAATATGGAAGAAGAACAATATATAGGATTACTAATTCCAAAGGGAAAGATAGGAAATAAAATAATAAAAATATTAATTGACACAGGTTCTGGAGCATTTTCAATTGAGGAGGAAAATTGTTTGGAAGATTTCATGAAAGTTAGAAATATTTTAGTAATGATGCCAAAAACAAATTTAGTGGGTATAAATGGTAAAAAACTATCGGAATCAAATCAATATGTACAAGAGGTATGAATGGGAGATATGAAAGTAATAATGATGATGATATAGATGAAATTAATGAAATGAAATATAAATATGCTTGCTTGCTTGTCCAGCCTCAGAACGAGTATTACATAAAATACTTGACAAATATGGAAATTTTTCGTTACATTACATTGATGACATCTTATTATATTCTGAGAATGAAACGATGCATAAAGAACATTCGAAAAAAATATTTCACATACTTGATGGAGCAGGGCTCAAAATAATATAGATAAATGTGAATTTTTTCAGCAGGAAATTAGTTATCTAGGTTACAAAATAAATGAAGAACGTGTAGAAATGGATCCTGAAAGAATTTAAACCATTAGAGAGTATGTCAGGCCACATAATTTAAAAACTCTTAGAGGATTTTTAGGAATATTGAACTATTTTAAAAAAAGAATTCCAGACCTAATTAATTAAAAATTACCATTAATATCACTTCAAAAAAAAATTAAGTGGAAATGGGGAGAAGAACAGGACATATTTATTCAAAGTAAAAATATTTCATCCCAACTATGATGAACCTTTTGTATTAAGAACTGATGCATCTATGTTAAGATTTGCAGGAGTTTTGATACAAGTACAAAATGGAAGAGGAGTTCCAATATTTATTTTTTCCTAGAAATACTAAAGAACATGAACGAAATTATACTGTAACGGAATTAGAACTGGAAAGTGTTATATTTTGTATTACTAAATTAAGATTTTATTTACTGGGAGCAAAATCTATATTGAAACTGATCATGAAGCACTTATGTCAATTGTAAATTGCAAATATGCAAGTAATAGGGTACATTGATGGGCATTATTACTGCAAGAATATAAATTTGAAATCAGGTATACACCAGGAAAACAAAATTTCATCACAGAAACTTTAACGAGAATGGAGATGGGGAAAACACATACTCCTAGACAGGTAAAAATAGGAATAAATGTTTTTAAAAATAATATAGGTTTGTTTTCTGACATTCAAATAAGGCAAGATCAGTATAAATTAACAAATAAAGAAAAAAGAGGAACATTAAACAAAAATGGTATAACAATAAAAATGGTAAATGGTGAAGAACTATACGTTATCAACAAGGAATTGGCAGAACAGGTGATTACATATATACATCAGAAAAACATATTAATAGGGATTAGAAAAGTTTGGTTAATATTTAGAGAAAACTATATAAGTTCATAAGATTTTGAATTAACCAAAAAAATCATAGGCATATGTCAAGTTTGTAAATTAAGTACACATAAAAATAAAATTAATAAAAATGAAACAAAAATTTTAAAAAACCAAAAATTTTGTTAGTAATTTGATACCATTGTACAACAATAATAAACATATATTTGTAATAGTGGATCATTTTTCAAAATTTATCAGAATATATTATACAAAAAGGAATGATTTCAAAACTGTTGAAAATCCTTTGACAAAATTCATAGTAGAAATAGGAAAACCTGAACAAATTATTTTAGACAATGCTACATACTTTACTAATGAACAAATGAAAAATTTCTCACAGAGTGTAGGAATACAATTAAATTTTACTAGTATTAGACATCCATCATTAAACTCAACAGAAAGATATATACAGGAGGTAATAAAATATTTGAGATTGACGTCGCAGTAAAATCATAAAACATGGGATAAAAAATTAGAGATAATAGAAAAATAATTCAATGAAGTACCCAGCACTATTACGAAAGAATGTCCTATATACATTATGACAGGAGGAATGCCTGAGAGAGGATGGACTATGGATGAAAGAAATATGCAAGAAATAATATATAAAATAAATATAAGAATTAAAAGAAATGCTAATAAATATATAAAAAAAAAGGAAAATAAAAGAGGAAGTGAAAGGACAAAATTTTATTTATAAAGGCATTAAGAATACCAAATAAAAGACTAGGTATTTGCGAAACTTTTAATGCCATTTGAAGGACCTTATGAGGTTGACAATGAGAATGCTATAACTAGCTATAGGTTAATACATCCTCAGACAAGGCAATTGAGAGAAATATTCAATATTGAAAATGTCTACAAATATAAAACATAAATATAAAATATTTTTATAAATTTCAATTTTAAAGTAAAAAGAAAAAAAACATATGTTCTGTAAATAATAGTTATCGTTGAAGAACTTGTTTTCTTGAACTGGTAGGAGAAAAATGTAGATTTAATAACTGTAAATGAAGAATTTGATATTCAAGATTTTCTAACTACTAGAAAAATATTGAATATAAATTTAGGAATGTTGTTATGTTAGGAAGGACCAGTAATATATTCCAAAAGTGAAAAAAAAAATTTCTTAAAATATTCACAAAAATAATAAATATTTGATAGTAGTTCATGAGATATTGTTTTACATTTCTTTGAGATTCTATTTCCTTATGAAGCCTCTGTATAATATGATAGGTAAAGATATGCAAATACTAGAATGCAATCATTTTCTTGCATTTTCAAAAAAAGATTACAACATATAATGGTTTGAAATACAACAAAAGTTCTAGATTTACAAAATTATTCTGGATTAAATGTGATCAACAAAATTATAAGTTTGAAACATACAGTATATGAAATTACATCTAACTAAAATAGCCAATGGGAGAACAAGAAACCTCTTGATGAACATAGCCAATCAGGGAACACGGATGTTTAGATAAAAGATTTGAAATTGTGGAAAAGTAAGAACACAAAAACGTCAAAGATAATTATAATCGAACATTGTATTTAGTTCATAAGAAATATAAAATATGTTAGTTGTTAAGTTTTCTCAAATATCACCAAATTAGTGAATGTGCGACAAGAAAGTGCGCGATTTTGAAAATTCAAATAAGATGACAAAACAGAAATGGTATCCAGGGGAAGAAAAAACAAGGCAAAGAGGAGATTGAAGAAATTTTTAGAAAGAAGCCACGTACAGAATTTGAGAGAAAGAAATTCAGGATTTTCAATAATGACAAGGCAGTTTTTCATACAATAGCCAACCAATTCAAACACTGGATGATTTCGACACAAAATATATAAGGATAAAAGAAGATTACCTTTTTTGTTCTCTACATGAAAACTTGTCCAAGCTGATTTCGGGATTTTGGATGGCTCCTTCGCAATGGAGAGTTCCTGAGAGGAGTGGATGGAACAGGAATTCAGATTATGGCCAGGTAATGCATCAGCGACATTACAGCTCCAGGTATAAATTCTTTTAGTGCACATCACAAGCTGGATCACTTTACAAAGTAACTCGTTTATCTGAAGAACTTCATATAATTTGGTATTGAACTATAAAAGAAGTCTTCCAACTCAAAAGAAAAATGTGTATTTACAATATCCATCACTGTTTTTCATTGTTCTATGAAAATTTGTCGATTGCTCATAGTTATAAGTTATCTATCGCAGGCCAGGTTATTATAAGTTTTCCTGAATGAAAGAAATAATTGTTTTTGATAATTTTTGGTTTACTTTCCACAATGATATGCTGATATCTCACCGATAAACACTGAACTGAAATAGTTGGAATGACATCAAGACAGGCAGTGGCTCTGTTGCCAGTACCGACTCCTGAGGCGCGTTTTCAACTGAGTTTAGTCGTGGTAAGAAAAGAAATTACAAAGAGTGAAAATAATATTTTTTTTACATATATTCAATAAAATTGTTATGGTATTGGGTGGAAGAAGTAATTTTACAAAACATATAAATATAAATAGAAATTATTACATTCTACCCAATCATAACAAATTGACATCAAAAGTAATGGAAAAATAACGATCATTATTTCATTACAATTCGACAACAACATAAGGGCAAGTAAGGGCAAAAATAACTATCATAGTATAACATCCAATTGGCTTCCCAACGCGTAGCAAAAATAATTATCATATCAAATCATGACAATGAATTATCTTACCAGATCATAACAATTATTAGAAGTTTATCAAATAAAAAAAATTTTTGAAATCAAAAATATTTATACAAGGTCAAAATATTTGTGTGTGAAATAGCAACAATTATTTTTCATAACAATATTTCATAACAAAATGGCGCCTAACGCGTGGGCAAATTGAAAACAACATTACAGTATATATATATATGAATATATATATATATATATATATATATATATATATATATATATATATATATAACCATATCGGGCAACAATCCACTCAGGTTTCCAAGAGACCCCTCAAAACGGTGTTCTCCAAATCGAATCTCCATTTGCCAGTCGGGCAGAACTCGTAGCAGTTTGAGTTCCTAGTACTCCTAGCAGATTCTACCGCCTAGCTATCCTATCACCAACATAGGAGATCACGGCGCATGTGTCAATCAGTTCTTCAGCGGCGTCAGCAAGAATCTTGACGGAAAGATGGGGTTGGTAGTCAGTGGTGGAAATGTTGACGGTGGGGAAGACGTCAAGGGGGTGTGGCAGCGCCCTAGCGGTTTTCCGGCCGTGGGCGGGGGTAATCACGAGACATGACTCTCGCTTGCATCTAGAGCAGAATACCCTGGGAGCTAATTGGCATTGGCTCTTGGAATGCCTGTCTGCCCGCATCGCCAACACTCTCGATTTCTTTCGATGAGCAGGCAATTGACTGAGCTGCTTTGGTAAGTAGCTGACTCACTAACGAAGCTTCTCGATGGCTACTTGAGCGATAAGTCTCGTGACCACTGTCAAAAGCGGCAGTGGAGTCGTCCTCTGAGCTTGTTCGATTTCTGCACGGGAAATCTCATACTCCCTGATAGCTCTGGCAAAACCATGGAGTTCGGTGAAGTTTGTCCTCCTGATTTCACGCTGAAATTCTGGGTGGAAGTTACGGTATAGCCAGTTCAATACCCGATCTGGCAAAATTCCACAATGGCGGCGAATCAGGGTCTGCAGGTCTGTGATGTAGGCTGCAGTATTATCTCTCAGACTGTGTGTCCTCCTACTGATGGCCGCGCCCAGATAGATGTCGTTGTTGACGGAAGATAAGGAGTCCTGAAAAACAGTGCAACAGTCTCCTCATCTAGTCCAGCATGCCCGATCATTTCTAAACCACATAGCAGGCATTCCTTCCAAAAACTCTGGCATAGCCTGCAAGAGGTGGTCTGTCGCGATGCTTTGCGATTGTCGAATCTCTTCGAACCTTTCGAAGAAGGCGGCGGAGTCAGTGTTCCCATAAAAAAATATCCGCCTATCTTTCACTCTCAGCGGAGCCATGCTTACGGTCGTGGTAGCTGGCATTGGGACAGTCTATGCTCCCACGAGGGTCCCTGTGAGCACATTGCTCATGATCGGATTCCCGAGCCCTGCGTTGCTTACTGGTACGGCGGCGGGTTTTCGTTTTGTTGTCGACATCATCGATCAGTACTTGGAATTTGCACGTCTTACTCGTATCATGATCAGAACTAAACTTCGAGTCTCGTGCTCGTATCTTGAGAACCGTACCTCCTATCGACAAACAAATGGTGTGTAGCGCTTCTGCGCACTCGATTGCCCATTTAAGGAGGTGTCGCACAGATGCCTGGCTCTCTTCTGTGTCGAATTTGAAAATCAATAAAAAAAAGTACAGGTTGGCGACTTTCATCTGATTATGGTTTTATACACTCTGCGGAACTAGCTTCACGGATTTCCAACTGTTTTCATCACATGACCTGATTTCTCTCTCGTAGCCCACGTATATAACAAACGATTGAGCTTATCGATGAACAGATGACGGCAATCCATTGTACACCCCTAGAAACCAATTGAACGAGGGGTCACTCCGCACTTGGTTGGTTAAACATTTGTCAAAATGAAAGATCTGTCGATTTCGGTGTATTTCGATGCGGTTCACCCTACGAAATTATTTTTTGGGACTTCCAACGGTATATGTGCTTCGGATCACTTATCCAACTCGGAGGCGGATTTTGACCTATTTTCTTTTATCAGCGGTCCCGGTATACTATAAAAAACGGTCTCTGCGTGAGCGCCAAATGTGTTACGGTATTTTCCCTCTGCTATCAAACTTTGGCGCCACCCAATAGTTTCAGATTTGCCTCAGGTGCCACGTTCAGTATTAGTGGTAGTGCTACTCCGGACAGACTCAGTGAAGAAAATAAAACTCACGGGTAATTTTAGTATTGACTGATGTTACGGGGAAGGAGGGCAGACTTCACTTGTCCTTGACTTGGCTGAGTACCTGAGTGTGAAAAGCAGACCAGAGGATTCTATTCAAAATTGTAAATAAAAATACTCTATTCCCAGAACAGGATGAATTGTTTTATTATAATTAACAAAATAAATATATGCAAGGCGGCTGACGGCAGCATCGAGCTATCACAAAGAAATAAACAACTGGCACGCAACTTGTACTATGTAAGCGGGAGAGGCGGCACTTGACAGCAAGCGTGGTTAGTGTTACTTGTTACTGTTGCCACCAATAAGCTAATGCGGAGAGGGAAGGAGTCTCGGTGGCAGTACAGATCTCAGAAATGGTATGCAAAAGCGACAGTGATCAAAGCATGGAAGCGGTTATTCAAGGCAAATTCTGCGGACGACCACAGTTACGCGTCTGGTTGACAGTCCTTGGTGTCTTGTGTGAGCGGGGCTTCATTTGACCCTCTCAAAGATGTCTTGTTTTATAACGCTATCCTATTACATCTAACCTACTGGGTTTTGATCTGGTGAGACCATTGAAAACGTCTACCCCGCAGAGGTAACGCGGATGTTCTCCTCTATCAACTCAGTACTACTGGGGTTCAATCTGGCGAGATTATAAAGACGTCTACGCCTCAGAGGTAATGCTGATGTTTTCCTCTTCTAATCCGACCTACAGGGGTTCTAACTGGCGAGACCATAAAAGACGTCTACGCCTCAGAGGCTGATGTTCCCCCTTCCCTGATCTAGCCTACGTGGATTATATCTGGCAAAACAATGAAAAACCTCTAGCTGCAGAGATGGTAACGCGGAACTTACTCCCTACTAATCTGACCTAACTGGCGAGACTATGAAAGACGTCTACGCCTCAGAGGTAACGCTGATGTTTCCTTTCCCCAATCTGACCTCCAGGGGTTCTAACTGGCAAGACTATAAGAGACGTATACGCCTCAGAGGTAACGCTGATGTTCCTCCCTCCTGATCCAGCCTACAGGGATTCTATGTGGCGAGAACATAAAAAACGTCTACGCCGCAGAGGTAACGCGAATGTAACTCTCTACCTATCTGCCTACTATGGGAAACGTCTGCGCCTCAGAGGTAACGCTGATGTTCCTTCCTCCCAATCACGCCTACAGGGAAGCTAACTGGCGAGACTATAGAAAACGTCTACGCCGCAGATGTAACGCAGATGTTACTCTCCACCAATCTGACCCACGGGGTTCTAACTGGCAAGACTATAGAAGATGTCTACGCCTCAGAGAAAACGCTGATGTTATCCCCTGTCAAGCTATCCTACAGGAAATCTAGTTGGATGAAACATGAAATGCTTACTATCTCAGAGCAATCACATAATTCTTGCACACGATACATGTCGAATATATTTCACGAATGTTCATGTTCACCGGTTAGTCCCCACAAATTTGGCAGCACTGGTTTACTACTGGGCTCTGGTTGTCGCGCGCGTGACTTCTCGGACCGGTCTCGGTGAGATTCTATTACTTCGAATGCGTTCTGAAATGAGTTCTAGTCGGTTTCCCCCTCTTCACTGATCCCTCTCTACCGAGTAGCTGGCGTTCATGCGCGAACCGATTATAGGGACTTCACAAATTTTCATACAAATTATATTTCGAATATCATATTAACCACACAGAACCTTTTCCTCTGGCGGGTCGGTTTCAGGTTCAACGGCACTCGTTCCCGATGGCATACAACAGGTCAGCTCCTCTACTTCCACTCAACTTGCCTGTTCCCTAGCTCGACCACGACTGAGTTTCATTATTCGTGCATTTGGCTGTTCCGTTTCCTCTCCTATGACGTAGACCGGATGAGGTCAATGGCAGTGGGCACTCTGAGGAGAACGATCTGCTTTCTTGGGCTGCTGGCGAGGAACTCCCTCGATTGAACCGGTGCATTTCAAAATTCTCCGAATCGTAATATTTCCATACTCGCTATGCTTTTCTATAGCGCACTACTCTACTGTCAACGTTCGTCGTGACCTTTCATGTACTGGCTTTGGAGAGAGTCTAGTTTGCTCATCGGGTCAGGTTTAATCCACGAATTTATTGCGAACACAAATGGTACTTTTGGAGCTATTATGAACGGAGCTATGAATTCAAACTTTACATGGAGCTTTTGGTTGTCGAACATAACGGAAAATAGTAACTTCGTAACAACACATTACATTGTTACTTTTTTCTGAGATAAAGTGATATTTCTAAGCTGAATGAATTTTTTGGTGCTTGGATGTCCGAATTCAATAGCGTAGTGATCAAGAAAAATCATCACCCAAAACTATTACACATGAACATTCCGTCTATTAAAAAAAATTTGATGATCTAATTATTTTTATGAGTCGATTCAAAAGCTACTTTGATAAATGAACTATCTCAGAAACAGGACATATAATTTGAATCTGTTCATCATGAAAGGTTATAATAAAGTACATAATTATGGTCATGATAACGGTAATGATATGGTCAAAATATATTGAGGAAGATATCAAAAATGAGTATGGCTTTACGGATATCGGAGAAATGAAATCGCTTGTAGTGAATATGATGGCATTCGGCAACGAAGCTACAGTTACTGATATGTTCTCCTAGTTCACATTAGGTCGCCCAGCAGTTGTCCAACAGATTTTACTAATGATTTTGCAAACATCATTGAACGTAATAGAAAACGCACTCATATTATAACAGGTGATATCAATATCGATCTTCTTCAAGAAGAAGATTACGTTTGGGAATGTAAGAGTATACTAAGTTCTTCATATCTTACATCAATGAATTTACAAGACTGAGAAGTTACACCTACCTAGATCATTTTGTCATCGAAAGTAATTCCCATATTTACAGAAAATATCATATCTATTTTAAATCATATAATTACTGATAATTATCCGAAAGCTGTGTTTCTCAATCTCGCTGAACCCAAATCAAAATATTCCAAAAATAGCATAAGTGGAAACTTCAAATAGTCCATAGATTACCTGGAACTCTATGAACGAAGCAGATAACGTAGATTCAATGACTGATTCGTTCCTCGTTCATCTCTCGCCCTCTCTCTCTCTCTCTCTCTCTCTCTCTTTCTATCTCTCTCTTTCTCCTATCTCTTTCTCTACATACTGAGAAAACACGAAACAAATAGAACTGGAAAAAATAAAAAAACCGTGGATTACTCCCGGACTAGGCAACTCTATCAAATAAATTATATAAGAATCCACAATTATCTTCACAGAGCAACATGAGTATATCATTCGCAAAAACAAATTGTACAAAATTCTATAAAAATAATTTATATATCAATTGAATTATCGAAAACAATTCCAAGACAAGCTTGTATACTAATGCACTGGGAAGGAAAACATTCCTTTTATTGTATGACCAAGGTTATTCTGTGAGTAGCAGATTTTTAAGTCATTCATGAAATCAGTCATCTTTCTGAATTCTGACAAAAATTCATTATCTCTGAATCCACATATCAATTTTGTATGGAATCGGGCTAGAATCACTAAACTCATCACTCAACCATATTGAAGCCCCAATTTTTTTTAGTAAGAAACCCAAAATGCATTGTCACCGGAATTATGAACACTTGCCCAATTTCACGTTAATCGAACAACTTGAATTGGGTTAAATTTAACTTGTAAGATTTGATAACAAACCCACAGATAGACATCAGGAAAAATGGAACCAAGTAAAAGCTTGTAATTAAAGCTGAAATCAAAATTAAAGTCATAATAATCTAATAATGGCATATCAACTGACCAAACTCTGATAGCAAATGCATTTAATAATTATTTTAGTGACATAGGTAAAACTTTGGCATACATTTTTTCGAAACAGAATAACATTATGCATATATCCAACAATAGCTATACTCATATATAACTCAAGGTTCAATAACGTTCGAACGAACCAAATATGATAAACAACGGAGTGTGCATATCTCTCGGCTATCAAAATATGGGGCAAAGTTCTTCTGAATATCTAATATGTGACATATGTTCGAATAGTTTTACAATTGATGAAATTGAAAAAGGGACTTGAAACTAAACACAATCCTATGATCTCTCCAAGTTTTTCTTATCCGACAGCTGGGCAACAAAAATAATCATTTTATATATTCAAATCTCCACACATCTGATCATCTCTTTGGTCCACCCTGGATTCGGAAGCACATTCAGGCCAACCAATAAAGATGATCTGCTCTATTGATTCTGTGAAAAAAATACTACCGGGAATCCGACTGTGCCTTCATACGAAAAACGGTCCGTAGTTATATACTGTTATGTTTCCTACTCTCAACGGGCATTGCTCAATTCGTTATAATAAACATTAAAAAAAAGTTTTTTTATTTATATTTTTAGTTTTTGATTTGAAACTTGAAACTTATGAAGCAATCTCGATACTAGCATTATAAAGAATCAAAATGCAAAAAAATTATCCCTAACATAACTCGATCGGATTATATAGTACCGGAGAAAAACCGGAAAAAATCAGCTTTTTGAAAAAAATGGGGGTAGAGCAGCAGACGCGCGAAACCTATGTATAGTAATATAAGCACGCTGCGCCCGTTTTGAGTCTGCTGCTCTACCCCTACTCCTAAGCCGCTTTCATACACCCGCTGGTTTTCGGTCTGTTTGCAAGAATTTCTCACCTATTTCGTCGTAGAATTTTAACGCAAAGTGAGAATGGTAAGTCTGTAGTTCTATACTTCAACTCTCAAAATCTTTCAGAAAAATTTAATCGGACTACCTATGACGCATCCAGGTCCGCTGCAATGAAATGCATTGAAAAAATCAAATTGCACTCATGCCAAAACTAATAATCCAACAGTGCCTGAGTTTTTCACACGTAAAGTAAATATCAATAACTACTATGTCGTGGAGAGCCTGTTTCATAACTTGAAAAATGGTGGTGTTATGGATCATTACCGGTTTTTCTCCGTTACTAATAATCCGATCGAGTTGTGCTAAGGCTCATTTCTTTGCATTTCCATTTTCTACAATCCGTCCATTGAGAGTATCGAGATGGTTTCATAAGTTTTCAAGTTACAGGTGAAAAACTAGAGAAAAAAATGCTTCCAAATGTTTATAACAAATCAAGCAATGACCGTTGGGAGTAGAAAACATAACGGTATATAACTATGGGTCATCTTCCGTATGATGGCACAGTCGGTTTTCTGGTAGTATTTTTGTCACGAGAAAATTTCTATTGATTGGTCTGATTATGTATCGCTGCTTGGATTTGATGCTTATAGTTGCATTCACTTCTCGCTGTTCATCCCAGTATGCTGTAAACAGACTCCTCCACACTATAGGCATCATCTCATTTCGCTTAGATTGGTTTTGTGAGGTGGTGTCATTATTGTCTTCTTCCATGGCTAGCAAATCGGATTCACAACGGGTTCTCAAGTGAGTTTTTTGCTGAATGCCTTTTCCCTGTTAGAATTCCGTTTTGACTATGAGATTGACATCGATGAACTTGTTTGCTGAATCAATTTGACTCATTTGATTCAGCATTATTATGACAATTGGATAAATTTTTCGCTCGACGATTTTTCCTGGGCAGAATCCCCATGACTTGTTTGATTCAGCATTGTTATAACAATTGAATACGTTTTCCAGCATTGCTTCGCCTTCTTCATTTTTGTGCCTTAGGAAATGGAATTGGTATACCCCGTAACATCGTCCTGATCAAATCTGATGCAACTCACAATACCTACTCGTATAAGATCTCTCACAATCTGTAGCATAGAGGTCCTTCGGGTTCGTTTTCTATGCGTTTGCATATCGCTCCTTGGTTGTGCTTGTGATTTCTTTTCGGTTGGTTACTTCTTCTTTTTCAGAGACGTATGGGTTTACAATCGACATGAAAGAGAGAACAAAATGACAGTAAATATTTCTCAATTCTCAATAAAACTTATCATCTATAATCTATTCGTCTTCATATCATTCCTACTACTCTTGTTGGTTTCATTCCTAATCTGAATTTAGAAACATAACCGAAATAAAATATAAGCAAACCAATTTACAAAATCACACATAAATATAAAGTTGAAATTATCAGAAAATATACAACGTTGTATTCTACTTCCTATAGTCATGACTTCGTTTTATTTATATTCTCATTCGTAACTTGTCATTTAGGTATTGATAATAAAAAGTCAGTATTTGTTTATAGAAGGTGAATTCAAACTTTTGGGAAAAGAATGGATAGTGTCAGCAGTTATTCTCTAAATCAACCTTCCCTAGTTCATAACTCGACTGGTACACAAAATCGAATTATTTGTCAATGGAATGTGCGAGTTCATAATTTTGTTATAGTAATAATAATCCAATGCTTTCATTTCGTTCCAATAAACTCAGCACTAATGTATAGCCAACGTTTTCATTTTAATCCACGAATGAACAATTTTTACATCTTTATCCATCATTTGTTTCGAGAAAAAAATTATCAGTAAATTTAATTGAAATTTTGTGATACTTTTTGAGAAAATTTTCTTATTTGTTCATAGTTTGCCCAAAAAAAAAATTTTTTAGATTTGGGAACTTTGAAAAGAAAAAAAAAATACACACTTTTCAAAAGTCTTTCTCGTGATATATAGAATAATCTCTCAGAATTTGGCATTTTCCCTGGCAACTTTGAACATAAAACTGTGCCAATATGTGTGGAATGTTCAACATTGTTCCATAAACTCACGGAATATTAGACTCCAGCTTGACTCATGATATGACAAATTTTATCCTCTTAACCTAATTTTGATTTTTATATCTTGTTCACGGCCTCACCCGGTCTTTAATGAATAGAAACTGTATTCCAAGACATATTTTCAGCTGTTATCATGATAAGAGTACCCTGTAAGAGTCTTTCCAATCTAGTGCCCTCATAACAATGATATTTGTCTGTTACTTTCCATAATAACAACTCAAATAAAATGGTGACATCAGACATTTCATGAAGGATTGCTGGTTGACTAGGCCAGCGGCTTCCGGTGTTTGGCTTCTCCACCTTTTGGGGATACAATCCATGAATACGGTAAATATCTTGGAGAACACTCGCAGGCTTCTTTCGTGCATTTTTCTCGGAATCGTGATTCCTCCCACCACGAATACATCTCGAGACTTCAAACACAAATCAACATATAATCATCGTCATTCACCCATGATACACAGTAATATCTTCCTAAAGGTTTATTTCACTTAATTGAAACTTTTTCCAAGCTTTCCTTCAGTTCGTGTATTCATTTCACACAATCACATTTCGCAATTCACGAGCTAATTCATATAATTTTCAAGTTTTTTACTCAAAACACATTATTCATCACAACAATCATCATATAGAATCATTAATGAATTATAAAACGAATATAGGTCAGTTTGTCAAGTAAACATTATTTTCTCTCAAATCTTGAATGCAAAAAAAATCTTAAAACTACAATGTAATGAACATACCATCACTAAAAGAATAAATCCATATTTATTTTTTTCAACCAGAAATTTTCCATTTACCAACCCACATGAAACTGTTTTAATTTCAATCTGGTTCTCATATACATTTTCAAATCGAGGGCCAGCTGCCACAACTGATATTTATCTCCATTTCCAAACCAATTTTTCCAAAAGACATATCAAATCAAAATTTATTTGAATCCTATTTTTTTTTTGACAAAAACTATGACATCATCAAATGCTCGCTAAAGGAGAATACCTCAATTGAATTTGAATTCAGCCATACTCCAGAAGAATGAAAAACTTGAGGAGTTGAACCTTGTAATCATATCATAACTTTCAACAGTACTTCCACAAAAAACACGAGGATATAACGTGTTCCTTATTTCTGCAAAAATAAACTTGATTATCCCCATACCTATTCTTCTATCTTCCATATCTATATTCATTGCTATGAATATTAATGATTATAAGTTGGTCATGTGGATTTCTCAAATCAACTGAACATTAATTGAATCTAGAAAAAAATTACTCAACTTCTACATATTAAACATACCACTACGAATTCCCCCTTTTTCCATGATGCTTCATTAGACCCAATCATCATTTTATCTATCATAATATTCATTTTCTATTCTATTTATGATTCATGCTTACTGAAATATTCCTACTCATTGAATATTTTTGCAAAAAAATCTTAATTTAGATCAATTCTAGATTTTAATTATTTAATGTCTAACATGGTTAAACACCATTTTCGGAAAAATCACCAATTACTGCAGGTAGTCGTCGCTTCTTCAACAAACTTCCTTTTTTTCCGAAGAGCAAGGAACGTTCAGAGGTTTTCAAATGCCGGCTTTGAAAACTCCCAACAAAATAATGGTTCTACACTGTAGAAGAGTTCAAAAATTATATTAATGGTAATTAACTATTATCACGTATTTACTCCATTTTTTGAACTTACTTTAGATGTTCAATATTGTCATTTTTAAACTTTTATATATTTTTTCTTCATACACATTCCTCACAGCATCTTCATTCAAGATGTTTTTCATGACCCGTCCAATCTGTTCTTTGTGTTTTAAAGGTTGCTAGGTAACAAAAACAAGTCCAACTTTTTATATGTATGAAATCATCAGTATCAGAAATATAAAACAACTATTTCAAGTAAATATACAATTCTGATTGTTACCACTTGCATTTTGATATCTGCATTTTTACTTGCCATATGAACATCTATAGCATTCAATGACGATTAATTCAATTTGAGTCTGTTTCTTCTCGATCCTTAGCATTAACTCTTCATATTCTCTATAATACGAATTTCTGGATTTTCCTGGTATCAATTTTGATTCAGCATCCTCGGCCAATTTCAAGATTTTGGATGAGAGTTATCTTTGATTCGCAACCATTTCCAAATTATCAATCATATGAACTGTCAAATAAGTTTTCAAACAACAATTGCTATATACATGTCAACAAGACGTGACATCAGATGTCTATTACAAAACTGATTAGATGTATTGAAATATAAGGAACATTATCCTGATCTGAAATTTCATTTCCAGCATTGTTATTGAAGTTATGATGTAGGTATGATAAAAAATCGCGTATGATATACGTGTATGTGTGCCTTCAAACCACTTGCAACGTTAAGGGCACTCCGCTCTGCGTCGTGCACTCAAACTCGTTGCGCGTGCTTCAAAAGCTCACTCAAACAAACAAAAAAATAAACAATTTATCAACAAAAAATTCAAACTGTATTCAGTAATCTAGCACTCAGTGAATAGAAAATTGCTGAAATCCACGAAAAAATTACCGTCGATGCAATGTACTTCAAAAAATTCTTGATATATTCACCACTTATATACTTCCATACTTTTCATCATCTGGTTATGAACAGAATTTGATCGAACTGACAAACACCTTTTGAAAATTCGAAAAATTAGTTCGACTTACATCAATGAGATTTATCATGGAGAATAAATTTCCGAAATCGAAAGCTAGACGCCATTTCACTCATTTTCAATGTAGCTAAAATTATCGAAAAAATAATCAGGAATAGGATTGTGAAACTCTGAAATGAGGTTGATGTCATTTCCAATATTCAATATGGTTTTCGAGAGAGGAGTTCAATGGAATATGCAACAAGTGCATTCACTCCGAGAATATACCGAGCGGTTGATTAAAAAACCTCGGTGCTTTGTATACTCGTTGATCTTTCTGAAGCTTTCGATACGGTACATCATAATAACCTTTTGAAAAAATTGCGATTATATGGAATAACATGAAATGTTTTTGCCTTATTACAAAGTTACCATTGGAACCGACAGCAGCAAGTTCATATTGATGGTGTCATGAGTGAGATAAAGAATGTTTCACATGGCGTACAGGTACAATGCTTGGACCACTGCTATTCACTATACAGGGTGATTCAAAAGTACTTTGACAAACTTCAGGAGGTGATTCCTCACAATATTCTAATATGATGTGTCCAAATGAATATATGTCTGAAAACGCTCCGTTTCCAAGATACAAGGTGGTGAAATTTCATTTTTATTTTGTTTTTTTTGAATAATTTTTGAAAAACCGACTTTAATTGAACGAGAGGTATTCTGAGGTGTCGAATTCGAACTTGATATTATTATTGCTCTTACTCTAGGGGGCGCCACCTACACGTCTTTCTCTTTTTTGAAGATTCATAACTTATTTGAGCGTACTTCTAGCACATTTTTCAGTAAAAAAATCAATTCCTCTATCATGTCTACATTAGAAAGCTACGAATGTTACAAGTCGCTATAAGCAACCGTTTTCTAGATATTTGGGCTTGAAAATTTCAAGTCGATTATTTGATAATCGATGCATGTTGAAGTTATTACAACTATTTCGCATTTTTCACAAGAATGCTCAGGAAATAAATTTGAAGTTTAAGTAGATAGGTTTCTTTTTTTGTAGGGGGAGCCACCTATTCTATTTATTTTTACTCGTTTGAAATAGTTATTTTTGTAACAGGGGTGCAAAATCTGTATTTGTTTTAATAAAATTTGCAAGAAATATCAACATTTTATATCAAGAAATCTTCAATATGAAGCATGGAATAATATTAAGAAAACTTAATTGTATACAGATGAATTGTTCAAAGTGTCCACCTTCAGCGAAGAAACAGGCATTCAGTCTTCTAGTCATCAAATCTCGTACTCGCTCAGAAATTATTGGTGTTTCTTATTGTTCACAGGCGTCTACTATCCAGTTCCTCAGATCTTTTCCGTTCGCTACTGAAGTTCTATAAACGGGTGACTTAGAATGACCCCAAAAATAAAAATCTAGCGGGGACCTTAGTGCCCACGCCTGGTTGGGTTCTTCTACCGATCCATCGATTTTGATAGACGCTAAAATGGGACGGAACCCCATCATGCATAGACCACATGCGGATACGATTTTCTTATGGTATATTCTGAGGTAGTCCCGGCAATTCATTTCCTGAAAAGTCTCTGTAAGTTGCGCCATTCAGTCGGAACGGAAGGAGAAAAGAACCTATCAAGTGCTTATCAATTATTGCTGCCCATACATTTACAGAAAATTGATACTGATAATGTCTTTTATCAACTGCGTGCGGATTTTCCAGTGCCCAAATATGGTTGTTATGAAAGTTTGTGATAGCATTTTGGGAGAAATTTGCCTCGTCCGTGAAGAATACATATCTTAAAAATTGAGGATTTCCAGCCAATTTTCTCGAAAACCACTGACACATAGTAATGCGTTGGGGAAAGTCTCGTGGCAAGAGAGCTTGTACCCTTTGAATATGATATGGATATAATTGTTGATCGTGAATAATTCTCCAAACTGTGGACTGAGTAGAAATGAGAGCTGCAGCAATTATTCTTGTACTTTTTCTGGATTCTCCTCGAGAGCGTTCAAAACAGCTCCTTCCAATTCTGGGGTCCGGACTGCTCGTGGTCTTCCAATGCCCTGTTGAAGATACCTCTTTCTGCCAAACGACGGTGGAGCTGAAGGCAGTACTCGATTAGGAAATTGCTCCTGGTAAATACGTCTTGCTTTGCGCGCATTGCCATCCTCAAGGCCATAAACGGAATGCATATAGGCTAAATGACCATTATTGTTCGAATAATCCATTTTTTCAAAATTAGTGTTTAAGTGTCACATAATTTGTAATTACCAAAACTACTCACTTGAACGTCAAATTCATTTCCTAAGCATTCTTGTGAAAAATGCAAAATAATGGTAATCTCTTCAATACGCATCGAGTATCAAATAATCGACTTGAAATTTTCAAGTCCAAATATCTATAGAATGGTTGTTCATAGCAACTCGTAACGGGGAAAGCTTTTTTACGTAGATATGATAGAGAGATTGATTTTTTCACTGGAAAATGTGCTAGAAGTACGCTCAAAAAAGTTATGAATCTTCAAAAAAGAAAAAGACGTGTTGGTGGCGCCTCCTACGAGTAATAGCAATAATAACATCAGGTTCGAATTCGACACCTCAGAAAACTTCTCATTACCAATTTTCGTCCAATTAAGGTCAGTATTTCGAAAGTTATTACAAAAAACTAAAATAAAAATAAAACTTCAACACCCTGTATCTTGGAAACGAAGCGTTTCCGGACTTATATTTATTCGGACAATTCATATGAGAATATTGTGAGGAATCACCTCCTGAAGTTTGTCAAAGTACTTTTGAGTCACCCTGTATACATGAATAGCCTTTCAGCCATGAATACAAGAGGTTTGTTCACCAGTTTTTCAGATGACACCGCGATATTTCAACAGTCCGAAAGCTCAATTAGAATCAGACTTCAAGGTGATGGAAGATTCGTTCAGATATAAGAAATAACCATCAAATTTAGATGAAACCAAATTGAATTAAAACCGACTCTCCATCTTATCAGCAGAAGCCTGAGCATTTCTAATTTCTTGGGGTATTTATTTATTTTCTTATTTCTTGTGGTAGTGCATTATGAGAGCGAGTAGAACTCTGGACCGAGATGATCCGAGAGTCCTTTAAATTTTGGTGTATTGTTTTCTCGTATTCTTCTATAGTAATGTTGAACTTCGGGGCGCACTAGGCATTATTTGAAATTGCCCTGGAATTATCCCAATTCATGATATAATATTTACCAAATGATTCAAGTTCTGGCAGAACTGAGATATGGTGTGAACTTAACACTGGCAAACTGGAATGTTCTAGATTCCAGTATATATTGCTACATGGAGAAGAGGGCGATGATGATCATACTGAGTAGATTGATCAGACGCATACACTATATAATCCATATTATCACAACAACGCCTTAGCCGTCATCCATTTGCGTTGCTGACGTGGCTCCATGAGACGTGCTTCGATTGAAATCTCCTGCTACAATTACTGGAGTATTGTTTAGAAATATTAATATGTTTATAGAATATCTTTTAAAAGTACATTTGCTGTGGTACTGTGAGCTGAAATCGAATGCAAAGATTAGTTTAGATTTGTATACAATATTTTCTATCGTGATCACAACTCATTTGTTTGGACGAGGTACATATATATATATATATATAATAAATATATAATAAATATATATATATATATATATATATATATATATATATATAATAAATATATAATAAATATATATATATATATATATATATATATGATTACGAATATACTACGACACAACATGTATGTTTTATTACGCGACTGGCTGACATAACAACAAGGCTTCAGAAAGTACTGAGAGGAGGCTCTGGATGATCGAATGGATCAAGAGGCAGCTGCCACGAATGCTCTAGTATGATGATCTCATATTCGGCAGGGGCGGTGAAGTGCGCAATATATTTGCTGTCAATTTCTATGGAGTTATTTATCATTTCGTGTCTTCTGCTAGAGCATTTCCTAGTCAAATGATCTATCGGTACCAAGTGAAGCGAATACACTAGACCAATCAACCAGATCACGTGAATCAACTCTATGAATTGCATACTTCCCCATAACTCATACAGGTAATTAGGCAACTATTTGAGACTATTGGTGGTCCATGAAACATCACAAATCTACAGTTTCAATATTTTCATTTGTTTATTTGTCTTTTTTAGATGTGAACCTACCAATCTGAATTTCAGTTATTCTGGTTGCAATCTAATGAGGCAAAATTATGAAAAATCAATCCATAATCGATATTACATTAACAAGAATACACCGTTTTTGAGGAAATATATACTCACATCTCCACAACGTATTTTCTTCTCCTATGAACACACTGTCGGGTAGTAATTTTATCTGAACGAATCAAGAAACTGCGAATCACAGAAAAATACATGGAACCCAGGGAATGGAAAACTGTTATGACAATATTGTAAAGTATCATTTCCACAACGCCCTCATCGCTCCACCCGCTTCTTGAATTCCCCAGTCATGCGAACGATATTGCGACTCACTAAACAATAGCTGTTTCTCCATATTCTCAACATCGCCAAGGCGAAGTTATAGTTGTCAGCAAGCAACACAATTCTAATCCCATTATTCCCTTACCACTTACCGCGGACGGATTCGCGGATGAAGGTGCTAAATTATGCGCATATTTGAGTGGGTGCTGCCTCTGCATGTTGCCACCTCCAGCCATGATTTTTCTTGCATGCATATTTCTCGTTTCACTGGCTGAGATTTTATACACAAAATGTGGGACAGTTTTCGTGGCTGGTTCTTATGTATGATCTTTACTCACGTGGATGCAATAAAAAAAAATATAATTCTACAAAATTGCACAGTTCTATGGATCATATTGGAATATTCTCATGTTTCTGACTATAATAATAAAGATGAGAAAAAAGGAAAATCACCGAATAAATATATCCATATATACGAGTACAGAAGGGCGAAATGAATTCATCTGCAATAGGTTAGGTGTCAAGAAAGAGGTAGTGGAATAGTAAGTAATTCACAACATATTCGTTCATTGGTGACAACTAATAATCATTGTTCAGAACCCGATTATATAAAAATATTGTATGGGTAATCCAGAATCTGAAGAAAAAGGGTCAGCTATATTTTTGTTATTTGTATTACTTCGGCATATTGAATCTTTTCCAACTATTATCAAACTGAATGGCATTAATCGATTTTCTACGGAATCTCTTTCCAAAGTAAAAATGTTCTATATGAAATTTCAACAACCTATTTGGGTATGGTCATTTATTGTTTTTCAAAACATAAATTAAATTAGCCTCGACTTTTGAACTACTTCATGGAATCTCCGCTTATATGCATATCGAATAAAAACTAGACTTCTATCACTGCGGAATACATTTCGAAATATTTTAAGTTATTGTTGTAATGCAAATCTATACCCAGAATCCTTTCACAGGTTTAATATTGAATCTAATTAATTGTATATACATTGTATGTAAATAATCACTGAATTTTATGAATCATTCATCTAGTTTCGTTGAATGTTACGTTTCATTATTGTTTTATTTAGTCAATTAGTAGAGTTTATATATCTTGTTCAAGAGTATGTGTGAGCATTTGAAGTCAATACATTTCAAAACTCTTTTAAATTCATTCGAAATTATACTCGTTCATTCACCATAGTGTCCTTATTCAGTTTTAGATTTTCAAATTGATTGAATATTTGATATTATATACAGTGTGGTTGGAAAAAGCTGAATTTATTTTGTAACTGGTTTAGACAGATTCTTTTAAAGAGAAAAATTGTTGTTCTCTTGGAGTCATTTAAAAATTGCTAGTTTTTTCGAAATTTCAGTTTATTTATACAGGGGCTTTAGAAAATTGATACAACTTACCGTCAGTTGTAACAGAAATTATTCATCAGGTTGCATTACTTATTTGGAACATGTACTTAGTACTATGGAAGTACTCAAAATGGATTGATTTAAATGTCATACCATACAGTGTGTATTTGATGTGAAAAAGTATTTTTTTCAATATAGTTTTTTTATTTTTATAAGTGCTGTATTTATTTGCATATTATCCTCAGCTAGATTGGCGTGGTACATAATTTGAACTATTCCAGCTCTCTAAAAATTATAACTTATATATATATATATATATATATATATATATATATATATATATATATATATATATATATATATATTGGGATGACGATGTTTATCTGTGCTCGATAAAAATCACGTGTGAGTTTTTATAAACTATTCACACCCAGTGTAGCCTTTCATAAACTTGGTAACAACATCTCAACCAAGTAAAATGAAGTTTGCAGAGTCGGGTCATATCAATGGCTAGTCAGTAATGGTGTTTCCAATTCGACAACTGTATCAGATTTTATCAATATTATAAACCAGGGCTTATTCAACATTGATGGATATAATTTGATTCATCATTAAAATATGTCCATAAAATAACAGAAACAAACAATTGAAGTCATACAAATAAAAATTCACTCAAATGGTGAAAGAAGTATACTTGCCACAGCTGTCTATAGATTCCCCAATTCAGACCCCGAAGAATCGGTAAATAGCATGAATCAGTTTCTAGAAACGAAAAATAATAACGGTATAGATTCATGTTTATTCACGAGAGATCTGAACGTAGATCTACTGGACATAGGCAAGAATGGTTCTGAGTATCTTAATGTCCTGAACGAATGATGCTAGGTACATATCTACGATAAATAATTTGTCGAGAGTCTGAGCAAACAGGTACTCTTGTATTGATCATATTTTTATGAAATCTCCAGTAAATATTCACGGAAGAATCATTCCGTTAATTCAAAACAACCAAGTTCATCAATACCAAAAAACTCCATGATACATTTAGAAATATATCCTAGATTGCAGTACTTTCTGAAATGACACAAATAGTGCCACGAACACACTCATTCACATCATTATAGAAGCTTTGAACGCATGCACGAGATTTAAAAAAAACAACAGAAAACATGGGAAAATTATACCCTGGGAAACAAATGGCTTACTCAAGCCCGTAAACAAAACAAACAATGAATTGAACTCTCGGAAAATACCCAAATAACGATCAACTGAGAAGATGATATGAAAACTACAGGAACAGATTGAACACGCTCATTTGAAGATCCAAATACAACCATTACAATAAACAAATCTAAAATAGCAACAACGATTCCAAAAAAATCATGGAAAGTAGTACAGGAAATAAGTAAAACAAGAAGCACATTACGCCATAGATTCTATCGAAAACAAGGACGGCAGGATATTAATAGCAAATGGTTAAATTCCAGGTTCTCCGAAATGGAAAGGAAACTATCCAGTAGAATTGAAAAATATCCCAATTATGTCCCAAATCGTTTCCTTATACCCAATTTCCTCATCCTTACCTCCGTATAGCCAATCGAGATACAAAACATAATAAGACAATAAAAAAGAGGTATGTGCTGACGTTATCAAAGCTGAAACTATAGAGGTGGTATGGTTAGAGGTATCGAAGCAGTTGACTATGGCATACCACAAGGAACAGTCCTAGGACTTACGTTATTCAACATTTATATTAATGGACTATTCTCACTTAATAACAGTAGGGAAATTTATGGTTTTGCTGATGATACAGCAATCTCCCACAGGGCTGATTACTACGAAAATCTGAAACAACAAGCCGAGAATGATATCAAATCAATAAAAATATTATTATAATATAACTACTCACTTACGATCAACATAGAGAAGACAAACTATATACCATTCGGCTATAATGCCAGTGGTCTGTCTAATTTCAACAAACTGAACATTACAATGAATAATAACCAGTTATCTATAAAACCTGTGGAGAAAATCAAATATCTGGTCGTAACCATTGATTTCCATTCGGAATAGGACTCTCACATAATGTTTGTAATGAAAAAAAAATATAATAATCTGTAGCAAACGGATTCTCCAATGCCAACCCTTCCTCTCACACACACACAAAAAAAATTGATGTATATTGAATAAATTCAGGAAACTCGAGGACAACTCATCTTTCAACCAAATTAAAACTTTGTATCATGCTCTTGTTGAAAGCCATAAACGCTATGGAATTTTGGCAAGTTAATCTTCCTTCAATCTTCTGATATTTTTCAGATTCTGATCTATAGTTTCATTTATTGATTTAATATCTGTTTTTATCCCTATTGAGTTTCTGTTTATGATTTCCTCTAATTTGTTGAATACTCCTTGGTTTGAAAGGTGATTCATATTTTGATAACCAACATCGTTACTATTGTTTTTTCGAGTGTAGGCTATCAGGATTCAATTTTGTGGTAAAAAGGTATATTTTTTTTGCGGTAAAAAATAAGCTTCAGTTTTTTTTTTGTGAATATATGATCATTCGGCGGTACATGGATACATAAGATATATATATATATATATATATATATATATGTTATGTTATGAAAAACCAGTTATAAGTTTTGAAAGGAAAAACCCACAAAAAGAAAATTAATAAATAGTTATTAGTTTCAAGAGAATGTTTTGACATAGTTCTGGAAGTTCTATTTATTTGAGAGCCTATGTATAATATGGATAGATAAAAATGTCAAAATACTATAACACAATCAATTTCATACACTGTCATAATGATTATAACCCTAATTGGTGAAAAGACAACAAAAAGTCTAGATTTTCAAAATTTTCATGAATAAAAGTGATCAACACATTTATAAATTTGAAACATACAGTATATGAAATTGTAGCTAACTCAAAGTAGCCAATGGTAGAACAGCAAACTTCTTGATGAGAATAGCCAATCAGGGAATAGATGGTGATATGTAGAATTGGAAATTGTGAGAGAATAACAACGGGGTGGTGTCATGAGCAATTATTATTGGAATTTGTACATAGTAATAAGAATGGGAAAAGAGTTGTTTATATAAATTATATAAGATGAACCCAAACAGTGAAATGTGACAATTTGGTGCGCGAATTCAAACATTCAAATGAAAAAGAAGAGGGAAAATTGGTATCTAGGTGACAAAAAACAAAGCCACAAAGGAGATCGAAAATAAATTACCAGGGAATGCCACGCAACATTTTGAGAGAAAGAAAAATGAAATAATTCCAACATTTGAAGAACAAAACTAATATAACCTTAATTATACAACATATCCAAGTGTCCAAAGCTGATTTCTGCATCTGTATGGTTCCTGATTAATGGTATTGGAGTTCCTTGATAGCGATTGGAGAGAGAAGGTATCCAGTTTCAGGGTATATCTTGAACACCGACAGTTCCAGCCAGGTATAAAAACTTCAGTAGTGCACATCCGGTCCTGAACAATTTCACAAATAACGTATTTAAAATCTGAAGAACTTTATTTCACTGTATTTTGAACTATAAAAAAAAACTTCACTCTCAAGGAAAAAGTGAGGTTCTGTCTATCTATCCATGATTTCATTTTTATGATTATCCGTGAATATTTGTAGATTCACATTAGTATAAGTTATTTCTCATAGGCCAGGTAAAATTAAGTCTTCCTGAATGAAGGAAATAATTGCTTTTTGATACTTTGTTGTTTGTTTTCTACAATGATCAACAATCATTCCCCTACGACCATGGAAAAATTTGATCTTGACATATCAAGTAGTGGCTAACACTTCCTTGAACCGGACCATCTAAGATCAATGAGGTTACATCAACTCGTGCTAGTGTGGTAAGAAAATGACTACAATTGCACAACGCTGACGTGAGACATAACGTGAGCAATTATTATTACCATTGCAATATATATATATATATATATATATATATATATATATATATATATATATATATATATATATATTTTCAGTGCATTACAATAAAAACTTTTAAGTTTTCAAAATCATATTTGAAAAATGTCGTTAATTTCGACAAAAAAAAAACAATGTTCAACTGCAAATCTGAAACCTCCAGATAACAATTTTTAATAGACCCGCACCAAATCACAAAAAATCATCCACGACCCCAAAAACTTCTACATACAAAATACCAATTATGATTAGAATCAGACCATAAATCACAAAGCTCATTCGCCATTTCGTCATATATCTGATTGTTGTTTACTGGTATTTTTCATGAAAAGTGCCGCAATCAAAGTTGGGTTTTTTCATGGCGCTGAAAAACAAAAATTCAACCCGACAAAATCCCTAGTATTCTGCAACTTTGAAATAGGTAATTTTACCGCAACGGTCTGGGAAAAAAAAACATTATAAGGACATTGGAAGCAGTCATATATTTATTTTACTTACCCTTTCATTGGAAGAGCAGCGTACGCGCAGCGCGTGCGCTGCGCGGAGTGTGGCTCGCGAGTTTGTACGTACTTTTACATTCATTCAGAATATATCTTCAAGATAATCGACAACAAATAACCAACATTAGATATCCAGGACAGCTATTCACGCAGCCAACTTAGAGGACTTACAATATCTCGTGAATAAAGACACATAAATCAATAGGCAATTCGCCTCGAACTTAATATGTATGAAATAAAATACAGGGTGATCACAAAAAACCAGATACCAACTGGATATCTCTTGGAGAACAAGGTAAAAAAAAATTACAGAGTTTAAAAATATACATATTTACGTGCAGGACTCAACGATCAACGGAATAATTCAAAAATGATTCGTTTCCGTATTGAAAAAACCGAGAGCTGTTTCCTTTTCTACCTTCAAAAGTCACTTTCTCTTTCTATTGAGCAAAACAAGGCTCGTTTGATGCCTCTATCATAAAACAAATAAAACAATTAAATACAAAACTGGTACACTTATAATTGTTGACCAAAAAACTAATAAGAGGGAATCCTGATATCGCCTATAACTGCGCTATCATTTATACTAATATTTAACTTATACGCAAACCATGATCAACTTGTTCTACAAACCATCTATAGTGTCGACAAGTGAGACTAGGATAACAGCTGATATTGAAGACTTTGAAATCGACATTGATTATTATAACGTAATCCGATGTGATGCAAATACTCGGCAGGCAGGTGGCATAGTTATATATATATATATATATATATATATATATATATATATATAAAAGAACTACAAATATAAAATATACGGAAAAATTCCTGTAGATGAAGTTTATTGGTGTTTAATAATTAGGTTAAATATTTATGGTGAGAATATCTCACTGGGCTCATTGTATAGACCACCCAGCTCGGATTTTAACTCATTTTTCGAACAATGGCCAGAAGATATTTTCGACCAGAAGTATAAATGTGTTATTGTAGGTGACTTTGATCTGAATATGATGGAAATCAACAAAAATAATAGAAATGTCATTCAATTTGAAAATTTCATATCAAGCTTTGGAGGAGAGCAACTCATTCAAGAACCTACAAGAGTTACTATGACTAGTGGAACATTAATTGACTACATACTCACCAATAGAGAAAATCTTGATTATAAGTGAATGAAGTCTCAAAAATTACGGATCATGGCATCCATTCCATTTTTCCAAAGAAAATAACCACACCTAAGTGTCAAATTATGAGAAAATACAGGAACAACAGCCAAGCGACACTCGACCTAATCAATGAAAACAAATTATTTTGTGAATGGAACATGAATACCATCAATGTCAATAAAATTTATGAAGATATAGTAAATAATATTGGCCAGGTGGTTGATGATGTTTCACCTGTTGAGTATTTTACCAATAATAGAAATAAGTACCATGGTATGATTGTGGAACTGCAGCCATAGCCCGTTACAGGGATATAGCTTATAAGTCGTTTAAAAATTATCTGATCAATGAAGAAAGGATCATACTTTGGGAAAGTTACAAAAATTTAAGGAATCAGGTGGTCAGTTTACTGAAAAAGAGAAAATATTAATATTTTGAAAATGCCATCGACCATTGTCTGATTCTGGAAAAAATGTGGAAAACCATCGATAAAACCTTACATTGAAATGTTACCAAGAGAAATTATATCTCAAGTGCAGGGTAGAAACACTATAGTTAAATTAGATACGGAGGAAGCTGACTTGTTCAACTCCATTTTTGTTAACAGTATAACAGAAATAAAATCTAGCATACCCCATGTGAATAACTGGGTATCTACAGATCTTCCGCAAATTGGGTGTAGAATGAGTGAGTTTATGAATTTAACAATGAGGGACTTGAGAGAAATTATTTCCACACTTGATTATAAATCTAGCTGTGTTATAATGAATAATGAAATTTTGAAATCTGTATTCCCTGTTATGGGTCATGTTATACAACATTTCATCAACACATCCCTGGCTACTAGTGTATTTCCTGATTAACTCAAATTAGGTACCAATTCCTAAAATCAACAATAATAATGGAGCATTGAATTTTAGACCTATGAATCATTTACCCCCCTTGGAAAATGTACTTGAAACTGCAGCCTATATTCAGATTCGTGAATATATAGAAAATAACCCAATTTTGATGCCTCATCAGTCTGGTTTTCGTGCAAAACACTCATGTGAAACAGCACTTCAGTTAACAACAAGTAAATGGAAATTATCAATGGATGACAATAAATACAAAGTAGCAGTATTCCTAGACTTTAAAAAAGACTTTGAAACCATTGATATTGATTTACTATTATAAAAACTCAAATATTATGGGATATCGAAAATAACATACAGATGGTTCCAAAGTTATCTTCTTGATAGGCTTCAAAGAACCACAGTGAATCTTGTACTCTCGGGTAAATTTCAGGAGACCTCAGGAGTCCCTCAGGGCAGTGTTCTCGGACCACCATTATTTATACTGTATCTGATGACATCAACTACATCCAAGAATGTGAATTCTCAAATGTATTCGCAGATGACACAGTCATTGCTTCAAGTGATTATAATTTGGAAAATGCAGTCGTTAACCTGAGCCTCAAAAAAAATTTTCAATAAATCTATAACGAAATTTCAGAAAAACCCTTTTTTTCAGTCAATTTATAACATTCAATTATGAGATTCACAATTATCACACAAGAAGAATGAATAATCTTCATGTCCTAAGGACCAACTCCTCACATGCTTAAAAATCACTGTTTCATAATTGTTTGGTTGAATTTAGTGATGTTCCATGTGATATTAAGAATGTTAATAGTGTTCAAAAGTTCAAAAATCGATTAATAAAATTCATAAAATCAACACCAAACAATATTTTAAGCGTGTATTGATATTATTAAATCTAGTCTTCATTGCTGTTCACTTTAAATTATCAATATATACAACTAATTTTTCAGTTATATTCATTCATATTGTATTCTCATATGTTGCTCATTATTGTGAATTATCATTCCATACAATTTGTCTTGAATTTGAACTATACTTTCTCTGATTCATATTGTAATAATTCTGCTATTCTTTCCTAAATATGTTGACCTCAATTTGTTCATATTAGGATTCCTATTTGAATAAATAATGATTTACTATTACTATTTACTATTTTGCACTTCAATGTTGAGTTATGGATTCTAACAGAAGCTACTACAAAAAAGCTCATAGCCTTGGCATTGTAACCTTATCGAAAAATCTTAAGAATTTCCTGGACCGACCACGTGACCAATGGACAGAACAGAACATAATTGAAAATGAAAACGTCCACATAATGGATAGAGTAAAGTCGAGAGACTTTGAATGTTTCGGACACGTAATGCAGAATGAGAGAAAATATGGCACTCCAGAGAATATCATAGGGAAATATCACGGACAAACGGGGACCAAGTCGCAGGAACATTTCATAGCTGAAAAATCTAAGAACCTGGTTCTCCACATCAATAATTGAACCTCCATTAAAAATCATTGGGTATTCCAGAATATAATCTTTTTCTCATAGTATTTCTTATTCCAATTGGACCGACATAGAAAGTTTCGTGAAGAATTTCTCTTTCCAATTGCTGCCATGACATAGGCGTCGGTATGTCATTTTCCAGTGGTATTTTTTCAGTTACTTATTCTTACAATCATAGCAATTGATCACCCCATGTAGAAGTAGACACATGTTATCTCAACTGAATTTTATTATCTGTTTCGAGAAGTCTCCAGAAAGCCATATGGATAAAATTATTTTCAATGGATAATTCCTAACTTCACCAACACACGGCCCTGATTGAGGAATATTGTGAACTGGGTAAATCATGCAACTTCAGATAACAGATGTCCGATCCAGCTGGCTGAGCTTTCATTCCTCAAATATATTTGATAGCGCCTTCACTAATAATGTGGGCAACTAGGGGCACACCTCTTAACTTTCTATGATTGTACCAGGAACGCTTTGAAAGTAAAAACACTGGTGGTATATAAATTTCCCATTTGCCGGGCAGTGCATATGAACACTCCTCGTTGTGCTCTTATTTTTATTGCCATTCCAATCGGGATTAGAATAACTATACCCAGTGTTGAGAACCATATTTCACTCATCACTTCATTCCGAGAAAGCTGTGATGTCATACTTCGAAGTATTGTATTTCTCGACTGCTGTAACTTTGACTATTATATACCGAATATAATTTTCTACATTTCAGTTAATTTTATTATCTGTTATTTACCTTCTATTTGTTGCTTTTCCGTGCATTACTCTAAAGCAAACTTTATTCCATACAACTCCATTACAGGTATATCAGCAATTTTTTTTTCACTTCTTGCATGCATTGTTGTGTGAGGTATGCCTTTCCCTTTTTATTCCATATAGCTCTCAAGTTTTCAGTGAATTATTGCTTGTTCATGTTCAGTGATCAATCACCACATCCCCGCTACGGTTAGTAATTACTAAATCCAAGAAGTGTGCTTTGAGCAGGCGTAATTAGCCAAGGATAACGGCCTCACACATCCGTTCGACTAATATATCTGCGATATTTTTGGCATGTGGACGATCCCACTTGGATTAATATAGATATGTGGATCTCAATTCACTGAGGGCCTCAATAATCAGAGTCATCAGCTTGATATAATGTTCTGAAGAGTTATTATTATTATCATTGGTGAACATAATTGTATTAACGAATAGAAAATGGTATTTATCTTATCCGTACTCCTTTTGTTCAAGGACGTTCAGTGGTGATGGTCCTGATGGAGAAATGAAGCAATCAACCGACGAAAGAAGTTCGTGAGTATATGAATAAATATTGTCTCAGTAAATAAAAGGATATTATTTCAACGAATTGTTTCAAGCAAACAAAACCCTTGACCTATTCGCTATTAACTATATTTTTATTCTGTTTTTTCCTATATTGACTCATATTCAACTGTTTATGATTATATATTACACCCAGTTGCATTGTTTGATACGTAGGTGGTATATACTCATACTTTTGCCTGAAAAAGAAGAAGATAGGGTAGAAGAGGGTATATTCAAACTGCATCCATTTCCAGTTATAAATTCCCATCTTTAGCAGTTATACATTGAGAAGCCTGGAATATATATATATATATATATATATATAATTACATATATATATATATATATATATATATATATATATAAGTATTTGCTGACTAGTTAGGTACAAAACTAGGTATATTGGGGTAAGCAGCTATGAAAAAGTAAACTCTTTAAGGTTAATCCAAGCTTTCAGAAATGTTTATTTCCATTATCAGGGACACTACAATAGTAATACATATTCAAGTGCGGAACAATATGCTACTTACAACTTTGTTGAGGTTGGTTTCGATGATGTTAAACATATTCATCTAACATAGTGATACAAAAGGAAAAAAAACATAGATCGAGGAATAAAACGAAGTTCAAAGTTACTACAACCACATTAGCGTTTTTAAAATTATATACTGTGTACTCTATGTGGTGTGACAAGTGGAACTGACAGGTTAGGAATTAATCTCGCAATTATATTTGAGCCAACGACACCTGACGGGTGTCACTTGAAAATAGTTACATTGTTGTTGGATTAGTACCAACTGATGTTACCAGATGGCGGTAATGTTGAGAAGAACTATTATTTTATATCACATTATTGTCAATTTTAATTGATATCTGAGGAAATAAATAAGAGATTTCGCTCGAATGGTTAGTATATTTTTTATGTTATATATATATATATATATTATATATATTTTATATATATATATACATTGTTGTCAATTTTGAGTGATATCTAAGGACAATAAATAAGAGTAGATCTCACTCAAGTAGTTAATATCTGTTTTTTCATGTATACAATTCTTTTCTTGGGAAATGAAAGCCATTTCTAAGAATGATCTCTTAGATGTATGTGACTCTGTCGCTAGCACTTTCACTGAATCGTTATTCATCTGGTGGTCAAATTTATCCACATGTTCTGCCAAAGCACATCTTTCAGGATGCAATCGGCAGTCGCTTTTATGAGAAATTATTCTGTTCGATAATGATCTTTGCGTTTGACTAGTATATTGTTCATTACAACCATGACAAGAAATACTATAAATTACATCTGACATTGAAAGTAATGAAGTTTCATCTTTAACTTTAGAATACATTGACCTGATTGTTAGGACTGTTTTAAATGACATTTAAAATTTTTCAGGATTGTGAAATAATCTGGAGAGTTTAGGAGTGATCTCTCTCATATATGGTAATGAAGTGAAAAAAGGTTGTGTAGGCGTATTGTAAGTTTTATTGTTGTTTGAGACAATTTTATAGTTATTACTGTTCAAGGCTAGTACTTCTCAGTGAGACGAAGTATTATATGGAATGTTATTGAGTAAAGTTTTTGGATATGAATTTTCTAAGAGAAGGTTAAAGATCATGTTTAAATTCTGTTCATGGAATTCAGGATCTGAGATTTTCAGTACTCTTTATTCATTTGTTTTACCAAGTTCAATTTTATAGACTGTTTGTGATATGATGGTAATTCAGGTATCTTCCTGAGCTGCATAGTTTCCTATACCAATCTACCAGTAGCTTGTTATCTGTTGTCCGGATAAGCTTGTTCTTGGAAGATGGTACGGAATTTTCATTGTTCTCAGTTTCAATTGTGAACTGGATATGAGGATCGTAGCTATTGAAAATATCGAGAATCTCTTCCACACCATCATTCGGTAATGCTAATATAATATCATCAACATATTTTTTTATGAAGTTCAGATTGAAAGATACAACTGGAATAATATTGTCTAACAAATCATCCATGACGTACGCTGCTAAAATGGGTGAAATGGAGGCTCCCATTGGGGTACCAAAGGTTTGTTAATAAATCCAATTATTGAAAGAAAAATAGGTATTATCAGAAAGAAAAGCCAACGATCCCAATTTTTGTGTATTGCTCTGATACAAGCATCCAAATAAACATTGCTAAACAGAGAGACGACATCTAAACTTGCCAGAACATAATTGTATGGGAGTGCTGAATCATTAAATCCATAATTGACTTCAAACGAGTCTCTTATATAGTTTTCATTGACAGAGTTGTATGCGTTTGTTGATATTTCTATCAAAAACTAGGATATCCTTCCAGTAGGGGCTTCTATAAAAGCCACTATAGATCTGACTGAAAGGGTGAGCTTATGAATTTTGGGTGGAGAATAGAATTTTGGAGCAATACCATTATAGCATGCGAGTTTATTTTTCATAACTTCATCAATTTGGTTTGTTGTATACATTACTTCAATTGATTCTTGCCTTTTCTCTGAATTGCTGAAGTAGGGTCTTTCTGTTGTTCTATAGAGAGAGATTCAGAGAGATTTATCAACTACGTCCATATATATAAATACATTTGTAGCAGGTCCTTGAGAAAAAAAAAACAATTTAAAGTTGAAAGTTAAAAGTTACAAGTTGAAACAGTAAGACTGAATTTCCTACGGTTATACATCACATTACAACACAGGAATAAAATAAGGTTAACTCAGAACTCAGTCATTGTAAACAATACAGAAAGGGGTATAAAAGTTGAATCGACAAACACATTAAAAGCCTAGATCGTCCACGTTAAAATTATAGTTCAAAAAGTCCTTTACGGAGTAAAAACAGTTCATCAGTAGACAAGATTTCACTGATCTCTAGATGAAAAAACCAATAGTAACAAATGCGAAACAATATGCTACTTACAACTTTGTTGAGGTTGGTTTCAATGATGTTGAACATATTCATCTAACATAGTGATACAGCAGGAAAAAAACGAGATCAAGGAATGAAACGAAGTTCAAAGTTACTACAACCACACAAGCGTTGTTTGAAATTATATAAATATAACTGTTTTCTGTATGTGGTGTGACAAGTGAAACTGGCAGTTTAGGAATTATTCTCGCAACTATATTCAAACCAATGACACCTGACGGGTGTTACTTGGAAATAGTTACACTGTTGCCAACTGTTAGATTAGTACCACCTGATGTTACCAGGTGGCGGTAATATTGAGAAGAACTATTATTTTATTTCACATTGTTGTCAATTTTGATTAATATCTAAGGACAATAAATGAGAGATTCCGCTCGAATGTTAAGTATTTTTTTTTCATGTTATATATATTCTCTTTATCATTATATATATTTTTTTTAAATTATATTACATTGTTGTCAATTTTGATTGATTTCTAAGGACAATAAATGAGAGTAGATATCACTCAAGTGGTTAATATCTGTTTTTTTATTTATACAATTCTATTTTTGGGAAATGAAAGCAATTTCTAAAAGATGTTTTCTTAGATATATGTGACTCTGTCGCTAGCACTTTCACTGAATCGTAATTCATCTGGTGGTCATGTGAATAAATTTGACCACCAGATGAAGTACGATTCAGTGGGAGTGCTAGCGACAGAGTCACATACATCTGAGAGAACATTCTCAGAAATGGCTTTCATTTCCCGAGAAAAGAGTTGTATAAATGAAAAAACAGATATTAACCACTTGAGTGAGATCTACTCTCATTTATTGTCCTTAGATATCAATCAAAATTGACAACAATGTAATATAATGAATATATATATATATATATATATAAATATTGAAAAAAAACAAAAAACATATATATAAATATATATATAACACACAAAAAAAATACCAACCATTCGAGCGAAATATCTTATTTATTGTCCTCAGATATCAATAAAAATTGACAACAATGTGATATAAAATAATAGTTCTTCTCAACATTACCGCCACCTGGTTACATCAGTTGGTACTAATCTAACAGTTGGCAACAATGAAACTATTTCCAAGTGACACCCGTCAGGTGTCGTTTGCTCAAATATAAGTGCAAGAATAATTCCCAACCAATCAGTTCCACTTGTCACACCACATAGAGTACACAGTTATATTTATGTAATTTTGAACAACGCTAATGTGGTTGTAGTAACTTTGAACTCCGTTTTATTCCACGATCTACGTTTTTTTATTTTGTATCACTATGTTAGATGAATATGTTTAACATCATTGGAACCAAGCTCAACGAAGTTATAAGTAGCATATTGTTTCGCATTCGAATATGTATTACTATTGGTTTTTTATTGTAGTCTCCCTGTTGATGGAAATAAACATCTCCGAAAGTTTGGATAAACCTCAAAGAGTTCACTTTTTCACTTATATATATATATATATATATATATATATATATATATATATTGAAGAAGGGTAGTCTCGAGACTGGACTAGTTGAAAATATCTATGAATTTGAAATAAACTTTGTAGAAAGGATATTCTTTGAGGTTGCAGTCAAATTTAATGGCCAGTGAAAGAAAAAAACTCTTTCTCATTTTGTCAAGCTTTCGAAATGTTTATTTTCATTATCAAGACAGCTGTGAAAAAGAAAAACACAATTGTGAAATGCAATTTTCAAAACAAATTTATAGAACTTACTAAGGTGAAGTTAAGTGAAGACAGCGAACTAATCACGATTTTGTGAATGAGGGAATTTTTTCGAAATCATATCAGTATGAAACACTATGAAACACTATATATTACTAGTAGTGTTTCATAGTGATATGATTTTGAAAAAATTTCCTCATTCACAAAATGGTGATTAGTTCGCTGTCTTCACTTAACCTCACCTTAGTAAGTTCTATAAATTGTTTGAAATGCATTTCAAATTCTTTCACAGCTGTCTTGATAATGAAAATAAACCTTTCGAAAGCTTGACAAATAAGAAAGAATTTTTCTTTTCACTGGTCATTAAATTGACTGCAACCTCAAGGAATATCCTTTCTACAAAGTACAATCTATTATATATATATATATATATATATATATATATATATATATATATATATATATATATATATATATATATATATATATATATATATATATATATATATATATTGGAGCAGCAACGTATCGAATAATCCTTTCGAAAGAAAACGTTGCTTCACTGGATGTAAGCTTGAAAAAAAACATTTGGAAGAATGTCAGTATTAACAATTCAATTTTCTTTTTCACAACCGATGAAGGCGATATCCCACAAAAAATCGATAACATCCCCAGAATGGAATAATTTTGAATATCTTCACTTGAAATGATTTGAATTCAACCAAACTCACACTTGAGCCTCTGGGCTCGTGAAAACCTAGACTATATAGAATAAATCCATAAACACCACTACGTTATGATTCACTCAAATTCTATAAACCTCATATTTGCAAACGTCTTGTTATTCCTCATGTAGAGTCATCTGCTTCAGCCTTCTATATATGACTATACTTCACTATTACTATTACATCTCGACAATCCCAGATCTCTGAGGAATTTTTTAGACTTGATGAAAAGAATTGTTGAAAACTCATCCCTTCTGATTCCATACAAGTGTATTTTGACGTAAAAAATCAGAAAGTTGTTGATTGACTGTAGTTCACATGAAAATCAAGTCATAGATCTTTACACTCTAATTGATGTAGTTAAAAAACGAGTTCAATGGAAAATTCTATCAACAGGTCTCATAATGGGATCCGACTCGCCCCTCACTTTGAGAATTTGAATGCACCAGTTAGGAGGGGAGATATTTGAAAGTCCAGATTAAATAAACCACATAATAGTTTGTTACCGTAATGTAGACGACTGCATTGTCCTCAACATGCTACGTCACTCCATAGAATTCACTATTGAAATGAAAAAAAAAGTCACAACCCTATCTGAATTCACTGCTCACAGAAAATTAAGTCAATACGATTCTGACATCTATGTGAACACTGACCCTGGTCTAATCATTTTGATGAAGATATCATTGAAGATTTTGTGAATAAACTTGAGCATACCCAACCCCTCATTATTACAGAAGTCCACCGGTATGATCATACTCATAATAGGAAAGAATATACAGGATTGAAATTGTAACGTTATTCAAACAAGAAATGGGATGAGTCGAAGTACTATGTATTTCAATATATGTATACAGTTTGTGAAAAATTGATAAATCGTGTTTATTGTTTATTTTCGTAGTCAAACTCAAGAAGTTTATCGAATCATGTATTAAATTTTTTTTGAAAATTCGATTGAGCGATGATTGCCATCAATGAAGTCAAAAAATGAACTCGATTGTCTATCAGTTCCTAAAAAGCAACATCAGATGTCGTCTACAAATCTATACCAGTATAAGAAATTTTTATCAACATGTTATTAATTTTACTTCCTAGATATCCATGGAAATTTTCAATAGTAACTCAAAGGATTACCCTTCATCAACTCTTTACTAGTAGAATTTTGAATTGGAAATAATTTTGTGTTGAACTGTAAATAAATCCAATATCTCATTTTTGAGGATCGGATTAACATGGTTTCTATCCAGTAGCTAACCTACAAGTAGGTATGATTGTTTCATCGGGAAAAGATTTTGAACATCGAAAGAAATTAGTTTGTAATTTTGAGGAACATGCATGTTCTCAATTTCATCAATTGATTCATATGAATTCTTCAAGACGAATTTAGGAACAAATTTATAATTACTATAGATGGGACCTATTAATTTTTCAGAGATTTTCACTGATATAGCACCATCATGGAAGATACTACTGGCCAGATAGGGTAATTTTCTTTATAAAGTTTTATGAGTGAATAGAGTTTTGGGATTGAAGACTTCATGATAGTGGATCTTATTTTTTCATAGTCGTTGAGAATTATTGTCGACCGGTCCTCCGCGGCAAACCATTGATTCGATGAGCTTTTCTTGGTTATTTTTTCGACAGGCTTTTCCAGGTATTATTGTTCCGCTAATGGTAATATTCCTTCATTCATCCATACTCTACAAAACAGTACTCAACTCTGAAAATTAAATTATTTAATATAAATTTCTCACGCACTCCACTGGACTGTGGATCTCACTCATTCCTCGCTAAGCGATGTCG
Organism: Gonioctena quinquepunctata; assembly: GCA_018342105.1. Taxonomy (NCBI): domain Eukaryota; kingdom Metazoa; phylum Arthropoda; class Insecta; order Coleoptera; family Chrysomelidae; genus Gonioctena; species Gonioctena quinquepunctata. Next base: position 182,096 of record JAFIRS010001197.1, read on the forward strand.
TTTTTATAGACATTACATACGTTTTCAATCCACTAGAGAGTTCCCAAATCATCTGTCGTTCTCTGGGCATATCGTAACATCAGCAAAGCGAAGATGGACGTAATACAAGATGGAGTGAGAATTACCACTAGTATTATTGGTGATGAAAATCAGAAAATTCTTATGGATTTATCACAAAATCATTGAAGTGACAAATTCTCTGGCCTCTGTACATCTTGACGAATTCGGACCACCGATAAGAGGAGATGGTAGTTTTGAAATCTCACTGGATATTTTTAGAAATCAGTAATTCGATGACAAGTATGATTCAGGTTTTTTGTATGAAGTTTATTCAGTTCTCATTTTGTATTGTTCAATTTCAACAAAAATCAGAATAAGAATCAAAATGAACAAATTTATAACAGTAAAATATTCAATGAAAATCCCCAATAGGTTTTGTTTTCTTAGCAAAATGCTAGTGACTGGCGTGAAAAAAATGAAAGTTTAAGAAACTGTAATCCGTCTAGGAAAAAATTAAATAAACTGAAAGATAAGAACCAAGTTAGGTGTTGATTGATGTCATTGTCTTATAGTAGACAAGTCTTTTGATTTGATATGTTGGATATTCATGTTTATTTAGTTCTATTGAAGTCTTCTGGCAGGTTCACATAACGTTATAATTCAATTCAAATGTCATGGTCGTGCGTATTCTTTTATTTCAGATTGATGGCATCTCCATTGTTTTTATTTTTCTATCAAATCAAAATGTTTGCTTTTTGTAGTTGACAACGCACGATTTCGAGATTTGAATTCAATTATTACGTTATTGATGTGGAACTGCCAGAAAACTTCAATAGAACTCAATAAAGAAAAATATCTTACTTATCAAAGTCTTCTGAGACTTGTCTGAAAACGATGATAGCAATCAACCCCTAACTTGTTTCTTACATTTCAGTTTATTTTATTTTTTCCGTAGTTGGGTTACAGTTTTTTTATTTTCTATTTGAATTTTTTGTTGTAACTTTTGTTGCGAGGTTGAAAAGAATAACATGATAGCGTGGATGATAGATACTTAATAATTGAACAATCGAGACTAGACATGATAAAACAATTATTCAGTATACGGAATAAAAAAATTGAACCTCCCCTTACCCTATTATTAGCTATTTTACCTAACTTAGAAATGAAGATGAATAATTATGAAAGATTTGAAGTGCAGGTAAGTTCGTCCTGTAGCAGTAGAAAGTGAAAATATATTTAAAATCCGCGCTAAAAAAATGCTATTACGGACACGACTGTCAACGTCGTCTGCCCTCACGCGCCTGATCCGTTCGGGTAGCTATCTCAGTTACATTCGATTTCATTAGATTTTTTTTGCACTGGATTTATATCTTATTGAAGTTTTCAATAGTAATATTCCAAATTTGATGTATTTCTAAGAGAAACAGAAACACGAAAGAGGTGGGGTGGTGATTCTGTTGTGTTTATATTATATAGATAGACAGATAGATTTGATGTTCATAAAAATAATTTACAATCTGTTTACCGAAGAGTTTGGTTGGTTCTTGAATGAGATAAAGAAATATATATATATATTTGAGATCAATACTGTCAAGTACCAATAAAGTAGATATACCTAGGAAAAAGGAGTAATGATAACGTATCATTCATTGATGAAGAATGAGCGCAGCTTTAGGATCGCTGAAATATAATCCACTATTATTTCAAAGGTTTTCGGGTTACACAGCATGATATATCATGAAATATCAATGGAATATCGTCAGCAAGATCAAAATATTTCAATGAAATATTCAGGAAATAAAGTTATGGCCGGAAACATATTCATTGGAGATTTTTGCAATATTTCAAGGGTTGCGAAAATGGGACACTGAAATCTTTCATTGAATATTTCTGCAAGATTACATGGAAATTCCTCTTGAAATCTCAAGAAAAGGTTGTTGTAATATTTTATGGTTGCGTAAATGGGACAATGAAATCATCCGTTGAATATTGCAGCAATATTTTTGTTAGGTTACAGGAAATTTTTTCCTGAGATTCTCGGAAATGGTTTTTGCAATATTTTTTGTGTCGCGAAAATGGGACACTGAAACTTTTCGTTAAATATTTTTGTGAGTTTATAGGAAAATTTTTCTGCAAAAGAGTCACGAAAATGGAATCTTTCTACAATTCTATATAAATTTTGTGAAATAATTCTATAATTTTTTTTCAACAGAATATTTTATGAAATCTTAATGTTCTGAAGGACATCAGCAATACTTCGTACATATATTTTCTGAAATATGAGCAATATTCTTCCAATATTACATATTACCGTGGACAGGCCGCTGAAATATTCAATGGAATAGTCAGGCGAGTTTTGGCATTATTTGAAAATTTGTGTGACTCAAGCACTCGAATATTCCTGGAAATGTTGCAAAATTTTAGAGGTCTCGCAAATTATAAGTGAAAATATTTCATGAATTTTGGCTACGCAGTTAAGCAATACGCAGCTGGAGATGGAATTGGACGTTATAGGTGTGCATTGTCTGATCTTACAACGTAGGGATGGATAAGACCTTCTAATTTTTCTGCAAGTTATATTAATAAATTTTTATGTCACCAAATGCCTCATTGAGAAAGTATAAAGAAGAAAAAAATCCAAAATGGCCGAATTTAGTCACTGATATTCAAGTCGGTATTTTTTTTAAGGGAACACTTGAGTGTTTCTGCCTATTTTAATTGAGTAATAGAAATAAGGATGGATATTAGTAGTATAAAGTCATCAACGATCGAAATAATAGAAAAAATATATTAACTCAACTTTTAACAAAATAAACTTGTCATTGCAAAATCATATAGAAAAAAATTTAAAAATATTTTACGATTCAATGTCAGGAAGAACCAGATGAAATTGTCGACGGTTACTGGCTGTTCTGTTATGAATATACACATTCCTATATTATATTAAAAATGAGAACTTTTCCATTAAATGATTCGAAATAAGGAAGCTTCATATTTCGTCGAGAGATAAGTTCACATCAGTTTCCTTTCCACGAAGATATAAGGAAATTTAGTAAATTTTATTGAGCATATATTTTTAATAATAACTTTTTCTGTACTACAATGGAATTTTGTTCAGAGGAAAGTATGTGTAGCGACTAAGTGCTCTTAAATAGTGCAACAGAATTTCTATCATGGTGCTAGTGAACTAAATAAAAGGGCATCAAATGCCAGGAAATTAATTGTTGAAAATATGAACAGGATTCATTTGTTGAAAATATAAACAGGATGTTCATGAAATCAGATGTGGAATCATCTGCGACTGAAAAATAAACTTTAGTCACTTCATTTTAATTGTGGATTTTTCAATTCACAGAAAAATATTTTTATCAATATTTAATTGAGAATGTTTTATTGTTCAACATGAACAGGATGTTCATAAAATCAGATGTGGAATCATCTGCGACTGAAAGACTTTAGTCACTATCTTCTATCGTCAAGAAATTAATAACTCATTCCGTTCTGCCCTGGTTTTCGAGTTGTCCACCCATAATCTAAAACTCGATGTTATTTTCATATCGGTGGATTTTTCATACTTCATCTTAACAGCATCTTACAACATTCATTATATAATGATGCATTATTTTAATGTTGGAAAGATGTTGAAAAAGGAACAATCTCTATTGAGAACCATATAATAGGAGATAAAATCTACAACTTGAAATATTTTTTCAAAAAAAAAAAGGTATTGGAGCTAAAGCGATTTCTAATGATTTACTGAATCGTGTTGTGAGTGATTTCTTCCTAACCTCATTCGTCTATATAAGTTTCCAGTACAATATTTTTTTTTTTTTATGGTTTTCAATTGAGAATATTTTCTTCCCAAGAGATAATTTTCCCAGTGCTCGTATTATTGCCAGAAATTATTCGGGTACATAATTTATTTTCATTTGACAAAAATGTGTGAAAATTATTCATAACTGCATAACCAGATGGGTAGTATAACTACAAGGCTGCTAACTCATCCCCTATTCTTCTACCCTAAGGGGTGGGTTTTGGCGAATCCGGAGTGGGTGGTTTTTGGTGAACGCCGCGGTGAGGATCATGGCGGTAGTGCTAATAAAATATGGCGAATGCGTCGGGGGTGGTTTTTGGCGAAGGCGGAAGGTTGGATGATGGTGGTGGTCATAGAAGGGGTTTAGGAAAAAATGGTAGTTGTAGGTTTATGAGTGAGTGTGTGACAGGGAAAAAATCTGAGAGAGTGTTCCGTAATTGGTCGCAATGGTGGCAGCCATGTTGTATGTGGGTGGGATTGGGATCGAGAGTAGGCAGGTTTATTTCGGTGGCTTGTAATCGGTGGCAGCCAAGTTGTAGGTGTGGGTGGGTGGTAGTGGGAGATTGAGAGTGGGGGCAGGGAGAGCTGTGATAGGTCGTCAGAAGTAAATCAGTAGCCGTCAACCGCTATCCAATAGCCGAGCAGCCATCTTCAAATGTGGGTGGATGGGGTCGTCGCAGTTCGTTAACCGCAAACCAATAGTTGCATTCGTCAACCGCATTGGTCGGCCGTCAACCAATAGCCATTGTTCAATCAAGGAAGTGAATGGCGGCCATTTTGGAAAGTGAGAGGAGTAACCAGTGTTCAGGAAATCCCCCGATGAAACGGTCATGACACACATACAACCAACAGGTCGATGCAAATCTGAGCAGCTATTTTGACATCAGCAATTTCGTCATCAGTTGTTTATTCAAGCAGTCGGATGTCGCATCCTTTGCAATATTGAACATTTGGGGTTCGTTTACATCAACTCAGATGAGGATGCAGGTGTTCATTTCGAACTGTGAGTTTTCGCAGTAAACAAGCAATCCTCAGAAATAACGAAAACGAAATTGGAAGAATTAAATCGTTCGATCCGTGGGATAGTTTTGTATATGCCAGGCCAAATTATTGCATCATATTTTGCCAGTTCTGGGAATATTTTCGAATCAGTAGTATTTTAATTGTGCAGTAGAGGATTGGTGTACGTGACCGATCTCCACCGTCAGGCTCATTCTTCAGCTGCCCTCCAAACTGTAAACATCGTTCTGTTCAGTGCTCTATCTTACTCTCTGGGTTTGTGTGTGCATCTTTGAACCAAGCATCTGAAAAGCGTGAGTTTATTTTATTGTTCTACTTTTTTTTCGAAAATCTATTTTTAGAAAACCTTTTTTTGTATGCCAAAAGGACACTTTGAGTTTTTTTTTGTTTCAAAATTTTTTTCACATATCAAGACTGTTGAATTCAACTGTTTTCCATTTATTTTTTCGAACTTCTCTCTTCATAAAGTTCAAGGGATTGTTTATTCATTATAGATTGATCTTGCAGAAAAAAACGCTGTTGCGAGCCGTAGGTACAGGGTAACCGTGGTTCTATCGACATTGCTGCTGAACAAGCCTATGCTATTCGAAAATTTGGAAGTGGTTGAAATGAAGTACTGGGATACCATAGTAGCCTATTCCTAAACCAAATCAGTCTTCCCACCTAGGAAGGTTTTCGAGGTGTAACAGCTGAAAATCGACGAGCTCAAATTTCGAGACTATTCAATGATCGTGAAGCCATCCACGACGAAGGCACCTGCCTTCAAATGCGACCTCAACTAAGTTCATCCATCCATCATCATTAGAAACCAAGACTATCCACGACGACGATAACTGGGACGGCTGTATTCTATTTTATAAAAAAAAGATGAGAGAGAGAAAGAGAAATATCTGTATTTTGTTCGTAAAAAAGCATTCATTTTTCTCTTTTTCCAAATAACCATAAATTCTGAGCAAATTGCGACTCTCAGCGATGAAATGATAGGTACAGAAAGGTTCAAAAACTTCTCGAACGTAATTCTAGCCTAATGGAATGCGAGACTTGGCTAAAACATTCAACATATAGCAGTAGGCTTTGTACAAAGGACATCAAAATTTCTGCCAACATTGAGAAAATTGAAAACAATTTTGGGACATTTGAAAACTAATTTCATCAAAAATTCAGGGGTGGAGGGTCAGGGGACCGAAAAGCCGAGTCCTTTGAGATTATTCGAAATCGATGTTCCAGGGACGTGTTTGTACAGAGGTCATAAATTTGGCGCATAAAGATACCAATTCATTTTTCAAAGACGTCGTCAGTCTTTTTGAACGCCAAATTGGAAACATATTGAAAAAATTACTCATGCTGAAAGTAAATACTTGTTTCTGCGGGGAATTCGTCAGAATGGGCTTGGATGGGAAAAAACTTGATTTGAAACATCCAAGTTCTAAAAACTAAGTGATTGATTGGGGGACAAATTACAGGGATGGTTCGAAGAATTTGTATAGATAAATGGACAATGAAGTAGAGGAATTTTGCAGGAAAGAAAGCAAAGGGGGTTCATATTTCATCGAACATCCACAAGCCATTGCTAGAAAAAGGACTTGTATTAACGTGCTTAATACCAACGACAAAAGTTGTTTCGGATGGGCAGTGGTGCGCCGCTTGTATCCTGTTGAAAAAAAAAATACCTTCATGAGTCAACCGTACTGAATATGAGGGGTTGGAATTTCCCATTACTCTCGGCCAAATATCTAAATTCGAAATTTCGGTGAATGTATATATTTTGGAGTTGGTATAATCATGAGCGAATAACGATGACGACGGACATACATTTTTCACAACTGTACCAACAAGACTCACAAAGGAATAATTGGCTGACATGTCAACCTTCTCATGATTCGAAACAAATGCTTTGTAAAATTGCGAGGCACCGGCGGAAATTGACGAGGACGCTGACGACGAACAGACAGACCTGGAATTCCATTATTGCTGGATGAAAGACTCATTCCGATTGGTTGGCTCACAAATCAGTAAAGGAAAAATTGAGAAATACATGTGTGATAGATGTTAAAATTATTTTTGAAGCCAGGCAAAATAAGACAATTATACTAATGACTGTCAAAAGGTTAATCATTAGAAAATTTCCTTCCCGAAATATACCATGTAGAGTTCAAAGATAATGTTCACAAAAAAATGGTTCCATTTGTGATATATGCGATTTCGAATCAATTTTGGAACCGTTCACTGAGGATGAAACCAAGTCCAATACATCGAAATACCAAAAACATACCTCGTATAGCGCAGGCTAATAGTTCAAATGCAATTATGATGACACTCTGTTATATTGCGATAACTATCGAGGTTTGGATTCCATGGAATGATTCGTGGAACAATTGAAACCATAGCAAAATTCGTCGAAAGTAAAATTCAGAAAATCGTTACCATGTCTGTCAATCTCATTCGTACGGCGCTGGATGCAACTTGTCATATCTGTGAAAAACCTTTCCAAGAAGATCAAATGATTGTAGCCGACCATAACCATTCCACGGGTGAATTAAGGGGTTGGGCACATCAAAATCCATGTAACCTCAACTATAAAAAATCCTTCGTGTTTCCTATTGTTTTCCATAATTTGAGTGGATATGACAGCCGTTTTATCATTCAACATATCGCGAAACGAGGCAGGGTGAGTCTTCTCCTGATAAACAGAGAGACATATATATCTTTCACACAATACGACGAACAGACATATATTAAATTCCGTTTCATCTATTCTCTTAGATTCATAGGCGCAAGCTTGGACGAGTTGGTGCGCACGCTCACTAATTACCCGCAAATTGGCATTCCCTTACGACTTCATGGATTCCATGGAAAAAAAAAATGACAGCGTTGCCAGATATCGGCAAATTTCATAATCAACTGAACAATTGTGATATCTCCGAGTATGAATACCAACATTTCCAGAAGGTGTGGCAATCGTTCGATTTGGCAACACTGGGCGAATACTCTGACTGATATGTGACTGTTTTGAGAATTTTCGACAATTGGGACATACCACTTATGGATTTGATCGCTTGGTACTATACCATGCCTGACTATTCGTGGTCATGCAGATCATGGTATTCAGAGTGAGTGCAAGTTGGGAGTCATCAAAGACGTCGACATTATTCGAAGTGGTATAAGTCAGTGCTGCAACCGATTTTCGCAAGCTGATAATAAATATATGGGAAACAGGTATGATCCTCAACAACGCTCTAAATATTTATTAAACTTGGACGTAAACAATCTTTTTGGATGTGCCATGAGAGATAATCTGCCCTCTGGAGGGTTCAAATGGATTGGAAATTTCGATTCTTTGAACGTTCTGGAGGTGTCAGATACTTCGGAGATCGGCTGCATCCTCGAACTCAACCTGGAATATCCTGAAGAAATACACGGAGATTTTCCACTTTGTGCAGCCCTACATTGAATTAAACACAAAATTATGCGCCCAAGCAACAACCACTTTCGAAAAAAAAATAACTATAAATTGGCTATAAACAGTATTTTCGGGAAGGCGATGGAAAATTTTTGGAAGCACAGAGTGGTGGAAATTAATAAATGATAGGGCGGATATAAAGCAAAAAATCTAATTAGTAGCCCAATATTCCAGAATCGAATCATTTTCGATGAGAACCTGATGACTATCAAAATCAAAAAGTCTGAACCGCTATTCAATAAACCCCTTTATATCGGTATAACTATTCTGGATATCTCCAAAATTTGTGTTTACGATTTTTACTATAAATTCTTGTTAAAAAAATTCAAGACCAATCAGTGTAAGTTGATATTTACCGATACAGACTCTTTGATTTATGAAATGAGATATGATGATGTCTATAGAGAATTAATTGCGGAAAACTTGGGAAAACTCGATACGGGCGACTACCCATGCGAAAACTCGTACGGTTTTTTGCAGGTGAACAAGGAAATCCCGGGGTTGATGAAAGATGTAGCAAACGGATGCATCATGACTGATTTCGTCGGACTCCGTTCAAAATTATACACTCATAGAGTTCAGGGCAAAAATGCGTGAAAAAATCCGAAAGAGTTCGATATAATGTTGTGGAAAATAGAATTTCCTTCGACGACTATGTCGAATGTCTTTGAGATCAGAGGAAAAAAACAGCAAGTCATCGATGCATCCGCTCGTATGCCCATAAAGTTTTTAGTATTGAGCAAAGCAAAATCACTCCAAGTTCATTCGACGATGAACGCACCCTCATCCTCGGATCGGAAGATACGATTCTATGGAGCCATTGGAGCATCAGGAATGAATAGCCAACCACAACCAACTTGTATTTGACAATCTTTTTTTTTTTCAAAAAATTTACTTTTTTCCAGCGTGATGAATGCTTTTTTTCTAATCTGTCTTACACATAACCTTTATTATATATCGAATATATTCAGCCAATATATTATCATTATATCGATACAAATATATAATCTATTGTCCATACTCAAAAAATATGTATCAATAGAATGTGCGTATATCGGCTTTGTTTTTTTTTCTCTATTATATGAAATAATGACAGCTCTGTGTCATCCCTCCATTCGTTGTTTTCCTGGATTGGGGAGACACCAGATTGGACAAAATCAGACTTGCCCATACATACCAAACCTCACTTTGTGGAAACATAACCTCTATAAAAACGATGTCGTCATTCAGTCTTCACTCTCGAACATCAGCGTTCTTTGTGTGTTACATAATCTCACTTTTAGAGAAAACATTACCTCAAAATTCAAGTGAGATGGATATTCTTACCTTACTTTCTCAAACATAACCTCACTTTTGGAGAGAAAATAACCTCAGAATTTTAATGAGGTGGGGAATTCTAACCTCACTTTTTTCCAAACATTAGCTCAAAGGTGTGTGGGGTGTGACATTGAATAAAATACACAGGTTAATTTTCACATTCTATATATTCAATCATATCACTAGGATACAAAAACTTTCAAATAGTATTGAATTCTCCAATGTCATCGAGCATTCCGCACATCAGGACAAGTGTTTGCACAACATGAAAACCACGTTCATGTTCTTTTCCAAACATTTTGCACGACATTGACGTCGAGGACGATGAGGATGGTGGTTTCTATTCGTGGACGCTGCTGCTGTTGGTGGATATATGCTTTGCCTTGGAAACGCGAACAATGTCTCCCACTTTTAATTTTCGCGGTTCAACAACAATTTGATCGATATATTCGACAAAGTAAACATCTCTCGTTCTGTGTGTATACATCTTTCGGTTATGATTTGATTGTTCTATGTTCGGTGTCATTGTACTTTTTTGTGATTTCCGGCAGTAGGTCTATCCATTTGTATGTACCGTTCAAACTAAAGTTCTTTTCCAAACATACTTTGCACGACACTGACGACGAGGACGATGAGGATGGTGGTTTCTATTCGATGACGCTGCTGCTGTTGGTTAGTATATGCTCTGCCTTGGAAACGCGAACAATGTCTCCCACTTTCAATTTTCGCGGTTCAACAATGAATCGATCGATATATTCGACGAAGTAAACATCTCTCGTTCTGTGTGTATACATCTTCCGGTTGTAATTTGATTATTCTATGTTCGGTGTCATTGTACTTTTTCGTAATTTCTGGCAGTAGGTCTATCCATTTGTATGTACCGTTCAAACTGCAGTATTCGTACAAATGGGAATTCAACGGCTTTCATCACCGTATACGTAGTATAGTAATTGATTTCGCGCTCTCTCAATAAACTTTGAGATTTTGCATTGAAAAATTCCGTACCTTGATCGGGTTGCAGATTTTATGGCCCCGTTTCGTATGATCCAATCTATCATTGAAAGTGTTGATTATTTTCTCAGCCTTTTTTGATTTTAGTGGACGAGTCCACGAAAACTTGGAAAACAGTCAATGACGAACATAATCATTTTCAAATCATCATTTTCTGAGGAAAACATTCTCATTTCAGCCAAGTCTATTTGTCACAGATCGTCCAAGCCATTAATTACCGTGGGTCGTCAAATATAATTTTTTTCAGCCCATTTATGGAGTTCTGCAACCACTTGAGCTTTCGACATCTTCAACGAGAATCTTTGATATCGTACGAATATATTGTTTTCATTTTTTCTTTGATTCCAACCTCCCAAGAGATGCATTCGATCCAAACCGAGTTGATGTTGTTTTTGCATCGCACTCATATCAGCAGCCAATTTCTTGATGTTGTCCAATGTTGCCGTGTCTTGTACAGATACGCGAGTCGAAATTTCTTTAAAGTGTCTACGAAGTGTTCTCTTCGTTTGCAGAATGGCATCGCTCATGGATTTAAGCAAGGTTTCAGATGATGTGGCAACTTCGCGTTGCATTTAATAATAATAATAAATATACTTCAATGTCATTAAAAGTCAATCTTGTGGACAAAGTTGAATATAATAGTACGACTGATGATTACAAGATTCTCAAAAAATCATAAAAAAAATATAAAAATGAGAGTTGAACATTTAAAGTATTAGGAACGCACCGTTTGAGGTCATAGAAGAAGTCTGTATTGTTGAAAAATATATATACGTATACACACGCCCATATATAAATACAAAGCATATATATATATATATATATATATATATATATATATATATATATACAGGGTGTAACTGAATAAGTGTAAAACATTTAAGGAGGTGATTCCTCATCGAAAAAAAGATAGGATCTTTCATATAAAGAAACTTCATTGGAGCATCCCTTGTTAAGATACAGCCCCTTAAAGGGGGTACATAAAATGTGTATAACAATTTTTTTCACAAGCACTGAAAAAGTTACAATATTGAAATTAACCTGACGTTTTGTACTACCAAAAAGACACTTAGCCAGTAATTTATTTGGTTTACCCCATGGTTGTAAGGGGTGAAAAACGCAACCCCTAAAATTTATTTCCAATGTTACTTTTTGTCTTATTATTTGTTTACCATTTAAAAATTTATTTCCGATAGCCTGTTTCATTCTAAACAAAAAATGTCTCTTGGGTTTTTTGCCCAAAATAAACCAGTAAGCAGCAAAACATTATTTTACGAACAACTACAGAGATACATCGTCATAAATGCGAACTGGATTTATTGTTATTTTGTAGTTAGTACCTGCATTAAACGATTAAAGGGTGATAAACAAAACTAAGTTATTAATAACAAAACACACAACATGTAGAAATCATAGTGAATGTTCAATATGTCTACCTTCAAACATTACGCATGCGTCTAGACGTCGGCGCATTGAGCCACGTATTCGCTCAAATATTCCTGGAGTCTCTCTGATTACCCTGGAGTCCTGATTACCCTGGAGTCCTGGAGTCCTGGAGTCTCTCTGATTACATCGATGATGCGGTTTCTTAAGTCCTCTACATCGCGAACAGGAGTACGATATACCAAATGCTGTGAATGGCCCCAAATAGAGAAATCGAGAGGATTGAGATCCGGGGATCGAGCGGGCCATTTATGTGGTCCTCCTCGACCTATCCACTGATTTGCATATGTTTCAGTTAAATGCTGACGTGCTACTTGACTAAAAGGGCGGGAGCCCCATCATGCATAAAAAACATATCCCTTCTGACGCCCAAAGGAACTTCCTCCAGCAGTACTGGATGCACTTCTCTTAAAAATTGAACGTATGCCTCACCATTTAATCGAGGAGGTAGAAAATGAGGCCCAATTAAATCATCCCCAATAACTCCGAGCCACACGTTAAGAGAAAACTGTTCTTGATGGCTAGTTTCGACAATAGCGTGAGGGTTTTCATCAGCCCATATGTGGTAATTATGAAAATTAATAATCTTGTCCCGAGAAAAACTACATTCGTCTGTGAATTCTATCGTCTTCAGAAAGTCACAATTTCTTCTAATCATTTCCAGCATCCAATTGCAAAATTCAAGACGGTTCGGAAAGTCTCGCGGTAACAGTGCCTGTACTCGTTGCAGATGGTAAGGGTATAAGAGTTGTTCCTTTAAAATTCGAAATACCGTCATATGATCAACATTTAGCTGGAAAGCAATCTTTCTAGTACTGGTAGTAGGTTGTTCTTCAATCAAATTAAGTACTGCTTCCTCAAGCTGTGGTGTTCGTATTTCTCGATGGCGACCACAATCCTGCGTTCTTTTGTCGAATGAACCATATTCTCGTAATCGTTGATGAAGTCGAGCAAATATTCTATGTGAAGGATGCTGCCGTTGAGGATACATTTCAGCATATCTTCTAGAAGCTTCTAACCCATTCCCCTGCGACAGACCGTAAACGTAATGCATATCAGCCATTTCCTCATTTGTGTATGCCATTTTATTAACAAGTGAATTATTAAAGAAACAAATTAAGAACAGAACAACAACACACAATTAGTATTAATTCAATTTCGAAAATTCCCAAACTGACAGCGTCATACCAATTTAATTGTTACTATCGCTAATAGCGACCTACTAGATAGATTAGTTTCGTATTTTCGCATTTATGACGATGTATCTCTGTAGTTGTTCGTAAAATAATGTTTTGCTGCTTACTGGTTTATTTTGGGCAAAAAACCCAAGAGACATTTTTTGTTTAGAATGAAACAGGCTATCGGAAATAAATTTTTAAATGGTAAACAAATAATAAGACAAAAAGTTACATTGGAAATAAATTTTAGGGGTTGCGTTTTCACCCTTACAACCATGGGGTAAACCAAATAAATTACTGGCTAAGTGTCTTTTGGTAGTACAAAACGTCAGGTTAATTTCAATATTGTAACTTTTCAGTGCTTGTGAAAAAATTGTTATACAAATTTTATGTACCCCTTTAAGGGCTGTATCTTAACAAGGGATGCTCCTTTTTTCGATGAGGAATCACCTCCTTGAATGTTTTACACTTATTTTATAAATTTCAGTTACACCCTGTATATTTATATATTTATATATTTATATATATATATATATATATAAATATATAAATATATATATATATATATATATATACATATATATACATATATATATACATATAAACACGTACATGTATACACACATAATAAATTATACATATAGACACAAACACATCTACAACTTAGTGACGTCAACTTAAAAACTTACATGGATTCAAATATGCACCCTGTCAATCAAATTTATTATTGTAAAAGTCCTGCAAGTTGAAATAGGGTCTATCTGCCAGAAATTTTTAACAATTTTTCTAAAGTTTATAATGTTCATATTCATATTTGCCTCCCTTATGTCTGAGGGAAGGTGATTGTACATCTTAACCTCGTCGTAGTGAATCGGATCTCAAATCATGTTTGATGAGGGAATTGGCAATTTCAACATATGAGAACGGGTGTTGTTATGACTACCTGAAGCGTCGAACATAGACCCATTCTTGTATATGAGACAAACTGATTCTAGAATGAATAACGCAAATACTGTTGGTATTTTTTCTTCAACAAATATGTTTCTGCAAGAATCACGGGGTTTTAGTTTACGCAAGTACCTTAAAGCACGTTTCTGCAGTACCAAGACTGATTGAAGTGCCGATGAGTTGCTAACTCCCAAAAAAGGTATTCCATAACGTGAATGGGACTCTATTAGGGCGTTATATACAGTTTTGGCGATTTTAGATCCCAAATTCGACAGAGTTACTCTCAGTGCTTAGCATTCAGCAGAAATCTTGCTCCTGAGATGTTGGATATGTCCATCGAATTTGAGCTCATCATCAATATGGATACCTAGGAATTCAGTGAGAGGCTTGTTCTCGATCGATATGTTATTACTAAATGTAAGGTCGTCAAGAGAGCATCTGAATGAAATGATGTTTGTTTTTGTTGTATTGAAGGATAACAAATTTGCATCACACCTTTCCTTAATTTTTTTCATATCAGTAGATATTAAGTCAAGTAAGGTGTTAGAATTCTTACTGTTCCATTATATCGTGGTATCATAAGAAAATTTGAGACTTTAATTCGGACACAGAGGTGTCCACGTATTTTTTGGTAGCCACATCACTATCACGTGGGATCTTTCAGATGACATATTTTCAAGTTATCCATATCGATATCGCCTTCTGAGGTGTGAGGTAGTTCCCTCTCACGCCACCCGCCACCACTACCCCTCATGATGCGAATGAGCCTGATGCGCATGTCACTATTCTATTAAACCGGCTTCACGGAGTTCATTGATGACTGGCTATCAAAAGTCTCAAAATATCCACCAATTCATTGGGATCGTCCGCAAGACGTAATCCATTGGGTTTTCATTGTATGCCAAAGGATTGGTGTTTATACCCTGACCGACGCGTTCTCTCCTCATCCCCATTGGATATTTTATAACGTGTTTATATTTCCAGAGTTGAGTGGCTTCCAAACGCGCGTTGTTGCTTTTATGACATCCAGTCAACTCTTAGAAACATCTCTGTAGGCGTTCAAGTCACCTTCGCTATAGTCCTGGGGTCGGGTGTAGAATATCAGTTGATATAGTCCAGGAAATGATTCAAATTGTTGAAGTCCCGCTTTGATGTTTCCTTCTTCAAAGCGAATTGACTTGGATCCCACAAACCAGCCGGGAGAGCTGACGTCATACACAGGTCCATATACCTTATCTATACGTTTTTTATCTCTCCAATGTTGAGCGATGTATTCACGTGACGTGGCGGGATATCGATTCAGTTGTTCGTTCATTAGAGCTGCGGAAAATTCCGTGGCAACATGCTGTCATCGTCAGAATGATATTCTTCATCACTCTTTTCTTGCTTCTTCTTTCTGACTCATTTTCCTCTTTAACTTCGGGTTTTTGCTGTTGCTCCTCCTTCTAGACTTTGAGAATCGAATTATTTACGGTTTTCGACGACTTGGCGAATTGTTGTAGCGGTTGAGATATCGGTTTCAGAAGTTTATTCAGCGTATCGTCTCGTTCGTTTTTTCCAAGTTTCAGGGCTAGGTACTTTTCCGTTGGACTCGTCGAATTTTGACAATTTTTAGTCGCGCATGGCTTTAACAATCCTCTCGTCCGACATCTCGATGCTGAATGACACGTTACACGTCACGACGCCATTGTTCAAGTCGGAGTCTTCGACTATGACGGCGGCATCGTATTGGATATGGGAACAATATTCCGAACATAGCTTTTTGAATTGTCCCAAAGTCATGTCGGGGGAAACGTGCCCATCGGAAACGTGCCCATCGAAAACGTGCCGCAAGTTGATTTCGTCCTGTTTGGAGAACGCAATCATATTGCAATTGTCACGTTTCAGCTGTTTGGGTACTTCCGGATAAGACTGACAGAGATAGATGGCATAGATGTGTTTGTGTCTGCACATTGAGACACTGCATATTCTCGAATTTTCATGTTATCCATCACAGGCCACATCGTCAGAGATAAATATAGAATGAGATCGGGCATCTTCCATAGAGATGATTTCATCTTTGTCTCTCAACGAGAAATAGTCGATTTCATCCATACCGCTCAGCGTGTGCTCTTGCTAAACGATCTCCATGTTGTGATCAGAATCTGGGGGGTGATCGTTATTTATCTTCTCTTGACTAGTTGTTCTTTTCAGTACTCCCCTTCTTTTATCTCATTTTCTCTTTGGAAACAATTTGGATATGATAATCTTTTATTTCCATGAACTATTACCATTAATTTCTCCGTTGGTTTTTTGTGTGCATTGGTGGGCATCAGAATCGTTCTATAGTTGAGTATATTTTGTTCTGTGAAATTTATCAACTTGTTTTTGGCTAGAAGTTCCTTTTGAGAGTTCAAATGAGTTTCGACCCAATTTGAACGTTTTGGCTGAAGTTATGATTGGTTCTCTGCCAATGAAATATTCTTATCCGTTCAAATGAATGCCATAACAGTAAGGATCAGGTAGCACCATGGACATGTTGACCCTTCAAAGACTTGAATGCAGCTGACACTAACTGACGCATCAATCATATTTATAGATAAATCTCTCCATCTCAGTCCAACCTGAAGGGCACCTGGGGACACCTGGGGATACCTGAGGATACCTAGGGACACCTAAAGACACCTGAGGACACCTGAGACACCAAGGGACACCTATGGACACCTGACGACACCTAGGGACACCTGGGGACACCTGGGGGTAACCACCCGCATACATCTCTATATAACATCAATATAAAATATGAGCATAGCCCGCCACCCCATCGAACTTCAGATGAAATCTATACAACAAGTGATGTCGTCGCTGTGACGTCAGCCTTCTTGTTGGTGTACGAGGGTGAAGGTGTGCTCAACACTCTGATAAATAAGCTCTCGTTCAACGCTTATCTCCCAGGCGGCTATCAGTATAGTAGACGTAGGTTTCATATACCTATTTTATTTTGCCGATATCGAATGCATTGTTTCAAATTTCGGTGCTCTCGAATGTATATTATTATTATTATTATCCTTACAGCTGAAACAAGGCTACAAAAACGGTTGACACGAGGCGATCCTGACATCAATCCATTGGACGTTGCTTGCAAACATCATGACATTGCTAATTCGCAGAGCAGATCGCTCGAATATAGACACAAGGCTGATGTAGACAGACCTTGGAAATGAATCAAAGCCAGAGATTTGGGTTGTGGAGAACGTGCGAACGCTCTTCTCGTCACCGGAGCCATGAAAGCCAAGATAAATCTTGGTATGGGCATGCGCAGTGAGGCCTCATTCAAACGACATGTCATCGAAAAAAATCGAAAATCCCTGAAACCGTCTTCCACATTGAAACGTGCCACATCCAATGCCCTGAAAGCGGCTCGAGTGGCTATCAAGAAATTGGGTGGAAAACGACAAGTCAAAGTACTCCGCATAATAACTTTCAGAGCAAAGGCAGGTGGTGTCCTGCTCCTGATACCGATATTTTTCAGCCTAAGCTTCCTAGGTGCACTGAGCGGCGAAGCATCAGCCATTGCCAAAATAGTCGTGGATGCTAAGAATGCCCAGAAAGATTATAAGAGCATAAATGTCATCACAAAGGGCATGGAATACAAGCCAAGGGGTTGAACGTGAGGAAGAATGCGAAAGATGGCTACGGACTCTTCTTGGAAAAATAAAAAAACTCCCAATCAAGCTACCCGATAGAGCGCTGCACGACATCAGTCTCGTACTATATGCCAAACAATTGAGAATTCCGCAATTTCGAGACTTGTTCATGCGCGACACCCTACCATATAGCGGTCGTCGAAAGAACGAATATGCCATCGTCAACATGGACGTGTCATGAAACAGCGGCACTCATTGGGTAGTTTAAAAAAAAAACCAACGGCAAAGTAGAGTATTTCGATTCGTTTGGCAATTTGAAACCGATGCTGGAATTGGTCAGATATTTGGATAGCGGCGGCAAAGTCAAGATTTTTCACAACAACCGTCAATATCAGGCATATAATGAAATGAACTGTGGTCATCTCTGTTTGAAATTCCTAATGTCTGAATGAATACAAAGAGATTGAAATAGCGGCAGTGGTATCATTCGTCATCATGTCGCTGTTGCTGAGAGTAAACAGGCACAATCACGTGTTCTCCTTTTATTCGCGCACCCCTTTCGAATTGAATGCAAAAAAAGAATATGAGTTGGCGCATCAATCTTTTCACTCGTACCATACCATACCGAACATTGAAGAGGGCCGGAAATTCCGCTATTACGATAGATCTAACGGGTTGCGCTACCTGTGAAAAACAGCGAAGCCGCCTTCTCTCTCAAACTCAACAATTATACGTTGGAGTGCGAGATCTACAGTGAATACTTTGCCATTTCATTCGTGGAGACGATAGCATAGGCGTTACATTGGGATTCTCTCCGAGGGTGCTTCAACCGAACGGAAGGCATTCTTTCGATCTACCTGTGAACATTATAAAGATGTCGACATTACGTTTCGAATGCAGTATCACTCCGAGAGCCTTCGACAGTGACTCGCCCGCGCATACGATCTATGAATTTCCCATAGCTTTCGATCCCGGTTACGCGATAGACGAAAATTTTTCGAATTTACTCTATCTACCTGTCATACCGCAACGTGAAATCCAAAACATTACCGTGTTGGCACTGGATCAAGACGGTGTGGATTTTCAAGGGGAAAAAAGTACTAAAGTGGTTTTGGAACTCGGAGTTGCGAGAAACAAATAGGATTACTTTTAGACAGCGGTGGCGGCGGTAATGAAAGGGGTTAGGAGTGACGTCAGCGCGTCAGTATTGCAGAAACCTTCAAGCGAGCAAGTGGTGCGGTAGCAGCAGCAGTAGATAACTCCTTCGAATGAATCCTTTCTCCGTTCTCTCGGTTTGGAGTTGATTCATCAGAATGAGTTTCAAAAGAAGAAGAGGCGATTATGATGCTTCCGTCCTAGCACCCATTTACGATTTGTATCGGTCTCTGGAATTTGACGGGTCCATTCGTTAAGCCGAATATAGAACATATTCTACGGTCGTGGAGGCATTCAATTGCAATTATATTGTGGAATCTTGCATTAATCGGGTGGACTCGTTTTTTGCCATGAGTTCATCTCTGCTACTGATTGAAGGTTGACTTGAATTAAATAATGAGGAAGATATTGTTACATTGTCCCCCAATGTAAGCATTTTTCCTTTCGATTCTTGCACTCATAGCGAGACCGCTAAGAAAATTGAATCGGTTCGAGACTCGGGAATTGTGAGCGCCATTCTAGCCCTATATGTTCCGAACTGAACATTCTCAGCATTTGGCCATAGGCGGCTTGAATGATCCCGATTTGCCTCTTTCGAATGGCGGTGACAACTCTTCCAGTCTTCCCGTATCGCTCCGACGTATTCTCGAAATTTTCAACGGATATCTGATGATTACGGGCGGACGACAAACTCTACGATTGGTTAGAGCCCGAAATGATGATGATTGCGTCATCAAAAGTGAGACAGTGGATAATGCTGTGGGAACGACTACGGCTCGAATTGTGATTGATAGCATCGAATTGAAGAAAAAACAAATTTTCCCCAATGCGGAAATGAATGAAAAATTGATATGAAGTCCATACAGACATACAAACCTATATTGATACCGTTCCGGAAATTTTGCAAAATGCTCAACGTGAAATATGGTCAATTGAGACGAGTACCAGTGTTGAGAGACCACGCTACATCATTATTTGTCTCCACACTGATGAACGAGATAACGTTCCGGTTAATCCCACCACCTTTCAACATGTCAACATTCAAAATATCCGTTTGTTTCTGAACGGCGAATATTGGCCCAATGGAAGTCTACACAATAATTCCACCAGTGATCACATTACCGAAGCGCATTTCAACTTTACGTAATTTTTCGGCAGTTATACGAATTCCATAACAAAATCCTCTCTTTTGGATTCACTCGTATTAAAATATCACGCCTTATTCGTCATTGATTGTTCGAAACAGAAATAAACTATGAAATCCGGTACGGTTGACGTACGATTGGATATCAAATTGAGCGCGGATTCCTTTGCATCATCATTCACGATTGCTTGATGGAATATCATCCCCTCTCCAAAACGATGAGAAGCCTAACATAGATTGCTACGGCACGGCGACGACGTTCATTCATTCATCATCTAGTCATTATGCGTATCGAGTTCGTTGATTTCGTTGATATTCAAGCCTTCCAAATCAGTGCCACCTTCTATCCAAAGGAGATGTCCATAATCGTCGGTAGCCAGCGGCACAACTTTTTATTGAAGCCACCTGTGCCCCATACCAACCTGGATGCCTGAGACCGTCGCCCCGTACGATATTTGGAAAAATAGGTGCTTGGTATTCCATACGACACCGGCTACATCACATACGAAGAAATGGACGACATCCTACTGAGATATATTTTTTATCAGGCCGATCGGATTTATGTGATAGGAAACCAAAAATACGATTTCCTTAAAAAAAAATTACTTGGAATGGGTTCGTCAAACCAAGTTGAAATCTACGATGTGGCCCATTACGATTCAAGTCAATGGTCGACAGAGAAATTCGAGCCCACTCGGTCCACTGCCCCTACCACAACATGTGTGCCCTGAGAAATACCCAATATCTTCACGAATGGTTATGTTCATATATTTTATCGAATAAAGTTTATTTTAGAATTGTTTCCATAGGAAATAAATATATATATATAATAATAATAATAATAAATGGACTTTATTTTACTTGGCGGAGTTAAGCTCAAAGCTATTCTTCCACTCAACCAAGTGTGATTCAAATCAACAATGTCATGTACATTTATAATAACAATGATAATTAAAAATAATAATCATAGTAATGATATGAATGATAATAATATATGATCTGTGATAAAAATAAAAATTATATAAAAAAACAATAAGTAGGGAAAAAGACAAAAAAAAAAGTAAGAGGAGATAATCTGGTAACATGAATTGCCAGAATGGGACTATCGCTGTTCATCCCGGAGATATTGTTCAAGTTTACGTCGGAAATTTGTGAAGCATAAGCTTTTCATGTTTTGACTGATGGAGTTATACAGGACAACGGGGTGGTAAGAGAAAGATCAATCAAAGAAAACAGTTCTGTGATGGGAAATTGACAAATTAGTGATATATCGAAGGTCTCTGCTGTGTACTTTTGTCTGCATTGGAGTTTGTCAAGGAGGTAGAAAAGAGTTTTTGTCCTAAAATTTTTATGTGAAAATGTGGCATGATGAAGTTCTCTTCTGTTGTACATTTTTAACCAGTCAAGTTTATTTATGTGAGGTGTGACGTGTACCCTGAAACCTAGGCCAAATATGAACCTCACGCATGCATTCCGAACTTTTTGGATTCTCCCTGATTGTATCTCATCAAGACATGGACCATATAGAATGTCGCAGTAGTTAAAAATTGATAAAATTAAAGAGTCACACAGCGTGATTCTCAAGTTTCTACCCAAAAAATGTCTATTGGAATAGAGACCCTTCATTATACAATATGCTTTTTTGATGAGATTGCTTACATGGTTATGAAATTTCAGGTTATTATCAATAACTAAACCAAGGCATTTAATTTTTCCGCAAAACTCGATCCTTTGCCCTTCTACCTCGATCGATACGCTATCTATAACTTTTTGCCTATTTTTTTCACTAGCAAATACAATCAGAGGAGATTTCGTGGGGTTTATATTGAGACAGTGTTTTTTAGACACTAAAACCAGCTGTTTCAACTCTTCATTAAGCAAATATGTCTGATCTAAAAGATGTTCAGTTCTGGCCGAGTAGTAGAGATTTGTATTGTCGGCATGAAGTATGTATTTGAAAATGGTTTAGAACTCGATGAAAATCAGCAGTGTATAAAATGAAAAGGAGTGGGGAGAGTACAGAACCTTGCGGAGCGCCATGCGATACGTTCAAATAACCTGATTTCATATTTTTAACCTGCACACACTGGCTTCTGTTTGATAAAAAGGAAGTAATGAAATTTTTTGCATTTTCTGAAAACCCGTAGCGGTACAACTTAGATATTAGAAGGGTGTGATTCATAGTATCGAAAGCTTTGCTATAGTCCAGCGAGAAAAAAATAGTAGCCTCGAGTTTATCATACGCAAGAATAATATCATCTGTCACCTTGAGAACAGTAATGGTACTATGAACCTGTCTGAAACCTGATTGGTGAGCTGGTAGTATTTCATGTGCTTTCCACGTATCTATAGATTCGTTCATGGGCCGTTTTGTCAATTACCTTCGATAATGCTGGTAAAATATTAGTTGGACGTAGATCGTTTAGTGTTGAGGGGTTAGAGATTTTAGTTATCGGAAAAATCATGGTTTTTTCCATATTTCAGGATACACTTCATGCGTGAAACATGTTTTGACCATATAAGTTAGAATGGGAGTTAGGAAAGGTATACATATTCTCAACATTTCGATGGAAATTTGGTTTGTACCGGTGGCATTACTTTTGATTGAATCAATAATATTCTCCAGGTCCTCATCTGATATATTGAAGAACTCCAGTTTATGTTCGCGAGGGGCATTGAGAATTATAATGGTTCAATATTTCGTTAGATGGAGCAGAAACCGAATCGTCTACTGACTAAATGAAGTGGTTATTAATTATCACTAAGGTTTTCTGAGATTTCATTTTTATTATTTTTTTTCGAGATTATTCCTGATAAATTCAACGTATTCCATAGTTTTTTGCTGTTTTGCTGTTTTTGAATGAAAATAAAATGATTTTTTTTAAGTATTAGTAGCAGCGGTCACCATGTTTCTGAGGTTTTTGTAGGTGTTCCAGTCTTCAGGTTTCTTAGATTTTTTTTATTTGGACAAAGCTAGATTTTTGCTTTTTATCATTATTTTGAGCCTATCCGTTAGTCAGGGGGCTTTTGGCTTACTTATTCTCACGGTTTCAACAGAAGCATGCAGATTGAAGACACTAAGTGAGTATGTAATGAATAAAGATACTATTTGATTCATATCGTTAGTTTGACAAATGTCATACCAAGGCATTAACCGTAGATCATCTAAGGAGTCATAAACAAAATATTTATAGTCTCTGTGGGTTTCAAAGAGTTGTTGGGGTTCATAAACTTTGTACTGTAGTAGACAGTATACCAAATAATGATCCGATATATCATCTGCGGTCCGGGTGTGTGTACTCACAACCATATTTTTATTGGTGACTGCGATTATATCAATTAAGGTACTACTGATTTCTGTTACTCTGGTGAGTTCATTATTCATTATAGACATGCCATATGCTTCAGTGAAACCTAAAAACTGAGCTGTATCATTATTACTTTTATTCAGTATGTTCAGGTTCATGTCACCCGCGAGGATAATTACCTCAACTGATGGGTAAAGGAAATAATTTGTGTTTTCCAGCGCAGCAATAGAGTTCAATACATTGGTGTGTGGCGGCCTGTACACTCCTCTTACACCTATGCAATTGTTTTGTATTCTTAACATTACCCAGAGCTGCTCAAGGGTGTGGTCAGAGTCATTATTTTCCAGAACTTCGAGCGATAAGAATGCTCTATAGTATATAGCTATACCCCCACCCCTATTGAGCCGATCTCGTCTAACAACTCCGTAGCCCTGTATACGAACAGTATCACCACTACATCGAAATCATTCTCAGAAATCAGATTTTTCAAGCAATCAAAACCTGTGAACAGCAATCTCACATTGAGAGTGGCGATTTCAAGATACTTGAGAGGTTAGGCGCCTACCTCCAACATATTATTCTAATTATTGAAAAAATATTTACAGTCAAGAAAAGGTAACGAATGCAAAACGATCAAAGAAAGAGAGTGCATTTAATGCACTCATAGAATCAGCCTAATATAATATCAAATAAATTATTCCGCCTTATTATTATAGTAACAAAAATGTGGGTACCTATATCGGATGAAATAGAAATAAAAAGGAGATTGCGGAATCAGAGTTCCCAAAAAATAATTTAAATGGAAACGAAACTTTCATAAAAACAGAAATTCAGCTTAAAAATGTTGAACATATCGTGGCAAAAATAATGTAAAGAATAAGTGAAGATCCAGGCCTCCATAAATAATTTAACTTGTCCATACATTCTTTTGACCGAATTTTTCAGCCAGTGCAATGACTGATTGATAGCGTTGGGGCGTAAGATCTTCTTTTATCGAAAAGTTAGTACCTTTCAATATGGATTTAGACCCAAAAATATGTTTTTCCATTTCAACATATTCAAGTTTAACCAGTACCACCCTATCTGATATTCTGTAGGTATGTTCTATATCGGCCTGTGCGACGTCTTCAATTTTCATAACATTTTTGAAAAAGTCATGGATATTTGCCAATAGGTTTCCACTAGAGGAACTTTCGATTACGAGAATTCTCATTGAGCATCTGCGAGTATATTGTTCAAAGTGGTCGAGACGTTCGTCTAGCTGGCTAATTTTCTGAGTGTTTTGTTCAACTTGCATTTTGAACACAAACAAAGTCTGCTGCAGTTCGTCAAATTTTGACTCTATACTAGCAGGTACATTTTTGGATACCTGTTTGATAATTCGTTTTATCGTGGACTCGTGTAACAAATTATTGGAAGCATTCCTTCGCGAGCGTAGTTCGAAATTTGTCTGAAATAGCGATATCATATTGTGCCGCGGCATGACCGTACTTCCTCTACTGCTACGGGACAACTGATGACCAAACAGAATAGCTGATCGCCGACACGCTGACTGAAGTTGAGATTCTTATCAGTTGTTGATTTCAATCGCGCATGCCTGTGTTTGCCACCTTGGTCGTTGAAATACGAATTATGGCCGGTGATAGTTGTAGATAAATATTGATATATTTTACCTTTCAGTAGGGTAGGATTCAAGTTTGGGAATTTGATTACGCATTCACTTGAGAGTAAACTTCACTAACTAACACTTGAACTCCTTATCGTTTTACTAAAATTAGTGTTAGAAAGGATAACTGAGAAGTTGCTGAAGGTAGGAAAAACACGTCTACTCAGCACATGACATTCTCATTGAATGATATGTGTGTATTTCAGTGTTTCTATCTTGTCTACCCCTTTTTTCCTTTCAATCTTTCAAGTGAGGTTGAGTTTCCATACAAAAAAAAATAAGTTGAAAAAATAAAGTTGAGAAAAAAAATATAAAATACTTGAGAAAAAAAATTAGTCAAAGAAGAAAGTTGAAAAAATAAAGTTGAGATTTTTTTTTTTTTATAATTGGGAATAAAGTTGAAAAAATACGTTACGTACACTGTGTGTTTGTGCATGGAAATCAATGTCAGGTTGGAGTATCTCTATTCATTCAGTTCAACATGGCATGGGGAATCCAAGCTCCTCTTTACAGTTTTGAATGGGAATTTCGCCAAAGCGAAAAACATTATGGTTATAACAACACATGAGAGCACAAAAATGTTATATATTTCATGATCCAAGGGTGGTAGTATTGGTGGTGGCAGTGGTGACGTCATCGCTGCTTCTGGAACATCCCTCCATGGCATCAATGTGCTAGTAGAATCATTCATTTCAAACTTCAGCTGTTACTTCGCAGGGGCAAGTCTCTGGTGAGGAATATTCTTTGGTGTCCCGCCGTCGATTCAATGGAATTCAACACTGATTATCGCCGACATCTTTGAAAAAAACCGCTACTCCTCGTTCATCATCATCATACGGTACGTCGACGTAGAAGATGGTAGTCAGCATCGAAGTCACTCATACCATTTGAATAATATTTCGACGATGGCGTTGAGGGCTGTGTGCAAATATTCAACTTTTTCAATTTCCTTGTGACTTTTCGTTTTTCTTCATAAAACTGCAACTCTTCGTTCGGAGATCTGACTTTTCTACCATACTGCTCCAATTTTCGTGTATACTGCTCTGTCAACGACTTAACCTCAACCGATGTCATTTTCACAAAAAACTCCAATATATGCTTTTTTGTTTCCTCCGCTGCCACCAACACTCTTTCGATCCTCCCTGTATTGAAAAAATATTTAAAATAGTATTCAAGTCGTTTGACCTTGGTAGGTTTTGCACTCAAATTTGAAATATCTCACAGATAAACCATGCAACTGCATACTCTCTTACCCTGGTAATGTAAACACAGCCAAAATACACAACATCAAAGGATGCCGATATCCGGCTGCTCAAATAAAGAACTGATAACGAAACTGCTGATGTTAAAATGGCTGCTCAGATTTGCATCGACTTGTTGGTTGTATGTGCGTCATGACCGACCCAAAAGAGGGATTTCCTGAACACTGATGACTCCTCTCACTTTCCAAAATGGCCGCCATTCACTTCCTTGACTAAACAATGGCTATTGGTTGACGGCCGACCAATGCGGTTGACGAATGCAGCTATTGGCTTGCGGTTAACGAACTGCGGCGGCCCTACCCACCCACATTTCAAGATGGCTGCTCGGCTATTGGATAGCGGTCGACAGCTATTGGATAGCGGTTGACGGCTCTTGGATAGCGGTTGACGGCTATTGGTTCACCACTGACGACCTATCACTGCTCTCCCTGCCCCCACACTCAATCCCAGTACCACCCACCTACACTTACCTACAACATGGCTGCCACCAATCACAAGCCACGGAAATAAACCGGCCCACTCCCGATCCCAATCCCACCCACCTACACCACCTGCCACCATTGCGATCAATCACAAAACACTCCCCCAGATTTTTTCTCAGCCGTCACACACACCCACCCCCACTCATAAACCTACAACCCCATTTTTTCCTACACCCCTCCTACAACGAACCCCTGTGACCACCACTATCATCCAACCTGCCGCCTCCGCCAAAAACCACCCGACGCATTCGCCATATTTTATTAGCACGACCGCCATCATCTTCACCACCACATTCGCCAAAACCCACCCCAAGGGTAGCAAAATAGGTGCTAAGTTAGAAGCCTTGTAGTTATACCACTCAGTTGTCGGAACATCGTCAGAAAAATTTTCATTCATAGGTTTCGCCCAGGGTACCATAAAGGACAAAAATTTCCGAAAATTTTTGGGACTGAATTGGTAACGGTAACAAAAAAGAAGTCTTCTAGTGGCCAAGAAATAGAAGTTGGGAATTTTCGAAATAATTTAAAATTGTATTCTTACATATACATACCATCATTTTTATTTCGAGTAAGAGTATACTTACAAAAAAGGCAGGAGCAGAACAGGAATATTTGAAATTTTCCTTTGTTTTTCTCTCCGTAAGAACCAAGTTGTTATTACTGCACCTAGTAAGTTATATGTAAAGTCATGCGCACTGCTTCCACCTTTCCATTTAATGAAATTTATCTAAAAAATTAAACAATTTTTTATCGAGTTTAGATACAATTATCATAATAAAAAAAGATTACTCTACATTGGAAAAATCCGTCTTCTTGAGGACATTCTCCATTGTATCTTATTTTCCTATTGTGTCGAGAGGAGAACGTTTGACTAGTTTTTCATTTATTTTATAACGTTGCTTGAATCGTTAGCTTTGATTATGCCATGACTTTCTTATTGCCTGAGCCTCACATGAACATTCGTCAGTAATTTTTAAACATACCTAAAAATAATACTAAGCTCAACGAATAATAAAAGAAACAAGTTATGGATTCACTATTGAGAGGATATGAAAAGTGAAACAGTAAAAATGTTGGGACGAAACAATATCTAGGTTCTTACAAAACATCAGGCCTCTATTTTGCTGTATCAAGTTGAGAAATATAACACAAATGAGAAAAGATGCAGTACTTCTTGAAAAATCAGATTATAAGCAAACAAATTTCCAACCACCTATATCTATTATTGACATGATAATTGCAAAAGATAGTGAAGATTCAGGATATTAAAAAGTCAATTTTTCTAAGAAATCATATCATATCATTCATTAATGTCAAAAATGAAGAACAAAAAACTTTTTTTAGATTTTATTTAGTTAATATTTTTTCATTTCTACTGTTTTGTTGTAGATGAATCGAACATTTATTTTCGATAATCACAATAATTTTCGATAATCACAATAACTTGCCGACATCCGATTGAGCTTAAATTTGGTGCGTGTTCATAATTCCGGTGACAATAATATAAAATTTTTGTTGGAGAAAAAACAGAATGGTGGCTCCAAAATGGTGGACGAGATTTGTAATAATTGTCCGATTGGAGTCAAAATTAGTATATAGGGGTTTTGGGGTCGAAGATCATGAATTTTTTGTCAAAATGCATGAATTTGAATCGGTGGCTTCAATATGGCGGACGAGTTTTGTGATTATGATCCGATTCGTTTAAAAATTGATATGTGAAGGTTTTCGGGATCGGAGATCATGGATTTCAAAATACATAAATTCGAAATTGCGGCTTCAAGATGGCGGACAAGTTTTGTGATTATGGTACAATTTGATTTAAAGTTGGTATGTGGGGGTTTTCGGAAACGTTTATTGTGAATATTTTGTCAAAATTTATAAAATTAAAATGGCGGCTAATGGAATTTTTTAGGGAAAAAAATAAAATGGCGCTCCAAGATGGCGTACGAAATTTAGGTTTATGGTCCGATTCGATTCAAAATTGGTATATAGGGGTTTTCAGGGTCAAAGATTATGAATTTTTTCCCAAAATTCATAGATTCGAAATGGCGGCTCCAAGATGGCCGAGGATCTCTGTGTTTATGGTCGGATTCTATTCAAAATCGATATGTCGTCGTTTTTGGGGTTGGAGCTAATGAATTCAGTCGGAAATTGTTGATTTCAATTGAAATTTATGAATTGAAGAAGGCAACTGCAAAATGGCGGATTGATTGATCTCTAGATGGTCTCCTCATTGAAGGACTAGATACATCAGAACTTACAGGAAAAAAGGCCTCATAATATCGATGCTTTGACAAACATGCATAGATTAAGTCGTACTTAAGTACTTTAATGCACAAAAGGAAATAATTAATCAAAAAACTTGTTAAAGACAAGCTTTTATTCAAATGCACTAAAAAGTTAAAATAATTGCTTTGGATGTGTGACGTAGGTATTCCGTAAGTTATAGATGCAAAAGTTTGTCGCTTTTGTATTCGAACTGAAAGCTTTGCGCGACAAGCTTTTGAATCTATAACTCACGGAATAACCTACGTCACACATCCAAAGCAATTATTTTTTACTCTTAGGTGCCTTTGAATGGAAGCTTGTCTTCAAGAAGTTTTTATATTATTATTTTGTTAATTATTATCGACACAAAAAAATGATGAAAATAATCTTATAAAAACAACTACTTTCTCATATATACAAAAATCTTCAAAACTTCGGCCCATTCGAGATATAGTTATTTAACAATTAAATTATGTTTGTTATATGATTTATTGAATTTATGGGATATATTGATATCTCGTAACTTTTCCTCAAGCCTTGAGAAAAATTGAAAAAATCTATTGTTTTGCTTGGGCTCCCTCAACAGGAAAATTTCAAATACGGACACGTATTTTGATGCCCATTTCTTCACACCCACAAGCAATCGTTCACTGTAGCAATACAATTTCATTGATACCTGTCAGCATCAAGACTATCACTCAGCCCGAATCTTCATCGATTGACGATTGAAAATAGTGAAAACAATTAATTCTGGTCATTCTAAATTCCTTGAACATAATGGAGACTTCCATGATGTCAATATTGACAGAAGCAGACGAGAAGTTCCAGAATTACTTTGAATTTAGGGTAACTTCGGAAATGTCAATAAACAAATTCAATTCATTCAGTAATTTACTCCTCACTGATGATCCTGTAACCAAAGGAAGTACTATTTCGATATTGATGATGCATAATGATACGAAACGTCTGACAATGCAGTTTAATGTAAAATAACTGCTTGAACTGAATGAATTTCCATTCAGAAACCTTGTATTCTGATCAAAAATACTTATGAAATAAAAATATTTTGGACAAATCATCATCATCGTCAAATCAGAAGAACTTTTTATGTTTGCAAGAGACACTGTTTTCTATAAAAAAAATTTGAATGTTCTGGCTCTCATGAGGGATAAGTAGTCGTGATGATGACTGGATAATCCCAAAACATCTCCAAGTATTCATAAATTCATATTGTTCTAGTAAAGGTTCAATGACAAAGAGCAATCAGTTTTTCTTTCGGTAATTTTTAAAACCGAGCAGTATATTATTTGGTATCAACTGAAATTCCTTGAATCTCGTTAAACCTTCAGTAAAGGGGTAGTTCCTCATCAAAGACCTATATGTATGAATTGGCAGTGAATTATTGCAGAAAGATTGTGTGAAATATTCATAACTTTTGATTATTTTTATTACTTTTTGTGTCATTTACGTTTTAGTTGAACAAAATGATCTTTGGTAAATGTTTATCGTTTGAATTTGACTAATAGTAGCTAGCATACGTACTTTATAGTTGAATATTATTGGATCTTTGTTCTCAAAATCACTCAAAAAAGTTCTCATTCTGGAGTTCAAAATGTAACGTGATTCATAATTGAGTATTTATTCACAATATTTAGAGCCTGCCTATCTATTGAGCAGATTGACTAAAGTTACTAAAAAAACACTCTATGCATATGCCGTATTTCCATAATGTGAATGTGAAACGAAAACATTTTAGTATTCTCAAATTTCACGCACACACACACTACTCATATATTTATTACAAAAGACAAATAAAATATACTTATACTGAGGATCAGTATATGTTTCTCAGTTACCTACCCTGGATTAAAGAAATGGTGTTACTGAAGATTCTTTCATTTACAAATTAGATTCATCCAAACGAAGAACAAAGGCGAAACTTGAATGAATGGCAAAATGGCGACTTGCTTGCGGCTGCTGGCTGGGTCGGGATCGATCGGGAATAGCCGGCGGCAGTCGGTACGCCACGCACCGGCACAACCACAACTAACAACTCGTCATAGATGACTTTTCGGTCACGTGCCGTCATCAAGCAGAAAGGCGCGCCTACTTCGTATTTCGGCCAGGATACGATTTGGGTTCATTTCAAGATTTATAATATTATGCAGTACTAGTGAATGTTAAAACTATGTGAGGCTAGCAAGAAAAATAATTTAATACCTATTCATGGAGTAATTTGTCAGAACAATAATTTATATGATATATTCAATCTTACGCAATATTTCTTAGAATAGTTTTTGAAATATGTTTTGAGTTGAGTATAGAAAATCAGTTTATACGTTGAAAATATTACTATAACGGACGGCCCAGTGTTACAGTAGCTACTATAACTTCTTAATTCTGGCTGTTTTTCTCTAATTTGGTGTAATAAATAAAAAATAATATTTGAATATGTGAAAATACAAAATTATATATATAATTATATTTATATATATATATATATATATATATATATATATATATATATATATATCATATATTACGTGGAGCTGCTGCAAGAAATATTTAAAAAATATTTCATATTGATTTGTTGAAAATATAAACAGGATGTTCATTAAATCAGATGTGGAATCATCTGCGACTGAAAGATAAACCTTAGTCACTATCTTCCATCGTCAAGATTACCTCTTGTGGGGTATTCATGTTGAAAAGGAAAACATTCTCAATTGAATATTGATAGAAAGATTTTTCTGTGAATTGAAAAATCTACGATTAAAATGAAGTTATTTTTTGTGGATAATAACTTCATTTTAATCGTGGATTTTTCAATTCACAGAAAAATCTTTCTATCAATATTCAATTGAGAATGTTTCCCTTTTCAACATTTCATATTGGTTTCGGTGGATGATTTATATATATTATGTGATTTATTCAATTTTCCACAAATATTGTCGAAAGATTCCTACAGAATTGTACATCAGTTATTCAATTGGAGATGAACAAATATGTATGGAACATTTCGTAAGCCTTTCCATGAAAGAAATATTTGATGAATAATTCAGATTGCAAGAAATCTTCCAGGAAATATTTCAATAATATTTTAGTTGTAAACGTAAAAAAGTTGTAAACGTAATATAAAACTGGGAACGTTTCGTGAAAGAGTTCAATAACTTTTTCGTTAAATAATTCGAACATCAATTTTAAATATTTTTTTTTTATTAAAATGTGTTTTGGGATTTTTTGTTACAATACTTGAGAAATTCATGAAATATTTCTACGGGATATCTATCAAAAGGTTTAAGAAATATCTACTTACGTATTTCTTCCTCTCCAAAGGAGTGTTCGATTCCAGAAATTTCTCAGAAATATTTTGTGAAATATTTCATAAAACATTCATGAAATATTCCGAGTTTCATTTTACGTTTAAAAATCTACAATTCAATTATTATGAAAATATTTTCTGGGAGATTTCTTGCAGAAACATTTATAAAATATTTTCAGTTTTCAGTTCAGCTCCAAGAATCATCCACCGAAATATTAATGAAATATATTTGAAATATTTCTTGCAGGAATGTCTGAAACATTCAAAAAATATATCTACGGAAACTTTTTCGAAAGGTTTCTGAAATAGTTTTCACAAATCAATTCATCTCCATAGAAATTACTGGCCGTATATTATTCCAAAAATATTTCATGAATATTTTGTAAAATATTCGATGAAATATTATCAGCTTTTTCCTTTCGTCCCAAATCTTCCGTTGGAATATTACTGAAAGTTTTTCAAATATATTTTGTAGTAAAAAAATACATATATCCCCATCTCCATCGAAATGTCTCTACAAGCAATATTGCAAAACTCTCTCAAAAAGATTTCGGAATATTCCATGAAATATTAATGAATCATTTGAAGGAATATTCCGTAAAATATTTATGTAATATTTATGATATAATCCATCAATCGTTGCAAAAAAATCCATACCGTGAAATATTTCATGAATCTCTCTAAAATATTCCTATAGAAACTTTCATGGAAATATTTTACTGCAATATTCCATGCTTTGTGGTGGTATCGAGAGTATCTAACAGGTCATTCAAAGTAGTAATTTGTGAATATAGGTGCACACGCAGACGTTTATAGGACACTCGAAAAATATGTGTTCAATAGTTTCGTTTATCCTTAGTTACAGATTGTACAGATTTCATCGGTTCTTATTGTGTAAAGACATCCGTTTGGGTTGAATCTGGCGAAAACTTTTCTGCACGTTGTTAATTGGGCAATTATCCTGATAAAGGATATATGATTCCTGATAAAGGATATATGATTCGGGGATTTTAAGTGAAGTAGGCCGTTTGGACTGGGAAAAGATTTGAAAAATATGGATAGTCAGATTGGGACATTTTGTTTATATCTTCTCTCCTATGAACGGATCCGTAGA
Organism: Gonioctena quinquepunctata; assembly: GCA_018342105.1. Lineage (NCBI taxonomy): Eukaryota > Metazoa > Arthropoda > Insecta > Coleoptera > Chrysomelidae > Gonioctena > Gonioctena quinquepunctata. Next base: position 215,634 of record JAFIRS010001197.1, read on the forward strand.
AGTATAGATTTTGGAGTTGCATGAAATCAGTTTACTGGAAGATTCGTAATAGATTGCTGCCTAATGCGGATAGGTAGAAATCGATTTGTAGAGCCCAATTGAACCGATCATCTGAGTTCGGAAGTTCCAAGAGGCGTAGAAGACATATTTTTGGAAGACGGGACGATTCCATCACTCGAATTTTATGTAGCCATGACAGTTCATATCTCAGAATATTGTGTGATAGTTCAGTTCTACTCGTTCCGATTCTAACTATATAGTCTGGTGTATTTTTGGCGAGTGCTAGGACTTTTTTGAAGAATGCAACCAGAATACGTTCGAGTACGTAGAGGTACCTTAGTCCCCATACAGCTAAGCAATATGAAAGTAAAGATATTACTATTGACTCATATAACTTGTTTCTGGCTTCCCATGAAGTCATTTCGGATCTGACCATGAGGGCCATAACTGCTCGAAGAGTTTGTTCTGCCTTATTCATTGTTACGTTGGCCATTTCGAGAAAAAGGGGCGGAGGATGAGAATTAAATCCCAAAGTAGGTGAATTTGCTCATATTTATTTTTTCATTATTGTAGTAAAAATTTATGTTTTTGTTGGATGCAAAACCACCCTTAGAAAAAACAAAAATTTTTGTTTTAATAATATTCACAGCAAGATTATTTTTCTCCAAATTTGCGATGGATATCTATTTGTCTGTCTGCTAGAAGGAGCAGATGGTCGGCATATAGCAATAATAACAGTAGATCACTAACACTATCTATAGCAATTTCTCAGCAACCTTTTCCTTCGAAATATTTTCCCATGTATGAGATAAAGGGAGTAAATGACTCAAAAGTTCGCCCTATAGAACTCCTGAGGAAATGTAAAAATTTTTGGTGGTTTTTCGGTCGCTTTTTATACAATTGTTGGCTTCATCATATAGGTATTCCACAAATATAATCAGTTTTGGGCTATTGCCTAGGTGGTGCAGCTTATGTGTTTATATAATTTAATATTGTACTTCATTTATATTCATGAACTCAGAATTTTCTCCTCTTTCAACTGACATTCCACTAGATGCGACAGCAGAAAAATAATTTCAGAAACCCCTCCTTTTTTATGTAACATCCGCCATTTTGATTTTATCCGAATAAAATGTAGCCTGTGTTAACCAGACCATGATAACGAATGATTAACACCTCATTCATCAAGATCGGATTACTGATTTATGCGCTACGGTGGAACATTTGTAAATACAAACATAGACTGCTAAAATCATTATTTATATTCAATATTGAACTATATTTATATTTATGGACCGAGAATTTACCCCTTTTTACACGCTTTATATTAGCTTCACTTGTATGTTTGTTTGTTTGTTTGTTAGTAACCGACTCCTTTGGGCGCGATTTTGACCCACTTCCAGACGTCCGAATGATTTGAAATTTGGCGGGGTACATAATCCTGGTGACAATGCATTGAAAAATTTTTGTGTGGAGAAAAAACAAAATGGCGGTCCAATATGGCGTACGAGTTTTGTGATTATGGTCCGATTCGCTTCAAAATTGGTATCCGAAGGTTTTTGTGGTCGGATGTGGGGTCGAATATTCTTTTGTCGAAATTGAAAAATTCAAGATGGCGGCTCCAAAATGGGGGACGAGTTTTGTGATTATGGTCTGATTCTATTCAAAATTGGTATGTGGGGGTTTTTGGGGTCGAAATTATGATTCTTTTGTGAAAATTGAAAATTCAAGATGGCGGCTTCGAAATGGCGGCCGAATTTTGTGATTATGGCCCGATTCGCTTCAAAATTGGTATGTGGGGGTTTTTGGGATCGATTATTATAATTCTTTTGTAAAAATTAGGAAATTCAAGATGGCGGCTTAAAAGAGTTTTGTGATTATGGTTCAATTCTATTCAAAATTGGTATGTGGGGATTTTGAGGTCGCAAATATAATTTTTTTGTTAATTTTGCAAAATTTAAGATGGCGGCTTCAAAATGACGACCGAGTTTTGTGATTAAGGTCTGATTCTATACAAAATTGGTATGTGGGGATTCTTGGGGTTGAATATTATGATTCTTTTATGAAATTGGGAAATTCAAGATGGCGGTTTCAAAATGGCGGCCGAATTTTGTGATTATGGTCTGATTCTATTCAAAATTGGTATGTGGGGGTTGTTAGGGTCGGAGATTATGATTACCTAATTTGATAAAATCATTCCATTTTTTAATTTGCAAAAAAATAATAAAAATAATAGTTTAAAAAAAACTTAAAAACACGCTTTTATAGAAAACCAGACTAAAAAAATAGAAAATGAGAAAAAAAAAAATATTTAAAAAAAAGCGTGGGATGCATGGTATCAATAATTATATAGTTCATCACACACCGTGGCGATACCATGCACCCCACGCTTTTTTTTAAATAAAATTTTTTTTTTCTTATTTTCAATTTTTTTAGTCTGGTTTTCTATAAAAGCGTGTTTTTTAGTTTTTTCAAACTATTATTATTTATTTGACATCCCACTCAATACGATGGAAAAAAAAATTCAAAGACTCTCACTTTTTTTTATGTAACATCAAGTCATTTTGATTTTATTTGTATGAAATATCGCCTATGTACTCGGACCATGATAACGAATCGATTGACAGGTTATTCATCAAAATCTGATTGGTAATTCATGCGCTAGGGGGAATATTCGCAAATACAAACATACGTAGACTGCTAAAATTATCATTGATATTAATATTGTACTATATTATATTCATAAACTCAGAATTGTATTATCTTTCATTTGACATTCCACTCGAATCGGCAGCAAAAAAAACAAAGACCATAATAACGAATCGATTCACACATCATTCATCAAAGTCAGATGAGTAGTTTAGGCGCTGCGGTGGATTATTCGTAAATACAAACATACATATTCTGCTAAAATCATTACCCTGCTTTTTCGGCTGTGCCGTAGTTGGGTGAAAAAGGATCAAATTTTTTCACATTCATTGTTGATGATCCAATTTCAGAACATGTCCGCGAAAAATAACTATTTTCGTGAAAGGAATAACATATGAATTATCAGTAGGGTTATCAGTAGGGAAACAAAATAAGAATATCCGCGATAAGTTCATGCATATTTTGTTTGATTTGATTTTCTGTTTTTTCCAAGATGCCATATGATACATAATCAATTTCTCATTCTTCTGGTGTTTTCTCCTTTCTCTAAAATATAATGAACAAATTCGTAATTTTCTCCAATCAGATAATACCAAGGTCTCAAATTATTGTCAAAAATATTGCTTCAAACATCTTCATATTCTTTGTATCAATTTCAGTAAAATCCCTCAACATTCACTTGGTTATGAAAAATAACTAACTGAACAAACTTTCCAGAATATATCATTATTTTATGAAAAACTATCAATCGTTCTGAAATCCAGTTTTAATTAAATTAATCAAAGAATTGAACAAACATATTCTCAATCTGTTATTTGGGAAATGATGGGGATTCTTAAAACTCTGTTAAATATACTGATTCTATTTCAAGAGTTTTTTTTTAACTCAAACTCGGGGTAATGAGAGTCCCGATCTATATGGTAATGAAATTCCAGAAGGGATCGAAAGTTGTCTCACGCACGTTTCTATGGTTCTGTTTGGTGTTGGCAAATTAAATGGAAGTTCAAAGCTAGTGAGTTATATTAGTACTTCAATAAGAATATGAATGTCAGACGAATTTCTCGAGAAAACATGTTTTTTTTCTCGCGAAAATGGTTTTGCTTTGGAGAGCGTCTGGCTCATTTATATTCCAGCAGATCATGTCAATATTGAATAAATTATTTTTATATCATATTGAAAAAGTGTTTGGCATATTTTGATAATCTCTTAGAATCTGAACGTGTGAATTTAGCGATTACTTACTCATGATGATAAGATGAAACATCATTCTACCGGGCTTATTTCTTGGAGAAAATCTTCAGTTCTGGATCATCAAATGATCATCGAAAATTAGTATTACTATAAAAATGAGCCCAATAATTAGAATTCAGTCTGAGAAACTGTATTGATCGAAAGAAACCAGAGGAGTTGTGGGCTACTCTATCTTTATATATATAATTATACTGTACGTGTGTTGTCACTGCACTCCTCCCAAACGGCTGGACCGATTTGAATGAATTTTTTTGTATGTGTTTGGGTGGCGCCCTGGATTGTTTAGATTTACAAAACATTCCTCTGAATTTGAAGAGTGGTCCACCCCTTGATTTAATTTTTTATTTTTCAGACAAAATGTTTTGTTTTTATTTTTTTATGATACAACATTCAAAAATACATACAACCCTCAATTTTCACCCTTCTACGATCAACCCCTATTTTTTTGGCTAGATTTTTATTTTTATTTTGTCATGATATAGAATAAAATTCTTATCTACTATTGATCTTAGGATAGGTAACATAACGGAATAATGGAATAACGGGATAAAAAACGACAACAGGATGACAGGATGAAAATAACGGGAAAACGGAATAACGGATAAATAAAAAACAGGATAACAGGATAACGGGATAACGGAATAACGGGATGAAGACAAAAAGGGGTAACAGGAAAATGGGATAACGGGAGAATTTCCGGGTGAAACATTTCAGTGATATATATATATATATATATATATATATATATATATATATATATATATATATATATATACAGCAACTTATCATTTTCTCAATTTCATTTATGCAGAAATTGACGCTTATAACTTCGTTATCAGTCTTTTTTCGATCTTTTGAAGGCTTTTGACACGGTATCTTCGGATTCCGTAACCCATAAGACAGCTGCACTTGGTTTTCCAGAAAACATTTTAACTTGGATATGGATATGGAAAACCGTTGTATGACTGTCAAATATAATACAGTAACGTCGAGTGAACAAAATTTTGAAATGGGTGTACCACAAGGTTTGGTTTTGGGTCCATTATTATTTGTGCTATTTGTTAATGACTTACCCGAACACATAAAAGACTGCTACTTAACTATGTTTGCTGATGACACTACGATCACAGTTACAAGTTCTGATATCGACAATTCACTTGTTAAGGTTACCAAAATCATTGATACTTTTGCTTCTTGGTGTGACCGAAACAGACTCATTCTGAACCCTAAGAAGTCAGTCTCTATGAAATTTTTTAATAGGAAAGATAATATACCAGAAGAAATAGTTTTCAGTGAGGAAATAGTTATGTCACAAGAAGTAAAGTTTTTGGGAACTTTATTAGACGAACGTCTGAATTTTGATCAGCACATCAAAAGTGTTTGCAATAAACTCAATTCAGCATTCTTTGCAATCAAACAAATAAAATCCTGTGTAACAAAAGAAAGTTCACTAAGCATTTATTTTGCCATGGCATTTTTACATATATCACTCAACATAATGGCATGGGGGCGCGGTACAGACCTAAATAGAGTTTTTGTGGGCCAATAGCGTATTTTGAGACTCATCTTCGACATGAATTATCGAGATAGTTGCAAACCGGTTTTCATTAGAGAAAACCTGTTAACTGTTCCATGTATTTATATTTTTAAATGTGTTGAATTTGCACGAAAAAACCTGGAGTCCTTCAAAACGATTGCTTCAACACATACATATAGTACAAGATTCGGAGGACAGCTGCGGATGCCAAAACATAAAACTTCCAAATACAAAAGCTCACAATGCTTTGTCTCTCTACAACAAGTTGCCGGACGAGATAATGAACTCTCAAAGTGACAACATTTTTTGTAATAGAGTTAAATATTTATTGATTGACAAGTGCTACTATACTTTGCAAGAGTATTTGAATGATACTTTTTAATTATTTATTCCATTTTATGTACTTTTTTATAATTCTATATGTGGAGCTGTGATTTTCAATGTTTTTTCATGTTGTTTTATATATTTGTATACCTTTTATCTGACCCACCATATGTACCCTGATGTACCAAAGTGGTTAATAAATTATTATTATTATTTAGTTTCTTGGGTTTCTGTACGCGTTCTGTGTTCTTGGTTCTCAAGAGGTCCGATTTCACTACGTTTCGGCAAATTCACATTTGACATCTTCAGGTGATATCTAATTCATTCGACTGTTTCGAACTCGATTGATGTTTTCGTCTCGATCGGTTTCCTTCGTTCGCGTCCTGTTGCGTGTAGAGCCGGAACACGTTGTTGGATGCGTTGTTGCCAGATCACCACCGCTGTTGTTCAAGTGTGCACGATCGTCACGATAGGTCTCCTTCTTTCGTGTTCTGCTTTGTATGGGGCCGTTGCCAGGTCTCCATGGGCATTGCTGGGTTAACTCTCTGCTGGAAGCGTCAATGTTCCATCGCCGTTGATATTTTATTTTTGATTAATTTGTCGGTGGGTCAAGATAGATCGCCATATGGTTGGTAGTCTTCGACTGTCATCCCTTTTGTTCATATTATGTGGTCGTTTTTCGATTTCGATGGCTTCTCTCATTGTTCTTGAATGAAAATTCTCATTAAATGCCAATGTCCGAGATTCATTGAAGATTATGCCATGTCCTATTTTTAGTGCATGTTGGAATAGTGACGATGTAGTCTCCTTGTTTCATATAGAAATCTTGTGTTCAATGAAACTCGGACATTGGCAAGTGATGATAATTTCCACCCAAGAACTACGAGAGAACCATCGAAATCGAGAAACAACCACATAATATGAACAAAAGGGATGACAGTCGAATACTACCAAACATATGGCGATCTATCTTGACCCACCGACAAATTAATCAACAACGAAACATCAACGGCGATGAAACATCGACGCTTCCAGCAGAAAGTTCATCCAGAAATAACATGGCGACATAGCGACCTGGCAACGACGCGTCCAACAGCGACCTCTTCCAGTCTCCAAAAATACATAGGATATTCGAATGATTGATTGTTGGATTTTTTTTAAATGCCGGAAATTCCTGGAAATCAGAAAATTCGGTATATCAGTATATAAGTTCCTAAAACCATTCCATAATTCAAAAACTATATGAAAATATTAATTTGGTGAATTTAATTTGAGGAGTATAGCAACCATAATCTTTTGGAATATACATATACCTGACATTTTGAAATCATTGAGTCGTTTTTTATTTTTATATAGTCAGTAAATCTCGAATTCAAACTTCTATCTTCGAAAATATTCAAGATGCCAGGGACGTGGGAGCCGTTAAAAATACGAATCGCTCCCCTACTATTACTTCAACAATAATTCATACACATTTGACAAGGCTCACGTGGAGTATTAATGAGCTGCATGCTTCCCAAAATAGAGCCATTTCCGCAGGATAAAAAATCAATGTTTTCCCGAGAAATTTGTCTGAAATATATCTTATTATTGCAGCAGGAACTCACTCCCCTTGAACTTTCATTGAATTTGTCAACCCCAAACAGAGCCATAGAAACGTGCATAAGACAACTTTTCTTGTCGCTCGAAATTTCATTACCATATAGATCGGGGTTTCCAATCCCCCGAGTTCGAAATCTTGTGTGAGTTTTCGTGGAAGAGAAATATTAACTTCCATGTGAGATGGAAAAACCATATTGTATCTGCAAGATTTCGTCAACACATGTTTCCGTCAGGTGAAGGACTTGTTGATTTATTCATTGAATGATTGAATTGGAATTTCATTTCAGAACGATAATTGCTTTCTCATAAAACAGCAACCATCATATTTCTCAAAAACTGGGAGGAAATGAGAAATGCGAGAGCACCTAAGCTGGGAGATAACATAGAATGAAAATGAGGAAAGTTTTTCATTTGAAAGGATTGGAAATTCATTCAATATTTGATTAATATATATGTGTATATATATACATATATATATATATATATATATATATATATATATATATATATATATATATATATATATATAAATATATTATATATATATATATATATATATATATATATAAATAATATATATATATAATAGAACATTATTGAACAACGTTACATGGCACTTCAAAATATAAATATGTGTACAAGATGAGCAAAGTTGTGGAAAAAATTATAAGTACAGAAGTACTTGTTTCGTTATTGACAATAAAGTGATAAAGTGGTACATATACATGGAATATTGACGAAAAAATATTAAAGATAGGAAATGAATATATATGATACAATCATGGGAATAAACTATTAAATTTAAAAATACTTAGCAAATAATATTATATTGGTGAGAAGGCAGCAATGCTGTATTTTTGTTCGCATGATATTTAATACTAGAGCATAAAAAATACATACATACATGTCCAAAATTTTGGTTTCATCGTACAAAGTATCAGATGAATATCCACTGTTTTTGCAGAATATCAATTTGAGGAAACGCCTCTGCATAACTTCGATAGAGTGGATGTGAGTATTCCAAGCTTACCCCCCACACCGCTTCTCCATAAAGTATATGACTTTCCATAAGCGAGTAGTATAGTTTTTTCAGGTGCTTGATTGGTAGAAGTTCTTTGAGTTTCCTGAATTTATATAAAATGGTACTCCACTGCGAATCACTTTCTCACTGCTCAACATCAATTCTCACTACCTGGCGTCTTCATGTTGAATAACTTCCGAATAATTACAATATTCTCAGTCCAATATCATTCAAGGACTGAAGAAGAAGGTGGTGACTGACTGATATATTTATATATATATATATATATATATATATGAACACACACAAGGATGGTTTGCTTTCATTCAAAGCTTCTGTGATTTTCGAAGTCAATGAGAGAAAGTAATTATCCTTTTTAAATAATATTTCCAAATATTTTTGACAAATGGGTAACTAGAGAGATCGAACGATAGTTTGTTATTATAGATGTATCTCTTTTTTTCAATAGTGGTGGAATAATTATTTTTTTGAATTCATCAGGGTAAGCACCTCCTTCTTTAAACCGATTGAGAATATGAATCAGGGGATCTAGAATATAGGCAGATATATATTAGTTTTATATTTTCCCATTTCGAGTCATCATGCCCTATTGCCTTGTTATTTTTCAGCTCAAAAATTATGTTTTTTGTTTCCATCGGATGAATTGGTTCATAGACAAATGAATTCAGAATGGATTTTCTTTTTCATTTTGTAATTTGTTTCTCATCTTTACTAGCAATAGTTTTGTCCGTTTCTACGAAGGTTCTAATGAATACATTCGCGATTCCCGTTTTGTCGATTGAAATTTCATTTTTTGAAGGATGTATTCTGTTTTTTTGTCTTTGATATTTTTTGAGTAACCTCCCACAATTTTTTTTCAATGGGCTTGTTATCAATGAAATATTTTCTCGGTTTTTTTCACGTTATATTGTGGAACTCAATAATCAAAATAACTGGTAAAATTTTTAGCTCTTGAACTTGCCCCACTACTTAGATAATAAACGTTGAGAATGGAGCTCCGTTAAAAAGCGGCAGAACCGACTGTGACGTCACCTTGCATATTGTGGTCTGATATTGGGCAGTACACCGTTTCGTTTCACATAAGAAAGTTGCTTCCAGCTGCCATATCTTTAAATTTTAAAAGTGTTAGTGGTTTTTGCTAGTTAAGATGTATTCAGTAGATACTGTATTTATCAAAGCAGATTCTGCAAATTCACCTGAGTTGGATATCTTTATGGTGATGGACTATTTTAATAAAAACAAAGACTTTATAAGTGTGGAAATGCGATGAATAAAATTGCAAAGGTAAGTAAAATAAATTCAATATTTTGACTTACGATTTTTACGGTCACGCAATACCAGGGTCGAATGAAACATTCTAGCACTTTTTTTTATTAAAATGCACTGAAAATACAGTGAAGAAACATGGCACTGAGTAATCTTATGGGAAATACTCTCACTTAAATTGACTAATATTTTGGTGCTTATGTTGTTCTAATCAACCACCTGAACCAAATTATCTGTACTCAAAAAAATCTGTCGAGTAGTTTTCGAGATATAGGGCGTTGAAATTGAAAAATGATGATTTTTAATTCAGTTAACTATTACCCAAATATTTGTTCATTACCCTCTGGGCTTATTTTTATACAGGGTAAATGAAAACTAAAATAGAGTAATTACAATGTTTTGTTGTGTTCGTATACTTACAAGAGTGAAAATATTTAAAAGTACCTACATTATTTTACATGATTTACAAAAATAAAGAACATATAAATATATAAATTTTGTATAAAGGGGTGAGTCAAAATTCATGCTAGGTATTATTTTAAGTTGTGGGATAATCTTTTATTAGTTCATAAACAGAGTTGCCAGTAAGTATTTCAGGAGTATGTTGAAAATTATTATAAAAAATTCGAAAGACAACTTTTTATATACAAGGGCGTAACATTAAAAAAGGCATTTTCTAACAAAAAATATAATCATAGTCTAAAATATGTGGGAAAAACGTTTCGAAATATGTGTAAAACCTGTAGTTAACAAGTAATTATTTTGTTTCAGATCTGGTAGACAGAGTTATGGTGATAACGCCATTGGTTACGTTCAGTTGAAACAACAAGGAGCACTTTGTGAACTGAAAGCGAAAATCACGCCAGAACATAAAATAAAATCTAGAAATTACAGTGTATCCTGCTCAATTAATACCAATGGAAAGGTGGTGGTGAATGCAAAATGCCATGATTGTTCAGCTTCGGAGAAAGGATGTAAGCACGAAGTGGCATTTTTGATGTGGTTACATAGACGCAGCGAGGAGCCTTCTCCCACAGAAACAACTTGTTATTGGAAGAAATCAAAATTATCATCAGCACCGAGTACCAAAAAATTAATGTCAACCTCTGATTTTGGTAAAAAAATTCAAACTTGTTATGATGACTCACTCTTACAAGAATATGTACGCGAAGCTAAAAGGCAAAAAATAGAAAACAGTTTAATGCATTACTACAATACAGAAAAATATGATGATCTGTCTATTCACAGCCTTGCTATTAATTTCAAAAATTCCAGACAAGTCAAGAATGCAAATAATTTTGTTGAATTTTGTAAACCAAAATGAGCGGCAATTCAATTTTAGAAGTAGAACAAGATACTCGAGGACAAAGTGAGAGTAACATTTGGCAGGAAATGAGGTATAGACGTATTACCGCATCAAAAGCTTTTGATGTAACAAGATGTAAAGTTTCAGACGGTTGTTTAGTAGAAGGCATCTTGGGAGCAAAATTGTTTCAGACAAAAGCAATGAAACGAGGATTAAAGCTAGAAACTGCTATCCTAAAATTGCTAGAAATGAAAACTGGACAAAAATTTTTCAAAGCAGGATTCTTTCTTTCGCAACAAAATCCACTAGTTGGTGCTTCCTCTGACGCCATTAACGAAGAATTTATTGTTGAGATTAAGAGCCCAACAACAGAAAAATCATGTTTAAATTATATAGATGGTAACATAAAGGACAAATGTGTATATCAACTTCAACTTCAAATGTATCTCAGTAAAGAAACGTGGACTTTTTGTTATGTCACATCCGCATTTTGGAACTTCAAAAGAGATTACAATAAAATATTGCAGATATGATGAAGAACTTGTTGAGTTTATTATGCAAAAACTACAAAAGTTTTGGTACGAAAACATATTAAATAAAATAATCTTAAATATATTTTTGGTTTCATTTAATTAGATAAGCTTGTATGTCGATTATTCCACAGACTATTTGCACTATTAGGTCCAAGTATTTCATTAAATTTAAGTTAATCGTGGCATGTGGTTGAAGAATGGCAAACTCCCTTACTCTAGATATTACTCGTTCTATGTGAATTCTCAAGCTTGCAATTCGTTTTGCTTCCTTAACTTCTTCCTTAGAACTTTTTTGTCCAGATAAAACAGATGGCGGCCTAACTAGTTTATTTTTAGCAGTTGCAAGTTGATCTTCAAGATCTGCCATTACCTCAGCGCCTGGTTCTGATTAATTTAAAAATGTCGAGTCTTCAACAATCATCGTGTCTGTAGTTCTACCACCAACACCAAAAGAAATATAAGATATTAAACCATCTGGCGGACATGCAATTAAATATTTCATTGTATTGCAACCTTTATATTCCGACCATGTGAGACTCTGTAATATCGGATCACTTGGTTTTTGAATCGAAATTTCAAAACAATCTTCAATACATTGTACATTTTTATATCTGGTTCTGAAGGAAATAGGAAGTCTTTTCTCAACTTCAGATAGGGGCATCCATCGCACAAATGGGTAAAGGTAACCAGCTAATAACGGTTTAGTTTTTTTATAATGCTACATACTCTGGAAAGGGTGAACTAAAATCGTCTGCTAATATCCTATAAGGTAAATTTAGTTTGATCTTCTTCAATGTTAAAAAAATATCAAGCTTGTCCAGCTCACAATTTTTAGTTAACAAGTTTACAACAAATGATGACTGACTCGGAACTCCCAAATGAAGCTTTGGATTTTTTTCTATCGAACAAAATGTTCTCCGTTGTATTTCTTTTGACCTATTATTATCTAGATAGAATGAGTTTTTCGGATCTGACAAACTTAGTTCTGACGAAGTAAATGTAAAAGTAGAACCGCTACTGGATATTGAAATATCTTCGTTAATTAGTTTTTCGACTTTTTCCATTCGCGATTTCTTTGGAACCATCTCATTGCTAGTAGATTTTTTCCTTTTTGTTATTTTTGGTGTAGAAAAACCGTCGCCTCCACATTGAATCGCCTTAGAACGTACATAAGCCTTAATATGAGCCTGAACCCCTATTTCCTCAGATATAGGTTCCATTCGTCTGATATCCATTTCATTTCCTCCTCTTCTTGATTCTCTTCGGAAGTTCTATTTTTTGAGCTTAACAATAAAGTCTCAATGACAGATTGCTGTGCTTCAGTTTGTAAAAACTGTGACCGTGGCTTTGAACTATGCGTCGTAATTCTATTTTTTTGACAGTCAAAAAATCTCGGTACTACTCCAGGTTTTAGTGTAACTTTTCCACTGTTCATTGTTTTAATGTACATATAATTTTCTATATCTTCCTCTACCTAAAACAAGTTATTTGTGTTGAACTCTCTAGAGCTTATGAGTTATCACTAATTTAAACTATACAAATTTTGTTATTAAATATATTCAAACTGTGAGATAAAATCGAAAAACTTACTTTAAAATGATCCTCACAGCAAAACACATGTGATTTGTTAAATACAAAAACTTCACGACGCATTGCTTTCTGCCAAACATTTCTTATTATAATATCAGAGGGCACATTGATAAACCATTTTTCTGGGGCATTCTTGGATGTATTAGGACAGTCGGGAACCAAACAATATTCATTTACCACTTTATTCTCACTCATTATGCAATGAAATAACGAAACAGAGACAACACGGTAGGTACTCACGCAAATATACAGTCGACTCTCGACTCGCGGCGCGGCGTTGCAAACGTTAGGTATCGCATATGCAGTGTGACGTCACAGGTAACCACGCCCCGTTTTCGTTCGCTCCAATTTCTTTAATTAATTTGAGGGTTTAAACGTTCGTGGAAAAATGAAAAATTCTGGGAATCCGTTCGAAAAGAGTTATAGTTTCGATTATTAAATTAATAATTTTTTCTTGAACAATTCCATTGTTATGTTTTTTTTTATTTTTTTGTTATAAAATTTCAATTTAGCTTTGTGGATCAATGAAGTTAGTTTGTTTCAATACCTTCTGTATTCTTTCTCCAAATCATCGGTGTAAGGGTGCTTTTGCATAAGGCAATCGTGTTTTTTTAATGATATAATTTAACAATCTATTCGTGACCCATGGTGTTTTTTTTTTTACAAATCTCTCTTCTTTCGGTGCATGCTTCTAACGTATTTAGACCAATGTTGATGAATTTTGTTGTTGCAGAGTCCGGAGTAGGTGCAGTGTAGACATCGTTCCAGCAAATGTTATGGAATATAATGTGTATTTTGTTATTGTTTACTCTTACCTCTGTTTTTTCAGTAAATATTACCTGGAGTAGAGTAGTGTAGTGATCTGTTATTGTGGTTTTCATTATAATAAGTACATTATTTTCAAACAGATCAGGGTTTTTTTATTCAATGAAAATATGATCTAGGCAGGTTTCACTGTGACCTTGCACTCTAGTGGGTGCATTTATTGTAGAGGTGTACCCAAATTCATTCAAAGTATTCGGATATTCAGCTGTATCCTTGTCATCGTGATCACACAAATCAATATTGATATCGCCCAAAAAATATTCATATATATATATATATATATATCTAAAGAAAACTGAAATTTAGGAAACGCAAAAAAATATGTTTTCATTGAGGTTGCAGTCAATAGGAAATGGCCAATGTGAAGAAGTATCTTTGTTAAATTGTCTAGCTTTCGAAAAACTCTATTTCATTATCGAAACATTCGAAAAGAACTGAGTCACATTGTATATAATTGACAATTCAACTCATGTATAAAAAATCGCATATGCCGCAGTGCGATTGTCAGTTTGACAGCAGCAAAACTCAGCTGCAACTTTTACAGCGACAAATGCACTAGTGGTTTTTTTACTCATTTATTTGTTTATCTATTATCGCGTTATTGGTTGCCAAAGTAAATGAAGTTTGCATTGATATGTTTCTGAATTTTTAATCATCGAATCAAATTGTCCTGGTCCACCTTCGGTGTCGCGTTTTCAATAGTTGACAGTTTTTCTCGTCAAATTGCTAGCTAGGCAACAGTTTCTCATTAAACAACCCAAATTTACCCGATAAAATACAAACCTCTCGTGCAATTATAAGTGGAAAAACTAACTAACTGGAGGTTGCTAACAGGAAAATATCAGTGCACTCCATAGTTGAAATCTCTCATGCCAAATTGTGCGAAACATTTTAAAACTAATGGTAAAATCTCATATTTTTTACGATAATTTGAGTCGATATTAATGGGGTTAAGCACGTGGCTATGCCTGCCATGGATCACAGAGAAAAGAACGTAAGATGGTCAAACTGAAATGACAAGTTGTTAGACCAATGGAGAGAGACCACATGTTCAATCCCACTTTTCGGCGATAGATTCATGGCGGACGATTTGGAAGTTGTACAGGGTCACTTTTGCCCTTTTCATCAAAATTCAGTAAATAATTGTAAATCACGCTGGGATTTGCAATATCAGATCGTTTGTTTATACAATTCGGTTGATTGTTTATATGAAACATTTCTAAGAAATTTCTCTTGAAGTGATTGTTTTCTCTGGCCAAAATGTTGGACTAATGAAATCACCAATTTGATAGTGTGCTCTGCGAGTAAACAGCTGTTTTAGTTGAAACTGCAATCACTTTTATGGGACGTAATGCGGCCTGATAAATTTCTTCTAGTTTGCCCTATATAGACTTTATCACAATTCCGTCAGGGAATACTATATATAACGTTACAGCATTCTAATGTTGTTAGGAGAGATTTTGTTTCCGTAAATAGGGAGGAAATTGTTTTTATGATTTTTTGCAAACCGGAGATTATCTGATTTGGAGATGTTCATGAGTTTTGAGTAGCTGCCCCTCTTGGAGCCTGACGGAAATGGCAGCGGCGGTGAATCCAAGGACAGCTCAACACGGTCTAATCCAAGGTGTTAGGCACTCTGTTCAGTGAGATGGATGGTACCTGGGCCTATCTGGTACCAAAAAGGAAGCCTCTGGGACACCAGGTGAAATCTGAGAATAAGAGTCCTGCACAGGGGGCACAGCAGGGCTGGACACACTTTTTTCCCATACACGTGGGATTTTTGATGCAAAAGGACGAAAATATAAAAGGGATGGAGCTGGTGAGGATTCAAACTCAGCAGCAAGCACCTCAACCGATACTACCGTGGAGATGGACCACGGTAGTATCGGATCAACGGGGATGCAAGGAACCGACAAAACAGAACAGAAGACCCCTGGGATGTCTAGCACCCATTGGAGGAAAATCGTTGATGCGGAGAAAATTGCTGCAGGGGCGTGGACAATGATAAGGCCACGGAAAAAAAAGCAGCAAACCGCAACCCAAAGGTGACGACAAAGGAACCGAGGGTAGAGAAGGAACTCGAAGTGAATCCGAAACACCGAAAAAAAAGGCCAAAAAAACCCAGGAATGCGACCAAACCTTCTGGGGCATACAGTTTGTTCGCTAACAAACTCAGGATGGCGGTGATTCAAAGACGTCGTCCAGAGTTTTCCCATGATCAGAGGTAGGTGGACCTGGTCCAAGATAAATTCTTCGGGGAAATGGATGGAGCACCTTCGAAGAGCCAAAATCCGATCCAGTTCTCGAAACAATGTACAGCGGAAGGGTGCTTTGGATAACCCGCGCGAACGAACAAACAAGAGTATGGCTCCGTGAAAGGCGGAGGGAATGGGCCAACTCCCGAAGGGTGCTAACATCACCGTTGTAGAGCCAAAAGACCTCCCAAAAAGACCTAGGATCCCACCTTCCTTTCTGTGTCCAGAAAGTGATCAGGAGGAGACAGCGCGCACATGAAATTCTAAGAGAAAACTCATATTCAGTAAGAGTAATGAACTAATTCTTATTATATATGGATAACAACAAAAGTCAAATATTCAAACACCACTTGCTATCAACCCAAATGTCAACAACATTGCCACCAACAATACCCTTGATGATATGCATCCTCCACAAACACTGTCCATATACAAAACTCTACCATACATTCGAAAATCAACTCCAAATCAGATAATATCCGGTTTGTCAGAAAATCATAAAAACAATTTCAACCCTATTCACGGAAACAAAATCTCCCTTAACAACATTAGAATGCTTCAACGTTATATATAGTATTCCCTGACTGAATTGTGATGAGGGCAAAATAGGAGAAATTCATCGGGCCACATCATGTCTCATAAAAGTTATTGAAAATTGAACAAACAGCTATGCACCCGCTGCGCACACTATCAAATTCAAACACTTTGGTAGGTTCATTAATCCAAGCATTATGCCAGAGAAAATAATCTCTTTGAATTGCAAACTTTTTTATGGGACGTAATGCGGCCTGATAAATCTCCTCTAGTTTGCCCTATATAGACTCTATCACAATTCAGTCAGGGAATACTATATATAACGTTAGAGCATTCTAATGTTGTAGGGGATTTTGTTTTCGTAAATAGGGTTGAAATTGTTTTTATGATTTTTTGGCAAATCGAAAACTATCAAGTTTTGGAGTTGATTCCCAAATGATTTTATTCGAATGCACTGAAAAGAAAACAATAATTCCCTTATATATGTGAAGAAGGTTATTTTCGGCCATGAGCAAGAGCAATCACAAGACAGAACTTCTTCTCGCTTGCATCTGGAGCAGAATATGTTTGAAGCGATTTGGCATTGGTTCCTGAAGTGCCCCGTCTGCGCACATTGCCAATATTTTCGGCATTCTTCGACTGACTGACTACCTGGGCCATTGGAAAACGGTACGGCCACTTCAGTGATAGGCCTGGAAACTAATGGAGGTGCCAATGATGTTCGGTATGGTGTCACAAGAGATGGTAGTGCTGGTCTCCGAACTTGTTCGATTTGGCGCATAGAAGCTCATATTCTCGGGCAGCTTCCGTGAACCCCTGGACGTCGTTGAACTCGATTCTCCGTATTTTACGGCGGAACTCTGGGTGGAAATGATGGTGTAGCCAGTTCAAATCCTGGTCCTGCGAAATCCCACTATGGCGACGAATCAGGGTCTACAGGTCGGTAATATTGGCTGTCGTATTTTCTCGCAGGCTATGTGCTGATGGCTGCTTCGGGATCGATGCGGTAATTGACTGGGAATAAAGAGACCTGGAAGGTGGTGCAGAAGTCTTTTCATTTTGTCCAGCATGCCTGGTGATTTCTGAAACCTAATCCGGGCATCCCCTCTAGTAATTCCGGTATTGTTCGTAGGAGGTGGTCTGGTGCAATGCCTTGCGACTATTGTATCTCTACTGATCTTTTGAATAAGGCGGCGGGATCAGTTGTCCCATCAGAAGCTATCCGCCAGTCTTCCAGTCTTATTGGAGCCATCCCTACCCTCGTAGAAGGTGGCAGTAGGGCGGTCTGTACTCCCAAGAGGATCCCAGTTAGCACATTGCTAATGATTGAACTCTATGCTCGTCACGATTATCTTTGGCACCATGGGCGGCTGGGTGGCGGTTGTGCCGACTCCTGTCGGCTACTTGGAATGGCGTGGTGATGGTCAGGGCGGATGATGTTCCGCCCTTTCGAAGGTACTTTTTGAGTCGCCTACGCATCTCACCTACGGTACCGATGATCTTCAGGTTGAACCTAGTAAGCACGAACTCCAATTCTCCTTTTTGCAGGAGGTATACCCATCCGACGCAGGTCTCACTCCTTTAACGATCGGAACTTCACTTCCAGTCTTAGTGGAGCCATCTCCACGCTCGTAGTAGGTGGCACTAGGGCGTCTATACTCAAGGGGGTCCCAGTGAGCACATTGCTATGATCGAACTCTATGCTCGTCACGGTTATCTTTGGTACCATGGGCGGCTGGGAGGCGGTTGTGATGACTCCTGTCGGCGAGTTGGAACGGCGTAGTAACGGTCAGGGCGGATGATGTTCCGCCTTTTCGGAGATTCTTCATGAGTCACCTACGCATCTCACCTACGGTACCGCTGGTCTTCAGGTGGAACCCAGTAGCACGGAGTCTAATTTCTCTTTTAGCAGGAGGTATACCCATCCGTCGCGGGTCTTACTCCTTTCACGATCGGAACTCCACTTCCTTCTCAGTTCTCCCAACTCTAGTACTGTATTTTATATCGATGAACGGATGTTGGAGATAGTTTCTGCGCAGTCGACAACCTATTAAAGAAGGTATCGCACGGACGCTTGGCTCTCTTTCGAGACAAATTTGACAATCTGTCAGAAATGACAAGTCGATGGCCTTCAATTGTGGCACTCCGAGGGGCCAGCTTCATGGATTTTTAACGATCGTTATCACACGGGCTTGCTTTCTCTCTCGCAACCCATGTACTTTTCGAACGTTGAACGGATGATGGAAATCGATTCTACACCCCCAAAAACCTATTGAACAAGGGGTCACTCGGCAAGTTGACTCTCTTTTGAGTCGAAGTTGAGCATCTGTCAAAATGACATGTATGCTGATTTTGGTATATTTTGATGCAGTATAGCCTACGGAACTCGTTTCAGGGCCTTTCGACGATCTCTGAGCTATAGATACCTGGTTCCATTTGTAGACTAATCTTGACCCATCTTTCTATCAGTGGTCTCGGTATACTATGAAAACGGTCCCTGCCAGACTCCAGATTTGTGTGGGTCTTTTCTTCCTTCGACCTGATTTTAGCGCGTTTCTGTCAAATTTGGAATTGCCTCGGGCACCACCTGCTGTTATAGTGGGAAGGTCACTCCACTCCGGGCAGCCTCAGTGGAGAAATGAAACACTCCAGGGGTCGGTGTAGTATTGATTAATACAACGGGGCTAGAAGGGCAGACTTTACTTTCACTTGACTGGGTTTCAAACCAGGGTGCTGACTGCACAATAGTTCGTTCCACTCGAAATCCTGAACTAAATAAATAAAATAATACTCACTTCCAAGTTGAATCCCAATTTCTTTTATTTCATCCCCTAATTCAAAACTAAGTACAGGGCGGCTGGCGGCAGCCCCAAAACTACATAAGGAAGGCAAACATACTCTAGAAGTGGAGAGGGGTGTCAAAACTTTATACATCGAAATGAATCAACCCAATGAAAACTCATGCTGGAAGAGGATTCAGACAGTAGTACAAAAGCTCGAAAGGACGGGATGGAAAAGTGGTATTACCAATGATAAATATCAAAGCGGGTTTAAAAATGCAAGTTGACGAGCGACTTCAACTCCTTCCGAAACCTTAAACCTTCTACCGAATATTTACCAAACTCCATTCGTGTGTCCTTGGCACTTCTTGGGTAGTCCTGGCTCGGGCTACCACTCTGTGCGTGTTGACTGTTATGCCTTTCGGAACAGAACTCATTTTTAATTGTGCTCTGAAGTGCACCTTGGCATATTTTCCCCTCTACTAATTAACTTCAGTTACATGCGCGGACCGATCGCGAGCAACTTTTTCCAATACCTTTCACCGAATATTTACCAAACTCTATTCGTGTATCCACGGGGCCTCTCGGGTGGTCCTGGCTCGGGTTGCTACTATGTGCGTGGTGGGCTGCTTCTCTGCTCAGGTACGACTCATTTATCTCCAACGACTTCGGTAAAATCTTACCAATGCCCGTCTCCCCTCCACTGGGCCAAGACTGCCCATGCACTGCTTTCCAATGACATAGGCGGCTTTTTGGGAATCGAGTGGTGCTCTCAATTGCTAGCGGACGAACGACTGATTTCGATCATGGCGAGGCTTCGCGGGGGAGGGACCGACCTACGTTCTGCTTCTGTGTTTGTCATCGCGTTATGTAATGATTCGGATGGAAAAGCATATCATTATCGGGCTATTTTCAATTCGCAGATTTATTTCGTAGATAAAAGGCATTTTCATGAGTATTTTTATCATCGCAGATTAGACTTTAATTTATTTAAGTTAGCATGGAACTTGTTGAGATTGTCTTAAAAGAATGGAAAATTAGTAACTTCATTACAGTACCCTTATCTCAGATAATTGCGCAAAATGTTATTGAGAAAAAATTTTCAGAATTGAAAGTCCTAATTTTTTTTTAATAATAGTGTTTCAAATATTTTTTTATTTTTACCCCGAACACTTTCATGAAATATTCGAAATCAAACAATTTTTGCATAACTATGTACAAATTCAACCATATTTATAAAATTAACTTTGATTTTTAATTTTGTAGAGAATCACAAACTTCATGTTTGTTGCAACGATATTAAACACAACTTCAGAATTTCCCAAAAATTATTTTAACAAGGTTATAGTGGTAATTTGCATAGTAGAAAACTCTGATTCGAAGTGATTTTATTTTTATTTTTAATGTTTATTGAAAAACTGTACAAATAAACGACAAACATCAAATCCTAAGAAAATAATCGCGGATACCCATGAAAAAAGAACAAGGGTTAAAAGTAAACATTATGACACATTGGTGTCATTTATCAAGTTTATTTGATTTCAAGTGCCTCCTCCAGACAGTTAACGTAAGTCGAGCAGGCAGAATTAGTTTTGATATGTGGAGATAACTATAAACCAGTGCGTGAGGCAACATATATTTTCAACGAACAATTTTGATTAATTTCAAACTCACCGGGTCTTTATAAATATAAAAATGAACGTACCAAAATTGTATGCACTGAATAAAATCAATTAGAAGTTGTTGAAAACCCTGGAAGATCCATCCAAGGCATTGTTGCTTATAAGGGTGTGAAAAGGCTTCGTTAAAAGATTCTTATAAAAAAAAATATAATGCCCATAAGCCAAAGTTTTTTTGCATATTCCAAGCACAAAACTATGTATTGCGATATGACTTCTGCAAGTGGATTCAAGAATAAATAGAAAATCAACGTGATTTCCATTGACACATTCTTTTTGAGGATGAATTCACGTTCACAACAAAAGGGTTGTCTCTCTCCAAAATTAAAGGTGGTGATCGGTTGGTTGGTTGGTTTAAGGCTGACGAGCCAGAGACAGGGTTGGCACTTAGCTTCCCTTGACACTGCGACCAGCTGGGGTCTATTGTATCACTCTGTCGTCGGTGGTTCCTCATTCAAACAGGTTTGTGCCTTTAATTAGGTTTAGAAGCCTGTTGATAAGGTTCTTCGGATTCATGCCTGTTACCGGGCTGATCTCTCCAAAGATTCTGTGTCGCCTACTACTTAGGGCGTCACAGTCGAAGATTGAAAGACAAGAGTTAGACCCGAGGCCTCCTCTTGTCTCTTGATGACAAGCCATTCTCCAGTATCTATCCCCATGTCCTGGGTTTTGATGAGCTGAAGAATCTTTTTGGTTTCCATTTTACCAAATGGCTTTGGAATCCACTCTGTTTCCGGGAGTTTCTCATTAGGTGTTCGACCATCTGCTGATCCCTCCTCGGTTGGGTTTACGGTTTCTGTTGCCGAGTGTGATTCAACTGGAATCTCCTCGACTTCCATACCCGCTATCGGTGTTGGGTCTTCTTCAACTGGAAGTTCCCCAGGGTTGTTTGTGTAGGGGAAAGGGTCGTCCACACCTGCGGTACCCCCTGCGCAGGTGTAAGGCAGATTACTCTGGGAGGTCGCCATGTATCCCAGAGGCTCCGTTTTCTTTATACCTGACTGGCTCAGGTATCATCCATCCCTCGGCACGGGTCGCTTGACGCCTTGGATTAAGCCATGTTGTGGTGGCATTTGGTTTGAGATTGACTTAGAGATCCGCAGGTTTTGACCATTTCTGGTCATTCCCACTGGATTTTCCTTGTCAACCCCGTTATCCAGCGATACCACTTGGAGGTAGCCACCTAAGTTTCCGCAACCCATCTTCATCTCTCGTAGGAGGTGAACATGTGTTGACGCAAACTACTCGCCTGGTGATCGGACGAAAATCCAAATTTTGTCATTGCCAATAAAAACCAGTATTACCAAAAAACTAATGTGTAGTGCGGTATTATTAACGACAAATTAAAAGGGGCCGTTTTTTTCGCTAAAACCTAAATGGTGACACCTATTTACCGTTTTCGAAAAACGAACAGACGATTTTTTTGGATAATATGAGAACAAAATGAATTATGATTTGTACATGATGGATGTCCCGCTCATTCTGCTAGAATTGTTTCTGAATGGTTGAATGATGATTTCTTAGAAAAATGGTTATGGCAATATCTTTTCGAAATAAAAAATGTTTGATGGCATTCTAAGTCAATTGGACGTTTCATATGAAATACAATCGACCTATATAAGTTTTGGAATTCATTTTTCGTAAATTCAAAGGTTATTGTTGCAAATAGTAACGCTGAGAACAATCTTATATATATATATATATATATATATATATATATATATATATATATATATATTGTTATGATAGAAAATGTATATCATTATAAATAGAATAAAAAAAGAGTCAGATAATGAAACTGATACATCATGTGAATAGCAGGTATTTATGTTATCGTGGTTATATGCTATGTTTACTTTGCAGTTTTCTGTACATTTCACTTTCCTTGAACCTAGTCAACGCAGAGATCTCAAAAGTATAGCATTGAAACTTTTTTTTTATTATAGGCAAGTAGCCAACAATTTATTTTATTTGAACAACCTCAAAAGGAAAACACAAATCAAAATTTATGAATAAAATCTAGATCACAACTAGACTAAGACAATACTAAATTAACAACATCGTGTACTGGAGAAATCAAACTCGAAAGAAGATGACAGCTACATGTTAAATAAGTATTCTGAGACAATTAATAGAATGCGAAATTTTGAAGGCAGAAAAATGTCATAGATGAATTTCAATCTATTTTGTATGTAATTTATGAGATGTAGAAATAGTTAGTGAATATAAAAGACATGGCATAATTTAAAATAAAAAATTGTTTGAAAGAAAGTGAGCAGAATCGTAAAATCTGTGATAAAAAACAAAACAGTGAGTGTTACCAGAGAGAAAAATAAAGGAAGCCAAGGTGAGAGGAAAAAATTATTTTTGAAGAGCAAGACGTACAAAAATTAATCAACAATTAAAGTAGGAAATATGAAAGCAAACAATAACTCTGCGATAGGACAGCTCAACTAGATGTCCAAATCAAACACCTATCCAGATATTGGCCAGAAAGTTGAAACTTACCTCCAGTAAACAATAGTCATTGCTGAGGGATCTTTCCACCACTTTCAAAGAAGCCCGTACCAAGGAATTGCTGAATTCATCAACAGGAACAACGAACAGGACACAGAAAAGTCAGCAACAATAAACCTCAAGGTAATTTTAATGAAACCAAACTGAAATATAATGCAAATTGGTAAGACACTCACCAAAAGTTTTGCAACAAACATTTTTACCTACTATTATTAACAAGTATTATCAATTTCCATTATATAGTGGTACATAATCTACATTCACAATTAGAAGATTATTTAATCGCTGAGTAGCAAACCACTGTTTGTTTTCATACAAATTTCAATTTAAAAGCACTAGTAATAAGATATTTTGAGCAGGTAGGTAAAAATAAGTTTTCATTAAATAAAAAAGAAATTATCTGGCAGATTTCTGCTTTCATCTATGTCTTTTTGGTAAAATACTTTCTGTAATATTATTTGCACACTGACTTCAAGAAAAGCCGTCAGAGGGCACTACTGAATCCTGTTTCTGAGAGAAACCATAGGCGTCCCAACTGAGCTGGGAAAGGTTGAGATTACAGGTAAAAGAGTATTTGGAAAATTGTAAAGGTAACATATCCGGACAATTCATGATTGTGTGATAACTACTTATTTTTCAGAATTTCTTAGCACACATCAAAATTATCACACTAAATTACAAATATTCTTGAACAAATTGTTGTGATGAGTCGTTATCAAAAACAAGAATACACATCTATTTTATCAAAATAAAATAAAAGAAAAAACCAAAATCACCCATCATAACAATATATACATAAAAAACTGAAGTTTAGAAAACACAAAAACAAATTTTATGTTTTCATTGAGGTTGCAGTTGATAGAAAATGGCCAAAATTATTAAAACTCTTCGTTAAGTTGTCGAACTTTCGAAAAATTTCATTTTATCATCAAGACATGTGAAAAGAACAAAATCACATTAAAAAAAATGCTATTTGTATACAATTAGAAAAACTCACTAACTGGAGGTTGCTAACAGGAAGATATCGGTGCACATCATGATTGAAATCTCAAATATAAAATTGTACGAACGTCTCAAACTAATTGTGAAATCTCATTTTAACTATAGTTTCAGTCGAAATTGATGCGGTTGAGCATGTGGCTGTAGCTGTCATGGATCACACAAAAGAGACCGTAAGGTGGTCAGACAAGTTGTTCGAACCAATGGAGGGAAACCACATGATTAATCCTACTATTCGACGATAGTTCATGACGGACGATTTGAAAGTTGTACAGGTTCACTTTCTCCCTTTTTATCAAAATTCAGTGAATAATTGTGAATCACGCTGATATTTGCAATATCAGATCGTTTATTCATACAATTAGGTTGATTGTTCATATGATTGACGTTCGTTGGAAGGGTTTGTTAATACTCTTACGTATCTGTCATTAGTCTCTCCAAAGTTTTCAACAGAAAAGACACCAGACTGATTAGGCGGTATGACTTGGGTATCATGTGATTTAATCTCCACACCTTGAGTATGTGAATGACTACCCATTTCTGCCACTCGGTAGGTATGTATCGCATGGCTATACAAGCCCTAGATATTTCACATAGAAATGGGATTAATATTTCGCCCCTCTTGGAGTAGGATAGAATATATTTCATCCCCTTCCGGGGGTTTGTATGGTTGGAATCTATATGATTACTCTCGTTTCGGACGTCCATCGGCTTAATGGATTTAAAATGTTTTCACGACGTTTCGAATGCTTGTATCTGCAATCGTCTTCAGGGGAATACTTCTCACCTGGAGACGATTGCATATACAAGCATTCGAAACGTCGTGGAAACCTTCTGAAACCATTGAGACGAAGGACGTCCGAAACGAGAGTAATCAAGTTACCACATCGTCCACAACCTTCAAACAAACGTTGAAATCTATCTATTACCCACCCAATTCTGTTTGGCCTTGTTATCTCTGTCGCTAGTTTTCAGTCCGAGGCATAAGGCCTTTTTGGCTTGCTTTACGGAATGTTCATTGCTACTGGGTCGTTAAGAATTGCTGCGGCCGTAAAGTGTGCCTCGATGAGCATTGATATACTTTCCTCAAAAGTTGTTGTGTAGGTATCATCTTCCTTTTTTTGGGAAACCTACCTGATTTACAATACCCTTCTCAGCCAGCACCTTGTGGGTTCCAGAGCATAGGAGGGTATCCATAACATCTTCACAGAACTCCTTTCACGATTGCCTTTTTGCTTTTCTGAACTCTTCATTGTACTGCGTGAGTGTGGTTTTGTACACTACCTCTCCTCGTGAGCAGCGAGTATTGCTCGGTGGTTCCTTCCATAGGTTTTTTGTTTTCTGTTTTGAGGAACCAATTGTCCTTTTGCGTACTTGAGAGTACGGAGTGGTCCAGTTGAGTGGTCTACCGAGTGACCAATTCTACGTCCAATCCCTACGTCTACAGGGTGGTTCCACAAGGGAATTATCAAGTGTTTTCCACGACGAATAGTCCACAGGATGGCTCGTTATTATAATACATCTGGAGGTGTTTTACACTCTCAATTTGGATCACATAAGTTGATTTTCACAAGCTCCCATGTAATATTTGTATGTATGTTCCGTTCAAATACTGCAAGTGAATTTTGATCCACTTCTTGTTGTCCAATCCACGTGAAATTTGACAGGTGTTCATAACTTCGGTGACAAAGCATTATGGAATTTTTTCCAGAGAAAACTGAAAAGGCGTCTCTATTATGGCGACGTGTTGTAGCCCAATTTTGGGGTCGGACATCATGATGTTTTTGTCAAAATTCATGATTTTAAGATGGCGGCTCCAGGATGGCGACGTGTTTTGTTATCATGGTCCGCTTCCATTCAAAACTGGTATGATAGATATAAGGTTTATTGACTATTTTATATACATAGCACATTTATAGCAGGTCACAATAGCAGGTTATAATACACGAACATATACACTTGTATATAACACACAGTTTTCATTGGGATATATAAACATATTATCAGTAATAGGATCAAGTGAGATGAATCGTGTGATTTGATAATAAATTTCAGAATAAAAATCAAAAATCAGTAGTGAGGTATTTATCGATTGTATAGAAGCCATGACTCAGTAGCAGGTTTTTTATAGCTGATTTGAATTGCTCATATCTCATTATTTTAATATGGTCTGGTATTTTGTTGTGAAGTCATAGGTTAGGAGAGTAAGGTGCAGATAATGCTAAACGAAATCCAGGAGTTTACAGGAGATTGTTATTTCTGGTATTGTAATTATGTATGTTATTATGAGCCGTGTAAATTTCTAAGTGTTCGTGAATATCAAGGAGGCTTTGATATATGAAGACTGACGGTAGGGTCATTATTCTTTGATTTATGTTCATTGTTTAACATGAGTCGCTAGGCCTGGCACCAGCAGTTATTCGAACTGATTTTTTCTGAAACACGTGAATTATGAACATAAACATTATGAAAACACGTGAAGCGTGAGTGGATTTTTTCCATAGTGAAGTTTCATAACAAATATGTGAGTGAAATTATGCAAAACATGACACTTTCAATATATTGGGGCTCACTGATTTATTAAAGGAGAAAAACGTGGCTTGATATTTTTTTTATACAAAGAGTCAACATGGGATGACCAGTTTAGACTATCATCTGATCCCGAGTTATTTGACAGTATTTCCATGTGTAATATTATTATTACAGGATAACAATTATTTTTGAGGCTCGCTTTCGTTTTATTTGAGCATGTTGCTTACTAACCACCTCGTCAATTTCAACGAGCGCTGTATCATCTTTTGTTCCAATATTATGGATATCTTAACCTGAGTGGTAGATTGTAGCATCATCAGCCAAGAATATGCACTTTGACGGATTCATATTCACAAATATATCATTAACATAAATTACGAAAAGAAGGTACCTCAGCATCGAACCCTGCGGGACACCATAATTATTTTTTTTTTTGGTAAGGATGAACCTTCGTTGAAGAACACAGTTTGATCCCGTTCGCTTGAATGAGATCTGAAAAGAAGTGTGCTATACCTCTAACACCAACACATTCAAGTTTGTTCAGTAAGATTTCATGAGAGGTACAGTAAAAGGCCTTGCTGGCCCTCAAGCGTTGCAGTTGTACATTTCTCCCAATTCAAGGCCCTCAAGTATGTCTTCCACCGATTTACTCACAGCTTGTAAAGTACCTCTATTCTGTCTAAAATCAAACTGATTTTCATGTGAAATATTATTGGTTTCAAAATAAGTTATAAGTCGGTTTCTGATGATAATTTCGAAAATGTTCCCGAAAATAGGAATAATTGAAATGCAACGGTGATTTTTGAGCACTTCGATATCACCTTTTTTGAATACCGAAATGAGCTTTGTTTGTTTCAATATACTGGGGAAAATATCTTGAGCGATACATATATTATATATTATGGCGAGAGGATGCACAATATGTTGTTTTATCTCCTTCAGTATTTCACTATTGAAGTTGTGGACGTCCATACAGTTTGTGTTTTGTGTTTTTGGGCTCAGAGATTATAAATTTTTGTCAGAATTCAATGAGATGACGCATTCGATGAATGACTGAAAAGAATTGAATAAAAATGATGAGAAATTTAAGACAAGCTTTTATAAAAAGGAACTAAAAAGAAAAAAGTAATGTTTTTGATTCTTTTACCTATGTTATTCTGTGAGAAACAGATTCAAAAGCTTGTTGCGAATATAAAATAGGTATTCTTGCGCGGCAAGATTTTGGATCAGCTACTCACAGAATAACCTAGACCAAAAAATTCAATAAATTATTTTCCCTTCTTAGTGTACTTGTATAACATCTGGTCTTTGATTCAATCATTTTTATTTTTTATGCTTAGCTCAAATATTGCTGTTATTATCCCACATTGCTTGTATGCTAGTATGTACTGACTTGTTGATGCGACCATTTTGAAGCGGAATTTGGGATAAACTCAAGCCTAATTGAGCTATTTGCGGTTATTTGATGCAGGCATGCTCAATCCCTGTGCTCAAGCGACCGCTTATATAATTTTCTTTTGTATATATGGATTTATTGAATGAACTTCTCAATTCCTGCAACCGCTCCATAATTTTTATTGGTATCGCCTCCTTCGCTTTTTTGGACGCTTCCAATATATGGTTATGAATGTGAATAGTTTGGCTATCGCTTTTGTTTCTTATAGTGCTTGAAGCTCAGATACACTTGCAATAATATCTATTGTGACCCGGTGCTCATGCTTATATTTGAAGACTAGATGTATTTTGTGCTTAGTACTCAGATTCAGTTGTTTCTTGCATGTTGCTATTGATCTTTCGTTAAAAGGTTACTATGTCTTACTTGCGATGCAGATCACAGAGATGTTAGATTCGTTGTTGTACCGTAAATCAATGTATTCCTTGGAAATCGAAGCAGCACGTAATAGGGAACCAGGTGAGAAACAATGGGCCAGAGGGCTCAAGTGTCGTCGAAGGCCACAGCCTGACGAGCCTACAGGGTGGAGGTTTTAGTGGGTAAACCTGTGTAAGGGGTCCCACACTTAGCCTGTGAAGATTTCCTCCACCTACTAAACAAAACAAAAAAATCCTCAGAGTCAAGCCTTGTATTTTTTTTGAAGGGGGTTTCAATCCTTCGGTGAATTGGAGTTCGAAACAAACCATCATTTGGATAATGGGAAGCGGATAGATTCACCTACCGCCCATTTATAGCTCCAATACTTTTTAGTGATTACTTAGCGGACCCCCTAACCTTCACTGATGCTTAGCCGCTAATATCCTCAGACAGGTACAACCTAGTGTATCGTTGTCCAGTTTCAATATTCCATTGTTTTTGGTTCATATTTTGTTGGTTAACGCCGTTAATCAATTTCACGTCGGCATTCGTTGGGGAGAAATATTTTTTTTTTCCTGTGATGATTGAAACCATCTTATTACTTTCATCAGTTCTGAATCAGTCGTCTCTCAGAAGAACAGCCTCCAAAATAACTTTAGTAGAAAGTTGTTTCTCCATCGATTGGTCGAAGGATTGCATAAGTTGGAATAATTAAATTTTTTCATCTCCAGTGTAAGGAAGAATATTTTTTCAACATTGCTTATGACATTGTGTGTGGGTTTGTTCCTCCATATGGAAAATTTAGTTCGAGTACTAGGATTGTTTCAACATCAAGTCAAATGGATTTCCAATTTATTCCTCACGGGATTTTGAGCAGAAAGTTTGTTCAAATCGAGAATGTTCTCAATTCTTTATTTTTTTTTACATACTTTTGTTTAATGGTCATTTTTTCAGTTTTTTCTAAGGTTCCAAAAATACTATCCAGAAGTAAACTCGCTATCAAGCCGTTGGTAACAATGAATGAACTTCATTTTCCAAAATGCAGACTCGTTATTCCAATACAGAATCACACTCCCAAGAAACAGCGAACTCCATTGTCCTGGTTCAAAAAAACCGAATCAAATTCAAGATACTTCCGTCCTATAAGTTAGTCCTTCATGAACAAGTTGTTATCATCCATATTCATCAAAAGCTTTCTCACTTTCAGGGCCATCAAAAGGTAAAAGAATATCATAAATGAAGACGGTGGTATTACGCTTAACTTCAAGGGTGCTAAAGTTATACTCGGGAGTAAAATAACGAGCGTCTTTGAGTTTTCATTG
Source organism: Gonioctena quinquepunctata (assembly GCA_018342105.1). Lineage (NCBI taxonomy): Eukaryota > Metazoa > Arthropoda > Insecta > Coleoptera > Chrysomelidae > Gonioctena > Gonioctena quinquepunctata. Next base: position 245,987 of record JAFIRS010001197.1, read on the forward strand.
CCTTCCTGGAATTTTAATGGGTCAGAGTTTAACTATAATTTACATTATTCAACATTTTGGAGCAAATGCTGCTGTATAATTGAGTTCCTCTGTTAGTTAATTGAGGTTGAATATACAGAAAATTGAATTGATTATGTTTTACAAAATTATGTTTGATGATACCTGCATCAGTTTACTCACTTCTCATTGTAATATTGCGAATTTTCAATTAAATGAAAGAAAAAACAAGTGATGAACACGCCCTACAAAAAAATGGAACTTACACTAATTTGTATTTCGAATGTGGTAATCTTGAGTGATCTCAAATCCCAGCAAAGTGTTTGAGACCACTCACGACACGTCACATTCAGACTTCAAATGAAAAGATATAGTGGACATATCGCTTCATTATATTTTTGGAGAAAATAACACATTTTATAGCGTTCTTGTTTTCTAAAACTATTGGCTTTCATCTATTTTGAAACCAATTCCCTCAATACGTTACTGCGTATTACAAAGTTTGATATCGATATTTTCAACATGACAATAACTTATCTAATAGTAGTTTATTTAACAAATACGCAAAATGGGGCTTCAGCGGACAAATCTGAATATGAAGATGATGTCCGCTGAAGCCATTTGCGTACGTGTTGCATGATTTTTTTTGTCAAATTCCCAAATAACCAGAACGGAAACACCACATATATTTTCTCATCGTCAGAAAAAATATGTGATTTTTTCTGACTACACTTGTGATAAATTGTTCATCATATTGACCTATTGATAACTCCCATATTAATTTTTTTAAAAATGCTAATAGATATTAAAGAAAATAAACTTCTTTCGGTGATTTTCCATCCAATAATTCAAGGAAAATTAGGTAATGCCAAATTTTTCAATATTTTTGAAAAGCGCGTCTATACACATCTCGAGCAGTTTAACAAAATAAGTTTATCAATTTTTTTTACAGATTTTATCAATTTTGTCAAGTCATAAAAATGAACTCAGAGTCTGAAAAATTCATGGTGAGAAACAATATACAACATTTCCTGTGATCTAGGTACAAATTCCTGCAAAGATAAGGCACATGCAGGCATGAAACATTTTTTTGATTTTCATAATTACTCCTCTAGAACTGCTGATGTAGCGATTACTTATCAATGATACGTTTGTCATATACTTGAAGTACTCGTGTTTATTGTTTCTGAAATAAATAGTCCAAAACAATATTTCGAAAAAGTTTATTCCATCTCCTGAAATGTTTTCAGGATATCAATTATAAGTTTCCTGAATGAACAGATTTCTGTTCGCTGAAGTGGCATTTTGTGGACCCCATCACTATCCACGATAGGAATTTTGTGGTGTGTGTACAAAAACAAAATATATTTCTTGAAACGACAAATAATATTTTTTTTTGTCGAAATTATATTCTTCCATGCACTTTGCTGAAAAGTAAAAAAAATGACATCTAAGCCTGAAACAGAAAATAGAAAGGACTCCTTTTGTCAATGAATAATTATGAATATTGATTCATCATTTATTATAACCACGACTTTATAATCCTTGAAATCCATTGTGGATCATTTTCTTTTCTTTTTTTGTAGACATCCAATATGGACAGGAAAGAGCACGCCTCTACTTCTGGTAGGAGGTTCATTTGTACTTAAGGATGAATTTTCTTTCTCTCCTTAAATTTTCTTGAGGATCTGTCATTCATTTTCTGTATTGGAGCTTGCACCTCACACTCCATTTGTTCTCAGGGTCCTTATATTCGCTCCTTCATCAGTTAGAAAGGTAGTAGCAGTGCCTTACTTCTGTTTTTCAACCACAATTTGAATTTTTGTAGGTAATGGAAGATCGGTTGTGATCAATAGATTTTGGACAAAAAACTACATATTTTCGAAATATTTCCAAGAAACTAACTCCACCTGCAATTCCCCTCTGTAATCGTTGATGATCTAGGAAATCAGTCATTTTATTAGGGATAATAATTTTGATGATTGACGAAGCACCTTTATTGCGATCCTCACGTGAAAAGTGAGTTCCGGGAAACCTCAATTATATTCATACATATATATATATATATATATATATATATATATATATATATATATATATAAAAAAATTAATATTTATTATTTGTATGAATATAATTGAACAAATGAACCTCCTACCAGCAGTAGAGGCGTGCTCTTTCCTGTCCATAGTGGATGTCTACAAAAAAAGAAAAAAAATTATCCACAATGGATTTCAAGGATTATAAAGTCGTGGTTATGATAAATGATAAATCAATATTCATTATTATTCATTGACAAATGGAGTCCTTTCTATTTTCTGTTTTAGGCTTAAATGCCATTTTTTTTACTTTTCAGCAAAGTGCATGGAAGAATATAATTTCGACATAGAAATGACAACGGAAAAATCACTATTATCTGTCGTTTCAAGAAACATATTCTGTTTTTGTACACACACGACAAAATTCCTATCGTGGATAGTGATAGGGTCCACAAAATGCCACTTTAGCGGACTTGAACTCTAAGTCGTCACGGCAACACTTCAGCGAACAGAAATCTGTTTATTCAGGAAACTTATAATTGATATCCTGAAAACATTTCAGGAGATGGAATAAACATTTTCGAAATATTGTTTTGGACTATTCATTTCAGAATCAATAAACACGAGTACTTCAAGTATATGACAAACGTATCATTGATAAGTAATCGCTACATCAGCAGTTCTAGAGAAGTAATTATGGAAATCAAAAAAATGTTTCATGCCTGCATGTGCCTTATCTTTGCAGAAATTTGTACCTAGATCACAGGAAATTTTGTATATTGTTCCTCACCATGAATTTTTCATACTCTGGGTTCATTTTTATGACTTGACAAAATCTGTTAAAAAAATTGATAAACTCATTTTGTTAAACTGGTCTGAATGTGTATAGACGCGCTCTTCAAAAATATTGAAAAATTTGCCATAACCTAATTTTCCTTGAATTATTGGATGAAAACACCGGAAAAAGTTTATTTTTTCAATATCTAGTAGCATTTCTTAAAAAAATAAATATGGGAGTTATCAATAGGTCAATATGATGAACAATTTATCACGACAAAAGTTGACAGAAAAAAACACATATTTTTTCTGACGATGAGAAAATATATGTGGTGTTTCCGTTCTGTTTATTTGGGAATTTGACAGGAAAAATCATGCAACACGTACGCAAATGGCTCCAGCGGACATCATCTTCATATTCAGATTTGTCCGCTGAAGCCCCATTTTGCGTATTTGTCAAATAAACTACTATTAGATAAGTTATTGTCATGTTGCAAATATCGATATCAAACTTTGTAATACGCAGTAACGTATTGAGGGAATTGGTTTCAAAATAGATGAAAGCCAATAGTTTTCAAAAACAAGAACGCTTAAAAAATGTGTTAATTTCTCTAAAAATATAATGAAGCAATATGTCCACTATATCTTTTCATTTGAAGTCTGAATGTGACGTGTCGTGAGTGGTCTCAAACACTTTGCTGAGATTTGGGATCACTCAAAATACAAATTAGTGTCAGTTCCATATTTTTGTAGGGCGTGTTCATCACTTGTTTTTTTTTTTCATTTAATTGAAAATTTGCATTATTACAATGAGAACTGAGTAAACTGATGCAGGTATCATCAAACATAATTTTGTAAAACATAATCAATTCAATTTTCTGTATATTCAACCTCAATTAACTAACAGAGGAACTGAATTATACAGCAGCATTTGCTCCAAAATGTTGAATAATGGAAATTATAGTTAAACTCTGACCCATTAAAATTCCAGGAAGGCAATGAAAACTCAAAGACGCTCGTTATTTTACTCCCGAGTATAACTTTAGCACCCTTGAAGTTAAGCGTAATACCACCGTCTTTATTTATGATATTCTTTTACCTTTTGATGGCCCTGAAAGTGAGAGAGCTTTTGATGAATATGGATGATAACAACTTGTTCATGGAGGACTAACTTATAGGACGGAAGTATCTTGAATTTGATTCGGGTTTTTTGAACCAGGACAATGGAGTTCGTTGTTTCTTGGGAGTGTGATTCTGTATTGGAATAACGAGTCTGCATTTTGGAAAATGAAGTTCATTCATTGTTACCAACGGCTTGATATCGAGTTTACTTCTGGATAGTATTTTTGGAACCTTAGAAAGAACTGAAAAAATGACCATTAAACTAAAGTATGTAAAAAAAAATATAGAATTGAGAACATTCTCGATTTGAACAAACTTTCTGCTCAAAGTACCCTGATGAATAAATTGGAAATTCAATTGACTTAATGTTGAAACAATCCTAGTAGTCGAACTAAATTTTCCAAATGAAGGAACGAACCCACACCCAATGTCATAAGCAGTGTTGAAAAAATATATCTTCCTTACACGGAAGATGAAAAAATTTAATTCATTTCAACTCATGTAATCCTTCAACCAATCGATGGAGGAACAATTTTCTACTAAAGTTATTTTGGAGGCTGTTCTTCTGAGAGAAGACTGACTCAGAACTGATGAAAGTAATAAGATGGTTTTAATCAACACAGGAAAATGAAAAATATTTTTCCCAACGAATGCCGACGTGAAATTGAATAACGGCGTTACCAACAAAGTATGAACCAAAAACAATGGAATATTGAAACTGGACAACGATACACTAGGTTGTACCTGTCTGAGGATATTAGCGGCTAAGCATCTGTGAAGGTTAGGGGGTCCGTTAAGTAATCACTAAAAAGTATTGGAGCTATAAATAGGCGCCAGGTGAATCTATCCGCTTCCATTTATCCAAATGATAGTTTGTTTCGAACTCCAATTCACCGAAGGATTGAAATCCCCTTCGAAAAAAATACAAAGCTTGACTCTGAGGATTTTTTGGTTTTGTTTAGTAGGTGGAGGAAATCTTCACAGTACAGACTAAGTGTTGGACCCCTTACACAGGTTTACCCACTGAAACCTCCACCCTGTAGGCTCGTCAGGCTGTAGCCTTCGACGACACTCGAGCCCTCTGGCCCATTGTTTCTCACCTGGTTCCCTATTACGTGCTGCTTCGATTTCTAAGGAATACATTGATTTACGGTACCACAACGAATCTAATATCTTTGTGATCTGCATCGCAAGTAAGACATAGTAACCTATTAACGAAAGATCAATAGCAACATGCAAGAAACAACTGATCTGAGTACTAAGCACAAAATACATCTAGTCTTCAAATATAAGCATAAGCACCGGTCACAATAGATATTATTGCAAGTGTATCTGAGCTTCAAGCACTATAAGAAACAAAAGCGATAGCCGAACTATTCACATTCATAACCATATATTGGAAGCTTCCAAAATAGCAAAGAAGGCGATACCAATGAAAATCATGGAGCGGTTGCAGAAATTGAGGAGTTCATTCAATAAATCCATATATACAAAAAAAAATTATATAAGCGATCGCTTGAGCACAGGGATTGAGCATGCCTGCATCAAACAACCGCAAATAGCTCAATTAGGCTTGAGTCATCCCAAATTTCGCTTCAAAATGGTCGCATCAACAAGTCAGTACATACTAGCAATATTTGAGCAATATTTGAGCTAAGCATGAAAAATAATAAAAATAAAAATGATTGAATCAAATATATTTTATCAAATATAATAAAAAATTTTATTTAATTTTTTGTGTTAATATATTATTTTATTTTTGAGAATTTGGAATATTTTTTTTTTTTATTATTATAATTATATTTTTGCCAATTGGTAATGTTCGCACAGTGTTGCGATAAATATTGAGAAATATTATATTTCCCCTACTTGCCCTTACGTTGCGGTAAATATTAAGAAATAATATATTTCCCTTACTCGCCTTTTCCTCAATAAATATTATGAAATGATATATTGCCCTTACTTTGCCACTACGTTGCGGCGCCATTTGTTATGTTTTGAGAATTTAGAAATATATATTTTTTTTAATTATTATTATAATTATATTTTTGCACCGCGTTGGGCCTATTTGATATGTTTTGATGAACTGAAAATATAAGTTGGTTTTATATAATAATGATATAGCTAATAATCTTCAGTTATTCTTTGAGAGCCAAATTGATATGATATAAATAGATATTTCTGCCCCTGTATTGTATGCTGTAATAATAATTGCCAGCGAACGTCACTATTCTCTCGTCACGCTACCAACAATTATTATTTTCCTCACCACGGCTAAGCAACAGTTGGTACGCCCTTATCTCAAGGTGGCCGGTTCAAGGCAATAGAGACACTGCCACTGCTGGCTAACTTGAGTTTATTGAATGGTCTTTGGTATGTTATTGATCATTGTGAGAAAACAAAACAACAAAATATCAAAAAAGCAGTCAGGAAGACTTGATAATACCTGGCCTACGAGAAATAACTTATACTAGGGTGAATTAAACAAATATTCACGGATAATATTAATAAATCAATAATGGATAGATAAACAGAACTTCACTTTTTCCGTGAGAGTGAAGTTTTCTGTTATTGTTTAAAATAGGGTGACATAAAGTTATTCGAATGTGAAATATGTTATTTGTGAAATAGTTCAGGACTGGAAGAGCACTATTGAAGTTTTATACCTGGTTGGAACTGTTGGTGTTCTAATTATACCATGAATCAGGATGTCTCCTCTCTCCAATCGCTGTCAGGACTGCAATACCATGAATCAGGAACTATATAGATGCGGAAATCAGCATTTGGATCCGTGGATATGTTATCATTAAGGTAATATTGGTTTTGTTTACAAAATAATGGGATTATTCCAATTTTCTTTTAGTAAAATTTTTGCGTGGCATCCGCTTGGAAATTTATTTTCGATCTCCTTGAAGCTTTGTTTTCTATCGCCTAGATACATCTTTTTCTCCTTGTTTTTTCATTTGAATTTTTGAATTGGTGCACTAAACTGTCACTTTTCACTGTTTATATTTATATTGCATAATTTATATATACAATTATTTTTCCACTCTTATCATTATTACAAATTTCAATAATAATTGCTGATATCATCTCATTGCTACTCTCCCACAATTTCCAATTCTACACCTGACCATGTTGCTATGATTTTCATGAAAGTTGAAGAACAATTGAGCATTCGAAGTTTTTCCGCGGAAATTATTGGAGCACCTTTTTGTAGGAAAAATAACTTTTCATACTTACAAACACTAGCAGTTTTTATTTTCATCATTTATTCAACGTTGGCCTCATTCTAACTGGCGATTTCATAACGAATTTATCAAATAACATTACTTCATTTGTGTTCAAAACAACACACGAATTAAACAATTTGACATGCCAATATTGATTTCAAATTCGGAAAATCCCTTGATAGATATAGCAATATAAGTAGAAATAGAACTAGAAGTCAAAATATCAGCGAATTGAGATGAATCGTATCGTTACAATGGAAATAAACAATAATTATTGAATAAAAAAGAATTAGGTATTGTTCAACAAATTATTAATTTGAATTTTTCGAAATGTTTTAAATATTTGTTCTCTATAATAAGCTGATGGAAAAAAAAATCTAACCATTTCGAATGAGTTGGAAACATTAAAAAAGCCCTCTTTGAACCTTTGGCGGGCCATATCTGGTAATTATGTTCCAACAGAAACGAAATCGGTCGATTCTCGTGTTTTCGAGTGTTCCAAAGCATCTTTAATGAAAATTACAGATGGTCGGGTACATTATCATATAATTCAGTATTATTTCAGTTTAATTCTTCTGCAGACTACGGGTCTTTGGCTCTCTTTTCGCTTGTCTTAATTCCTTAACCGTTTTCCAATGGGTTGTGATCTGATCAGCTTTCCAGCGTCAGAACTCTTCCTTTATTGTAGTCTTTGGATAGAACGCAAAAGAGTTCTAGTCCAGGAATTCGGCGAGGCTGTCTGCTTTCTCATTGCATGTTATTCACTTGTGAACTGGCACCCACATAAGGGTGACCTGATGTGCTGTAGCCAGTTGTTTCAGAGCTGATTTATTATTTTAGGTCAGTCTAGACTCACAAGTGTGTGACATCGGAACTTCTAGTCCAGCTTGCCTGTCTAATAAGATATGGATTGTTTGTTGCTCCTGGGAGACTCTCGTAAGGAATTCTTGGGCGCTTATTGCTGTAGCATGAATTTCCACTTGAAATATCGTTATATTGTTGGGGCAATACCAAGGAAATTTGGAATCCTGAAACCAGGAACCGCAACTCCCACTCCAGCCCTTTTGTACATTTTGGATCCGTCAGTACACGATATTGATGCATCCCTTGCTAGTTGGGATCCGTTTGTTGTGCCCAATTAGTGATTCATGACCACTTTGTATTGCACTTAGATATCGTCCCTAGCTGGCTGATGGTTTGTATTTGGATTCTGGGTGAATATGTTCCAAAATCTCCAGGTGTCAGATTTCCAGCTTTCATTGTGCAGTCTCAAGTATTCTTACATATTTTGCTGAAATTGCCACATATGTTGCCATACTTTTTGAAGCGTGATTTTTCAGTAGTCAGGTTTCAGTTCTTAACCTATTTTCATTTCATACTTTTTAGAGCGTGATTTTTTAATAGTCGGGTTTTATTTGGTATCACTCCAGTATCATGACCTAATTTGAGTGATATTTTGATGAATTTTTGAAATTCATTATTCTGACACAGTTTCATAATTGAATTCTCATTCCGAACAAACTCTAGAAAAAAAATAGGGCAAATATATGTCAATTTACAATTTCTACTCAGATCAGTGAATTCATGAATCCATATCACCGTCTGTTAATTGAAGAGACATCGGTAAATACATTTCCTTTTACTAAATGTGATTCAATATGACTGGTCCTGAAGGGAATCTTATCACATACTTATCAGTATTCATTGAAAATTATCTACGATACTGATAATTTTCACATCGTCATTCCACTGAGATAGTATGGTTGAGTGCGGTAACATAACTCACCGCAGTCTTCAGTCATTTCTCGATTGTCGATGTGACGTTCGAATGACAGCACACGGTTATCGTGTTCTATAATATTTCGACTGGATTCCGAATGATATTTCCTTGCTCCTAGGTATTTTTCACATGTCCATGTTATGTGCATCTACAAGAGTCAACAACTTTCTAGTGTCATGATCCATGATAACAGAAAAATCCTTATTTCTGAAGGGGCTACACAATATTCTTTACTATGAACTTAATAGCGAGAAAAACCAATTCACTAGGAGAGATAATAAATGTAGAATTTCCTCCGCACGAAAGAGCTGATAAGCATACGCTCGTTAAACCATACGTCGTTATTGGAGGACAATTGAATGCACTTGAAAATCATTATCCAGAAATAACTCTTGTTCACCGGATACATGAATAACTCATCTAGGATGAATCAACGATGGTAAACAAGATTATTGATTCCAAGTTGTTGTCATATCAGCGCGATATGAGGAATCATAAAACGGATTTCATGTAATTATACGACAGAAAAATACTATCAATTTGATAGTTTATGACCGACAATAAAATAAGCTAATTAAAACTTCATCGTATTTACTTCACGTGTAAGGCCAAAACAAAGCCATTAATTATTGTTGAAGATAATTATAATTGGTACTCACGACTAGACAACTATCACATGATTCGATAACGGGTTATAAAAAATCGCGAGTTTTCATATCAAAACATTCAGTCTTAGAACAGTAGCCAAGTTAGTTACATCATAGTCGTTACTCCGGTAATATGTTCCTCTCAAAAGTGAGGTTCAGAAGTCCATCGAATCACAGTATCGTACAATGATGATGAGAAGCGTTCCAATCAATGTAGTGAACTTCAGAAAACATTAAACTAAGCAACTGGAAACCAAGTCAAACCAAGTATTGAACGCTCCAAGTGAAAGCACGAGTAAACAGTAGTTTTTTTCCAAAAATTGACTATTTTTGTCAACGCTTCCAGAACCGAGTTCAGTCAGTGGGAAAACCGCAACTCCATAGTTCATGATCTCTTAGAAAAACCATAGTCATATCGCGCTATACTAATATACCGGGCGACTGAAATAAAATAACCAATTGACGCGGAATTAATCGAAATAATAATAAAATCAAAACTAATTGTCGCTTGAAAACCTACTTCAGTGAATAAGTGTGAAACAGGGTGAGTCCTATGTATGTTTTCTGTATTTATATTTATGGCAAGCCGAACCCCTTATAATGTGTCTGTAAAAGTATCTCGATATTTTCATGTTAACAAAGATCCCAAAGGAGAATGATTTATAGTCGTTTGTGGCAATTGATGTCAAAATTGTTTTCAGTAAATCTATTTCGATTTTGTAGCCAACTGTGAAATTGACTACCAATAAGCTACACTCTTTTTGTTGTATGAATATGGTTTCATATTTTTCGTCCATAGAACAAATGAAATTTCTGTGTCAACGTTTACTAAATATATACGTACATTCTTAACATTTTATAAGTGCATTATTATTTCTTGTTTAATTATTGTTTTTCGGAATCCTTCCGAAAGGTACGTACTTCCTGGATGAACAACCCACGTTTCGGTATTGGAAAAAAGCAAATTGGTCTCTGTCGACCGCTCCTCAGATCATCTCCGGTTCGACTCTAATCAGATAGTCGATGCTTTTAATACTGTTTTTCCCAATCTAACGAATAATGTGGTGTGGTGTGGTTAATCATAACACCCCGTAGTCAGGGCATATCAATTGATGTCAGGTGTGCGAGTAGTAATTGAGGAAGTACATTAACACATATATGATATTTTCCACAGAAAAAAAGGGTCAAACAAAAATTGAATTTGAAATTTTTTTTAATAAATATTTTTTTTACAAATAATTGTCAGTGGAAAAAAAACTGAACTGAACAGAAGTGAACTAGTAGAAAAAAAGAATAAAAATTGTGGAAATAGATAATATCGTTGTTATTTTGAAAACACGATATTGGGAAAATGAATATATAGAGCGTTTATACCGATCAAAAACTCCGGAAGTACTCGAAAAGGCAAGCGAAATTTTTCTTTCAATCATTGGAGACTTTTATTGAAATAATTAATCCATGGAAACTCAGACGACAGTGCCGGGGAATGGTAGGGTTAGATATGAACCGTCAATTACTATCACTTTGGATAATATATCTTTTTATAATGGTATCACAGAAATCAAAGATTTTATTCGTGAAGTTGAGGATTTGGCAGCTGTAGCAAAATGGACAGACAGTCAAATAAGTTACATAGTTAAATCAAAATTGAAAGGTATCGCTAGATTATTTATTGAAAATAGATTACAGAATACCGACAACTGGCAATTAATTAAAAAGAAATTATTGAAGCAGTTTAGCAAATTGAAAGTACCTGGAGAAGAAGAAATATAATTTTTGAATTTTTATCAGAAAAAGAATGAATCAGTTAGACATTTTTTCATAAGACTAAAGATATGTGCAGCGAATATGAGGCACCTCACAGGAAATAATAGAATTGACAATGTATTAAACCAAATGTATGAGCGGGATATTCTGGTTCAATTCGCCATGGGGTTGTTAGATCCTGTTAGAGAAAAAGTTCCATCTGAAAGTCCTGTCAGTTTGAAAGAAGCCATAGAATTAGCAGAAGAAGAAGAATTAATTGAATATGAATTTGTGTTTTAGTACGTTCAATGCGAATACAATATTGTGCACACATTGTAATCGAAAAGGACATGGAGAAGGAAATTGTAATAGAAAAAATTGTGTGTGTTATCATTGCGATGAAATTGGGCACCCCTCATATAGATGTCCAAATAGAAATAGTCTTCAAAATGAAAGATTCAATGAGTCAGGAAAATGGTTTTCCAACTACGCTAATGAAAAACCAGTTCGAAAATATGGAAAAATAAATAAACATAGAAAGTAATTCTCTAACAATTCGAAAGAAAATAGATTCCGATCTCAGGGGAGCAGAGGAATGAACGAGGACATACAGGAAATCGTTATCAAAATTAAAGAAGAATAAATTATGGAAAGCAAACAGGAAATAGTTATGGAAATGACAATAAATGGAAAAAGTATGGAAAAAGGTCAAAATATAACAGGAATTTGAATGGAATGGCAGCTTTCAACAAGCCTCAGATGAAGGCTGCAGAAACGACTATTTAGATAGTGGGAGGCAAGGAGAAAATATACTAACCTACGATGAACAGAAAAATTTAATTAATTTAGAAGTAGCAGGAATTTTGAGGCATATATCCATGGATATGAGATTCAAAGTGTCAGTGGCTCATATTAATATTGTTAGAGGTATGAAATTGAATTATGATTTGCCGTATCACCTCAGAAATGGACAAGAAAATTTCACTCATTATATTGGCTCGGTTATATTGCCAATGAAAGTAAAGGAAGGAGAAACGATTGAACATGAGTTCCCAATCGTTGAAAATGATCACCGAAGTACTCAAATAACACTGATACTAGAGTTCCTACGAAAATATAACGTGCAAATTGATTGGGGCAAAAATCAAATGCATTTAATAGGGGAAATTATCGAGTTGAAAAAAAAATCCAACACATAGGCCAAACAAATCGGGAAGACGAACAGAGGAAGTTGCAAAATAGATTTGAAGAGGTAGAAAAACGATTGAGAGATGTCACTATCATGATGAAGGCGCGCCCAAAGCTATCCGCGAAGTATTCATGAACAGATTTTCATGCAATGAAACGAGACATGCAGACTCGAATCAAATAGAGATATCAGGGACCGGTGATTTGATTGTGACACCGGGTTTCGAAAAAACAGTTTCAATTGAAGAATATGGAAAATCGTCTGGAAAAAGCGAAAAGCAAAACAAGCGTTGAAACGAGCAACAAGGAGATAAGTATTCAATGGTGACTTCATTTCCAAGACAAGGGAGAAGAGATGAGTGTAGAAAAGTGCCACATGTGGAAATGGAAATGTAGGAACGTATATATAGTATGTTATTATTATGGTTTTAGAAGACTGCAAAAAGACGCAGACAAATTGAAAAATTCCTGAAGGTTGATTTGCCAAAGCATATTTATAGCTACGATGAACTTGTGAAAATTGGAATGAATAAAAATACGAAAGCCATCGATACTTTAATGAGAAAAAACGGAATCAGATCAATGGCATCATAGTACGGGAACAAACTAAAAAAATTAAATATAAGGAAATCAACTGAAAGCGTGAAACTCGAACAAGGACAATTTTATCAAGTGTTTTGATGTAAAATAATGACGGCACATTTCCGGAAAATTTCAGCAAAGCTATTTTGAGACGGATATAATTCATTGCGGGTCGTGGGAAAAAAAGTAAAGAAGGGTCAACAGAACTAAAATGAAACCCTGTATAGATTACAGGCTATAAAAACCAAAACGTGTTATGAAATTAATGCGAATAGAAACAGTTATAAAAATCGAGTCACCGAGATTCCATAATAAAGATAAATAATATAATCACGATTTCGGAAATGTGTTTCCGGATTTGCAGAATATTCACACTAGAACATCGCGACGGTTGGAAATGTCCAGTACCTAACTAAAAATAATGATAAAATTTACTAACCGCGCATATATGGAAGGTTTTGATAGGTAGGTACATCGTGAATTGGGATTGTCTCAACCCAAGAGTTATCTCCGGAAGGATAGCAGTTGACAAACCGGCGTGTGAGGCGAAATAACGGAACCAGCAGATTCCAGATAGAAGCATTGCGAACTCTCAGTATGGCTTGGTTTCAATCACTCCGCACAGAATTTAGTAGACACTATTCACAAAACAAATCACTTGTGTGATTGGTACCGCACATCTAGGAGTCACAGGAACGAAGATTTTAAAAACGAACGAAAAATCACCGTTTTGACCACTGAAGCGAAAGCCACCTACGATTGTCATGCAAATGTACTTGTTGTATAACCCAGAAATACGGATAGATGTCAACCTTCCCGTCACGACCCACATACTGATTGAATGAAGGCCTCAAAATCCCAAAAGCCAGATGTCTAGAGAGGATAGATAACGAACAAATCGCACATTACAGCCGATACATCCCCTTTGCACCCAGCAGCGTAGCAGGAAAAAGTCTCAGAGGATCCGCCAAATAGAAGTGAATTGATGCCCACCGGAATAGAAGTAAGAGAATCCCCTGTTCAAAGAGGCGAGGGTATAACCCTTGCAGTATGGAAATTACCCCAGAGAAAAAAGAGACTCTATTATGTGTTTGCATGAATATTTGCATGTTATTTTTAGGAAAATTAGGATTAACTACTGAAAAGTGAGGAGCATAAATTCTGGAATAGATCATAATTATCCTCCAGAAGAGTGAAACAGTAGTCTATTGTCAAACTAAGACTTATAAAATTTGTCGCTAGACTGGGAGTACTCTCCAGAAAGTTAAAACATTTTTGCTCATTGTTCGTGAAAGAGATGTTATTTGAAAAAAGATTTGAGTTTGTCAAAACTTTTTTGTATACGGCAAGGGCGAATGTCATGATCCATGATTACAGAAAAATCCTCATTTCTGAAGGGGCTACACAATATTCTTCACTATGAACTCAATAGCGAGAGAAACCAATTCACTAGGAGATATATTTAAAGTAGAATTTCCTCCGCACGAAAGAGCTGATAAGCATACTCTCATTAAACCATACGTCGTTATTGGAAGACAATTAGATGCACTTAAAAATCATCATCAAGAAATAACCATTGTACACCATATTCATAAATAACTCATCTGGGAAAAATTAGCGATGGTAAACAAGATTATTGATTCCAACTTGTTGTCATCGCAGCGCGATATGAGAAATCATAAAACGGATTTAATGTAATTATACGACAGAAAAATACTATCAATTCGATAGTTTAGGACCGACCAATGAAATTAGCTCATTAAAACTTCATCGTATTCATTCTTGCGTGAAGGGCCAAAACAAAGCCATTAATTATTGTTGAAGATAATTATAATTGGTACTCGCGACTAGACCAACTATCACGTGATTCGATAACGGGTTATGAAAAAGCGCGAGTTTTTATATAAAAACATTCAGTCTTAGAACAGTTGCCAAGTTAGTGACATCATAGTCGTTACTCCGGTAATATGTTTCTCTCAAAAGTGAGGTTCAGAAGTCCATCGAATCACAGTATCGTACAATAATGATGAGAAGCGTTCCAATCAATGTAGTGAACTCCAGAAAATATGAAACTAAGCAACTGCAAACCAAGTCAAACCAAGTATTGAACACTCCAAGTGAAAGCACGAGTGAACAGTAGTTTTTTTCCAAAAATTGCCTACTTTTGTCAACGTTTCCAGAACTCAGTTCAGTCAGTGGGAAAACCGCAACTCCATAGTTCATGATCTCTTAGAAAAACCATAGCCATATCGCGCTATACTAATATACCGGGCGACTGAAATGAAATAACCAATTGACGCGAAATTAATCGAAATAATAATAAAATCAAAACTAATTGTTGCCTTTAAACCTACTCCAGTGAATTAGTGTGAAACAGGGTGAGTCCTATGTATGTTTTCTGTATTCATGTTTATGGCAAACCGAACCCTTTATAATGTGCATGTGTCTGTTAAAGTATCTCCATATTTTCATGTCAACAAAGATCTCACAGGAGAATTATTTATAGTCGTATGTGGCAATTGATATCAAGATTGTTTTTAGTAAATCTATTTCGATTTTGTAGCCAACTGTGAAATTGACTACCAATAAGCTACATTTTTTGTTGTTGTATGAATATTGTTCCATATTATTCGTCTATAGAACAAATGAAATTATTGTGTCAACGTTTACTAAATATATTCGTACATTCTCAACATTTTATGAGTGCATTATCATTTCTTGTTTAATTATTGTTTTTCGAATCCTTCCGAAAGGTACGTACTTCCTGGATAAACAACCCACGTTCCGGTATTGAAAGAAAGGAGATTGGTCTATGTTGACCGCTCCATAGATCATCTCCGGTTCGACTCTATTCATATAGTCGATGCTTTTAATACTTTTTTTCCCAATCTAACGAATAATGTCTGGTATTACAGGTGTGGTGTGTTGAATCAACACTCCGTAGACCAGGCAAAACAGTAGGTTCAGAATATGCGCTACTGGGGAAACAATTCATTAATATTTCTTGTTTCCACCCTGAGACACCTGGCAGGAGCGGAGCAGACTTCCAGGTGCCTTAGGGTAGAAAACATAGTGGAACGACGGGGCAAGAGGTACAGCGACAAGGTGAGCAAGATGGCACATACATACTATTGAGACAAAAATTGCGATTTTTTGAGCATTCGACTTTCTGAATTACTGAAATCAGTCTATACAATGTTCTCTGACAATGCAGATTGAATTTTACTCGATAATGCGGCACTTCGCAGGCCACTTTCGATATATTTTGGAAAAAATGCCTCCATATCAACGAAAGAACTGGACAAACTACAACAAACAGTCTATTGGACAAGATGAGAGATCAGCGTCAACGCGACGATGAATCAGAATTTCATTCCGGCGCACATCGCCTTGCTTGTCTCGTCGCTTAACGCTACGACAACCTCTCTACTTTGTTAGGCCTCTCAACAAATTGAGTGGTGCGATTGAGCGTCAGAATCTTCGATGCTAAATGTTTAATTTTCTCAATGAACCATCAACTCGTTTTGAAAATTTCACTATTCGAATTAACTATAATGATTCTACTATGATTTGATAAACAAATATATAAAACAATCACAGGGCATATACTTTAAGGAAGGGTTTCGAAGTCCTGGAGAGCCTCGTGTAGACCTAATCGCATGCACGATCGAATTCAAGCCGCGTCGCTTTGCCTCTAGCCTCGTCATTCCACTATGATTTTGCCCTAACTTCAGTCATTTGCTGCTCAAAACGGAGGGTACCTGAAAAGTTTTCCGGGAGTTTTGGAAATAGATTTTGACGTGCTCTTTCCGAATTTTCACTTTGGCACCTAGTATCTGCTGCTGGCGTCGCCATATTGAAATAATGGCACTCAAAAACAGTTTTTAGGAAATATACCATTTTCGACCCAGTTTACGATGCAAATAGTTAGGTGATGAATTGAACTAGAGAAAATTCCCTACAATGTATATTCCAGAAGGTTTTTTGGGAAATGAATCATCGGTACTAGTTTTGAATTAATGCGATTCTTGTAGGAACCTAAATGTAGAGAATTTCCTCTTGTTTAATGTACTCTTCTCTTTATTTTCATTGTAAAATGTGTCAAAAATGAGATATTATTCTGTCAAAAAACGTTTTTGGGCGCCATTTTTCAATATGGCGGCGCTTGCGCCAGAAATACGAGGTACAAAGTGAAAATTCGAAAAGAAAACGTCAAAATCCATAGGAATACCTATTTTCAAATCTCCCGGAAAACATTCCAGGTAAAACTACCAAATTACTAGGGTATCTACCCTCAGCCAGTTTGATGTTTTTCTGCAGTCCATACCAGCAAACCTGGACGAAAGTGAATCCCTTCGAACTTCAATTTGCATTCCACTTTTAGCGCCGTCTTTCAATCAAGACGTCATCAAGTCCTAAGAATTTCTCAATTCTGAGAGTCACCTGCGGAAGTTTATTTTGATGGCTCAGTATATTTCACTTGGGCGGTGCTGGATCTCATTTCTGTTCTCCCACTCTTGATTTCCGAATCTTGATGGGTTGTTGAGTTCTCAGATATCCTCCTCTTGGTATGTTCCAATGGGGTTTGCTCCAAATCAGCTTTCACTACAGTGACCTCATTTCAAGCTTTCTCTGGTGTCATACCCTGTTTGAGGAATCGCAAGTACAATCTTATACCTGCTCTACTGAGGCCTCTTTTTAGTGGATCGTCTATATGTGTGTACTGTTTTCCTCATTTTCCTATGTTTTCCGACATGAACTCGGTACTTAGAGGTGCCTAGCTACTTGAGATTATGTCTCGCTGATTCTGTGCGTTTTTTGTTGTACTTTTCGATTAACTGAGGAAATGTGTCAAGTCGCTAAAGGCTTATGATGATCCACTACCCCCACCATGCATTCCACGGTACAGGTCGCATAATACGTTGGAGTGGAGGATTGTTAAGCGCCAAGTAATTGGTTATACGAAGTGACATGCAGGGCGGCTGTTGGTCACGCATACCGCAATTCCAGCACCAATCCTTGTCCCGGCTATACACCACTTGCCGTCGTTCTCAGTTTCCCTCTATCTCAATTTCTCAATTTTCATTAGTTCATGAGCTAGGTGACTTCAGTTCAAATTAAGTAATTTCATTGTGTTCATATAAAAATATGGAGTGCACTATACATCAACCAACCCAATCTCATAGGAAAGAAGTTTTGATTACTTTGGGTAAGAAAATCAAATACAGACGAATTCCCAGTGGACGATACCAGAAATTTCCATAATCAATGTCACGCCCTGTGGAGGTGGAGAAGTTTTAATAGCTCGCACCAAAGTCTGCGGTTATAGGAATTTTTCAATTACGGGAGAGACGATATTGATTTAGGACGACGATTTCCCCACATAACTCACTGGAACCAATCCGGAAGTTTTCAGCTCTCTTTTATTTAAAGGATAGGATAACTAACTTGTTCCTCACTCGAGCATCACTTCATTGTTCATGATTTTTTTTTCACTTTTTGTTCTACTCCAAGAATGATTGTTTCCAATGTGGAAAAAAAGATTTATATTTTTCTTCAAGAAAATTATTTGTCAACAACAAAGCAATTTTCTCAAACGTTGCCTTTCACCAAATGGCACATTTATTGATAATAACGGTGACGTTCCCAATATCATCAAATATAATCATCATTACTAAGGTCACTTCGGCGGAGTAAATAATTGAAATAGGAATGTATAGGTTAGGCGGCAACTGTAGGATTTCCTTTGTCATTGGGTACCCCAAAAAGTTTTATTGGAAAAGTAAGCATGGAGATATATGAATATATTGCTGGCCGAGATGATCAGAAAAAAGGTCACTTTGGCCTTTTTGGGATTTTTGAGAATAACTCCGGAAATGCACATTTGTCAGAAGTTTTTTTTGTTCATATCAAAATGTTCTTGAAGAAATGTTCCATTTAATTTTTATGGCGCACTCTTTGGAAAATTCCTGGAGTATTTTGAATCTATCTACAAGAGTTAATTATTCGATTACTGAATTCCTCTCCATTTTGGATAGGTGTCTGGTGAATTGAGGATTTTAGATGTCACAGAAAAATGAACAAACTTTAAAGATCTAAGGGGCCATGGTTGAGGCACTCCCCGGCCTATCCAAAGGTTGCCGAAAGTTTGATCTGAAAATTCTAGCGCTTAGATGCTAAAATGTGCCGGGGAACCGTCATGCATAAACCACATTTCATTTCGTAGTCTGAGCGGCACATCTTCCAGTAAAATAGGCAAATCTCCTTCAAGAAAATGACGATATCTCTCTCCGCTTAATCTTCCTTGAATAATGGACCCATAAAATATCCTACAAGGATACCTGCCCACACGTTAAGCAAGAACTGTTTTTGGAAATGCGATTCCTGTATCGCATGGGGGCTTTTCCCTGACCACGAATGATTGTTGTGAAAATTGCATATAGCATTGCGTGAAAAATTTGCTTCGTCGGTAAACAGGATTCAATTTTCAAATAAAGGATTTTGATCAAGGCATTGGAGAAACCAACGACAGAAGTTGATACGTAACGGAAAGTCACTAGGGAGTAGTACCTGAACTCTCTGAATATGGTAGGAATATAACAAATCAATAATTAGAATTTTCCATACCAGAATATGAGAAATGTTTAACGTCAGTGCTATTTTTCTGGAGCTTGTTTCCGGGTATTCTCCTACCAGATTGAGAACTGCTTTCCCGGTTTCTTACCGTCCGATGTGCACCCGACAGATGACTACTTTCATCAGAACTTCCTGTTTCCCTAAACCAAGCGTGAGTTTTCGAAAACCGTTTTTGAAGTGGGAGTTGTGCGGTTCGGATAACGCTCCTGATACAAACGTCAAGCCTCATATGCATTTTTGTTAGCAAGTCCGTAAGTAAAATGTATGTCATCATAGATAAAACCAATCAACTATGTGTCAATATATCATTTTTGACATGACAGCACAAAAAAAAACATTAGAATAAACATACGCCTACTTGATGATTTCCAAAGAGTTCGTAATCAATGAGAAGAAGATTGGATGCATCGATTAATTTAAATAAAAAAATCTCGAAAATGGCTGCTTGTAGCGACTTCCGAAAAGCATACGTTTTTCACGTGAAAATTATAGAGTAATCGATTTTTTTTTTCTAGAAAATGTGATGTAACATGCACGACAAAGTTGTGACCCCCAAAAGATACAAATGCCTGTAGGCAGCGCCCCCTACAATTGAGGGCTAAACTAAGATCAAATTTGAATTTCTCATATTGAGAAATCCTCAAATACCAATTTTCGTCCAAATATCGAAATTATTTTAAAAATTATTTACGGAAAACCAAAATAAAAATAAATTTTTAGCACATTTTATATCAAAAATGAAGGCTTTGCGGATCCATGCTCATATGAACTTCTCACCTTATGAATAACTGAGGAATCGTCCTGAAAAATATCGGACACTCACTACATAACACCCTGTATACATATATACATTGAAGCTCAGGACAAATTGAAGGTAATTTACGTATTTGTTTCATTTTATTATTTTAGTGCACAAGAAAGGCTATATTTATCATCATTTTCAATTTAAATGAAGTATTACTATAAAAAGGGAGTCAGGAATTACTAGAGAATCATTTTTCATTTACAAAATGTTGAAGAAGTGCAATGTTATGTCAATTTCTCCGAATACATGAGAAAAAATTTTTTTTTATAAAATAGTGATTTTTTCTGATTTTGGTCATAGCAGTTTTTAGGTATTTGATGATGATGCATGCAGAGATAGCAGTCATGAAAATACCAATATATTATATGACTTTCGATAATTTTATCAGTTCATTCTTTATTTTTTGTGTTATTTTTCATGGCTGACATCTTCTTGGGAATTTATTTCTTGGCAGAATGTTTCATGTAGAACAGCTTTTGTTGGAGAAAAATATGAATATATATATATATATATATATATATATATATATATATATATATATATATATATATATATATATATATATATATATATATATATATATATATAAATATATATATATATATATATATAAATATATATATATATATATATATATTTTATATATATATATATATATATATATATATATATATATATATATATATATATATATACATATATGAATGGAAAGAATATCCAGGGGACTGGTAAACAAAATGGAAGAAATTTGATGGACATAGCCCTCAGAGAGAAGTGTTAACCGTAGACACGTGTTTCGGGCTCTCGGCCCTCATCAGTACGGTGAAGAAGTGCAAGGATAAACAACACTTGGTAGAAAACAACAAATCAACGGAGTCAACAACAGAAGCCAGCCGCACATTTGATATTCTTTCCATTCATATTTGATTTCGGATGTAGAGAAGCTGCTCCATGAGTTGTTGTTCTGAATGAGGTTGCAACCGAAACACAAATGCGGCTGGCTTGTTGTTGACTCCGGTGATTTGTTTTTTACCAGATTGTTCATCGCATTCTTCACTGTACGATGAGGCCGAAGCTCGAAACACGTGCCTACGGTTAACACTTTCTGAGGGCTATGTCCATAAATTTCTTCCATTTTGTTTACCAGTCCCCCGATATTCTTTACATTCATATCTATAATCCTGGACTGGATGTCACGCAGGTAGTATAGCTGCCTCGTGGTGAAGTAGTTCCTGAATGGGTTCTGAACACAAATGTGCGGCTGGCTTCTGTTGTTGACTCCGTTGATTTTTGTTTTCTACCAAGTGTTGTTCATCCTTGCACTTCTTCACCGTACTGATGAGGGCCGAGAGCCCGAAACACTTGTCTACGGTTAACACTTCTATATACATATATATATATATATATATATATATAAATATATATATATATATATATATATATATATATATATATATATATATCGGGGGGACTGTTAAAAACAAATCTGAAGAAATTTGATGGACATAGCCCTCAAAAAAGTGTTAACCGTAGTCACGTGTTTCGGGCTCTCGGCCCTCATCAGTAAGGTGAAGAAGTGCAACGATGAACAACACTTGGTAGTAAACGACAAATCAACGGAGTCAATAAACAGAAACCAGCCGCACATTTGTGGATTCGGTTAGCAGACCCCGCATTCCAGGGCAACAACCAACGTCACCACGGAGGCAGCTATAGGTACCTGCGTGAGACTCGAGTCCAAGATTATGAAGATGAAGGGGTGGAATATCGGGAGGACTGTTGAAAACAAAATTGAAGGAATTTGATGGACATAGCCCTTCAAAGAAAAGTGTGAACCGAAGACACGTGTTTTGGGATTCCGGCCCTCATCAGTACGGTGAAGAAGTGCAAGGATGAACAACACTTGGTAGTAAACGACAAATCAACGGAGTCAACAATCAGAAACTAGCCGCACATTTGTGGTTTCGGTTAGCAGAACCTGCATTCCAGTGCAACAACCAATGTCACCACGGAGGCAGCTATAGCTATTTGCGTGACATCCGAGCCCAGGTTGATAAAGATGAAAGGGAGACATATCGCGGGGACTGTTAGACCGTAGACACGTGTTTTGTGCTTTCGGTCCTCATCAGTGCACATACAATTTTCACTAATACAAGAATAATTGAATGATTATTACTATAGCTATACCACTCAAAGAATGTGGAAACAGTAGAAATACTGAAAAAAAAACAAAGCCATGGACTTATCCTACATTAATTTGTTGAATTTGGATCAGTTGGATTCAGAGTTTGGTTGCCGGGATATGCAAACAAATATTCACCTATCTCGATACCAGATGAAATGTAACATTTTTGTTTATATTTTAATTTCTATCAAATCGTGTACGTATACTATAGGGCAGGTCAGTAGACACTTTTTCAAACATTTTGAAATGTTTTTTTGTTATTTTTTTAAGTTAATTGGGGATGCGATTATGGAGTTTGGGTGCTGAGTATCCATTTGATCTTTGACTTACAGATTATGTCATAAAGCCAATAAAGTATAATTTTTTTCAGTTTGCCGAGTGTTATATTGATATAATATTATATATATATATATATATATATATATATATATATATATATTCATATAAATTAGTTATTTGTGTGACAGTTGGTCATACATTCATAACTGAATCCTGGCCCGACTTCTAACACTCCTGACTCTGAGTAAGTTACTTCTGTTAAGTAGTCCCGTTTTTCATTCAACATCAATATCAAGAAGCTTCGCTGTAGAATTTCTTAACGTGTTATGTGTTTTCTGAGTGCTGCACCCCAAACCAAGATACCGTATTCCAGGTGGATATCTACAAGGGCAAAATACACCATCATCAGGTCTTTTTGAGGAAATATGTGACAGATATGTCTAAATTTGTATAGAGTGAATTGTGATTTTTCTAATATATATATTCGATGTGGACACTTCAAATGGTCATCAATGAAATCACCCAGAAACTCGAAACTTTTTCCGGTGGTGTATGACAAATCGATCCACTTTCATATATTTCTATAAAGCTGAAATTTGGTGTCTTGGATTCGTAGCATGTGGATGGTACAGGTACAATGGGGGCCGAAAGCCCGAAACACGTGTCTACTGTTAACACTTCTCTTCGTGGGCCATATCCATTGAATTTTTTCCATTTTGTTTTTTACAGTCCCCCCGATATTCCTCCCTTTCGCTTTATATTCCTGGACTCGGATGTCACGCAGGTAGCTACAGCTGCCTCCGTGGTGACGTTAGTTGTTGACCTGGAATGCAGGGTCTGCAAACCGTAGCCACAAGTGTGCGGTTGGTTTCTGTTTGTTGACTCCGTTGATTTGTCGTTTACTACCAAGTGTTGTTTATCCTTGCATTTTTCACTGATGAGGGCCGAAAGCCCGAAACACATGTCTACGGTTGACACTTTTCTTTGAGGGCTATGTGCATCAAATTTCTTTCATTCTGTTTGTAACAGTTCCCTCGATATTCGTCCCTTTCATATATACAGGGTGAGTCAGAATAAGACCGACAAACTCCGACTACAGATTCCTCACCTCATTTCGAAGTGTAAAGTTGTCCCAAAATGCATCCCCTCTGACATTCAATGTGTCGAAAGTACGAAAAAAATTTTGAATAATTTGTTTTCTCCAAAATTCCTGAAGGAAACATTTTTAAACTTGGTACACTAATCAAGGTTTATCAACGTGCTGATTTGAAGTTATAATTTTTCATTTTCGTAAATCAGTGGCGTGGTTACGATGGTATGTGGTCATAGGTTCCTTCATATTTTCTTGGGACAAGTGAATAGACAAATGAGCGTTTGACATCAGTTCGGCACATCGATACTCAACCTAAAAGTCATAACATTCCATGTGCCTGGAAGTGGAGGTTTCTGAAATAATTGAGAAAACTGAAGATATGTCCTCATCATATTATTTGATCGAATCGATGTCGCGGATTCACTGATTGTTACTATACTTTCTTGCATATTATTGTTTTGCTATATCGACTGACAAACAAATCCAACCGCATATTCATAATACTCCACTTGGATAAGAGTTAAGTTCTGAAATAATTTTTGCGAAGATAAGTACCACCAATTGGTTGGAGTTCATGTTGGAATATCATTATCAAAGCCATTTCTGATTGAGTTGTCTGGAAAAATATTATCCAATCAACATTTTTTTATGAAGAAAAACAATTATTGTGTATCAATATCTACTTAAATGATAGAAACGGTTTAGTGGTACACTAGATGAAAGCAAACAAGACATTAAAGCGAATGTTCAAATGGACCACCATTTTGTTCAAAATACAATTGGCAACTCCGTATCATCGACTGTCGTACGCTTTGGAATATTCCTGGTGTATCCTGTATTGACGTACATGCTGCTAAAATTCTTGCCATTGAATCTTCCACAGATTCTACAGGTATTTTGTTCACTGGGGTTATGAAGTAAACCCACAAAAAAAAGTCTAGTGAAGTCAAATCCGGAGAACGTGCAGACCAATGTAAGAGACCACATCCACCTATACACCGATCATGGAATGTTTGATCAAGAAATTGACGAATGATTCGTTGGAAATGGGCCGGTGCTCCGTCATATTGATATCACATTCTTTGACGAACCAATAGAGGTGCGTCTTCAAGTAGCCCAGGTGAAATATGTTCAAGAAACACTCGGTAGTTCTGCCGATTCAAACGGGGAGGAAGAAGATATGGTACAACGATATGATTTTCTATAATTCCTACTCAAATATTAACTAAAAACTTTTGTAGATTCTATGCGGATTTTGTTCATCCCATAAATGGCTGTTCCAACTATTGAAATATCCATCTCCTGTGAAACATGCCTCATCCGTGAATAGAATATATCTCGGAAAGTCGTTTGCTCCTTCATACATCCTCAAAAACCATTCAAAAAAAAATCTATGAGTGCAAAAATCACCAGCATCTAGGGCCATCACCTTCTGTTGGTGAAATGGATACAATAGTTGTTCACGTGCTACCCGACTTACTTGTTGATTTTGACACCCCGAGTGCTGGTAGATGCTGCTAATCGTTCGAAAATTTGTTCTTCCGTAACATTATCTCTTCTTGTTCTAGCCGCATCACAATGGTGTTTACTGAATCAAAAAGACCCCGTTTCCTTCAATCGTCGATGCCCAGCCATAAAAGTAGTGAAATGTGGATGATGTCTGTTTGGATATCTATGTTGATATAATTCAGCAGCGGCTCTGCCATTTCCCCCCTGTTTCATTATAAACGAAATGGTTATCTGTATATTCTCCAAATAAATAATCCATTTTGAAACGATGTTCACTGACTGAAATGATGACAGATGACTTTACAATAATACAAATTGTTTTGGGTTACTGTCATTTATGTCTAACGTTTGAAAACGATATGGTAACTTGAATACTCTCGTTCCAGACGTTTATTGTCTCAATGGATTCAGAAGGTTTTCACGACGTTTCGAATTGCTTGTATCTGCATTAGTCTTCGGCTGAATACTGTATTCACCTGAAGACGATTGCAGATACAAGCATTCGAAACGTCGTAAAAACCTTTTAAATCCATTAAGACGATGGACGTCCGGAACGAGAGTAATCAAATTATGTCTAATGTATGTATCGATATATCAGTGTGTTTCTACCGGGAACAATGAAAAAATGCTACGTTTCTTTTTAGTTCCAAAGTTCGTGTATATTTTATGCGTTGATCAGTGGTGTACTGAGCAGCCTACCACAAACTAGCATGAAAGGCTCGAATTTGCAAACAGTTATCACGAATTGAAAAAATCATTTAAGTTGATATTATATTAATACCCAATAATTGTTTTTCTGCATCAGAATGATGTTGATTGGTTAATATTTTCCTAAATGATTCAATCAGAAATGGCTTTGATAATAATACCCAAACATTAACTTCAACAGATAACGAGTACTCGGATTCCAAAAATATGTTCAGACCTTTTATCTGTGTGGAATATAATGAATTTGAAGTTGGGTTTGTTTGTCAGTTGATCTGTCAAAACAATCATTTGCAAGAAAGTATGGTAACATATCAGTGAATCCACGACTCGATTCGATCAAATAATATGATAAAATGAAGAAATTGAGTTATTGGTCCGATTTTGACACACTCCGTACTATGTTTCCAATTCTCCCAGCATTAAAATGTTCAGGAGGTTGACACATAATCCGATATGTTGCAAAGAATTAGCATTATAGGATTATTGCACATAGGAAATTATGTCTCTACTAAGGACATATCTTCAGTTTTTCTCAATTATCTCAGATACCTCCACTTCTCAATTATCCCAGAAACCTCCACTTTCAGGCACATGGAATCTCATGACTTCAAGGTTGAGTATCGATGAGCCGAACGGATATCAAACGCTCATTTGTCCATTCACTCGTCCCAAGAAAATATGAAGGAATATATGACCACATATCATCGTAACTACGCCACTGGTTTACGAAAATGAAAAATTATAACTTCAAATCAGCACGTTGATAAACCTTGATTAGTGAACCAAGTTCAAAAATTTTTCCTTCGGGAATTTTGGAGAAAACAAATTAAATCAAATTTTTTTTTTGTACTTTCGACACGTTGATTACAACTTTTTACCTCGTAATGAGGTGAGGAATCTGTAGTCGGAGTTTGCCGGTCTATTCAAACTTACCTTGTATATATTCATATATACAGGTTGAGTCAAGCTGAACGTGGCCAAATGGTATTATTTTCAGCAAACGGTCTGGGGAAGTATATGTATGTCGATCTGAACTACATTTAAAAAATAATGATTTTCATACAAGGTATTTGAAAATGTTTTATTTCTTCAAATGGAACACTCTGTATTTCCTTGCATTTTTGAATTTTTTGAGAAAAAATAAGCTGACTGCTGAAGTATCCCCATACCTAACTCTCTTCGTTTGTGAGATATTCATCTTTTTCACAAAATGTAACGTTGTCAAAGTAATTCAATATCATTGGAATTACCCATGGCAAGTGTACGAAAATAGAACACCCTGTATTGTTCAACGTGACGAGATTCACCTTTTCATTTCCTTTCGAATCATATAATATTTCCCTATACCTAAATGTGGTGCTTAATGAGTTATCGAAGCCTTTTCGAAATCCGATGAAGTTTTTGAATTACCATTATTTCGTCTAGTAGTCTGATGTCGAATACTGAAGAATAGTTCTCAATATTCTTAGCATATTGAATTTAAACACTCTTACCTTACTGTTGATTTTCTTTGAAACATTTTTATATCGGTCCACCTGTATCTACTCTTTTTGGGGTTACTGGTTTTTATTAAAAAAAAAATTTTTAAAAATTCAAAGTTTGAGGGAATTGAGAAAATTATATGATACATGTTCGTCATGACCACCATCTACTTTCAATACAGTATCTAATTCTTTTTTCAAATGAACTTCTGACATCTTTCAACATATTTGGAGTAACGGTTCGGAAGACATTTCTAATCCTCACTTTTATATCATCAGAAGAAGTTGGTGGTGTATTGTATACAATATCCTTGATATATCACCATGAAAAAAAGTCCAAGGGTGTAAGATCAAGCGATCTCGCTGGCCAGTTATAAGGACCACCTCTCCCTATCCATTCTTCTGTAAATTTTTTGTCCAGATAGTTCCTGACAACACGTTTGAAATGTGCCGAAGCACCATCTAATCGCAGCCACGTCTTCTGTCTCTCATTCGAAGGAATATTTTCCAGAAGATTCCAAATATCTGTTTTCATAAATCTTAAAAATGTCCTTCCATCCAGATGCCCGTCAAAGAAGTGAGGACCAATTATGGTGTCTCCTATGATTTCACCGAATGAGTTAACACTTCACCGGTTCTGGCGATCGACGAACGGTTTGAAATGAATGTCTGTTTTCGGTCATAATAGTGAAAGTTATTCGTCTGTGAATAAAATATGTTCATAAAAGTTCATCTCTTCGCCAACTCGTTCGAAATACCATGAACAGAAATCTAGCCTGCGTTGAAAGTCTCTTCCAAACAGATGTTGATGTGGGTGAATGTAGTATGGATGATATTTGTGTTTTCTAATAATTCTGCTAACACTCGATTGACTTATACCTGTTGAATAAGCAATGGCTCCAGTACTGGTATTGGGAATTCAAATCACATATTGCAAAACTTCGAAATTAGGTTCCTCATTTCCAGTCACTGGTTTCGATATCTCTCGAATAGTGTACTTGATACTACCCTGTTCCTCGAAATCCGGCTAATAATCTGTCGAATACATTTTTATCAGGATGCTCTTGATCTGGATACTCTTGTGCATAAACCCTCGACGCTAATGAGCAATTTACGTAACACTCTCCAATGGTTAAAATAATGTTGATTCTTTCTTCAAGTGTTAAACTTTTTATTTTACTGTTCAAATCTGAGAACACGAGAGCAAGACGAATTCAACACAACCTTATGACAAAATATTACGCTATTTGACAGGAGTCTGCTTAGAAAAACAATTGAACAGAGTTGAAGGTCAAGTATATGACATCAGACCACTAGATGAAATGAGGTTAATTCAAAAAATTCATCGGATTTCGAAAAGGCTTCGATAATCCTGAAGCACCACATTTAGGTATAGGGATATATTATATGGTTCGGAAGGAAATAAAAGGTGAATTTTGTCACGAAGAAAATATAGGGTGTTCCATTCGAAATAACAATGTTAATTGAGTTCAAATATGCGGTAAGTGTTCCTGATAATATAGAACACACTGTATACTATTGATCGTCTACTCAAGCCACAGTTACTAGCTGAAAGGAATTCGAGTGACCGGTCAAAATTTAGAACACCTGCCGGGGCTAATTCCAATGATATTGAATTCCTTCGACAACGTTACATTTTGTGATAAAGTTGAATACCTCACAAACGGAATGAGTTGGATATAGGGATACTTTAGGAAAGTCAGCTTATTTTTGCTCAAAGAATTCGAAAATGCAAGGAAATACAGGGTTTTTCTTTCAAAAAATATAACTTTGATATGTCACGCTCTTCTTGAATACCTTGTATAAGAAGCATTATTTTCAAAATGTAGTTCAGCTTGACATACATATACTTTCCCAGACCGTCTACTGGAAAAAAACCATTTGGCCACGAGAGTCCGAGGCGTTTAGCTTGACTCATCCTGTATATATAAATACACACATATATATATATATATATTGCCATGTTTTGATATATTGAAAAATATGAATTGTTTCTATATAATGAATGAAGCTAATAGTTTTTGCTTATTCTTTGTGAACCAAATTGATATGATATAGATAGATATTTTTGCCCTGTATAATAATTTGTATGTGGTAATAATAATTGCCAACGAACGTCACTGTTCTCTCGTCACGCTACCAACAATTATTATTTTCCTCACCACGGCTAAGCAACAGTTGGTACGCCCTTATCTCAGATAGCCGGTTCAAAGCAATAGAGCCACTTGCCACTGCTGGCTAACTTCAGTTTATTGAATGGTCTTTGGTATGTTATTGATCACTGTGAGAAAACAAACAACAAAATATCATAAAGCAATTATCTCCTTTATTCAGGAAGACTTAAAATACCTGGCCTACGAGAAATAACTTATCAATCAAACAAATATTCACGGATAAAATCAATAAATCAGATCATGGATAGATAAACAGAACCTCACTTTTTCCGTGAGAGTGACGTTTTCTGTTATTGTTCAAAATAGGTTGACATAAAGTTCTTCGAATGTGAAATTCGTTATTGGTGAAATAGTTCAGGACCAAAAAAGCACTATTAAAGTTTTATACCTGGTTGGAACTGTTGGTGTTCTAATTATACCATGAAACTGGATGTCTCCTCTCTCCAATCGCTGTCAGGACTGCAATATCATGTATCAGGAACTATATAGATGCGGAAATCAGCATTTGGATCCGTGGATATGTTATCATTAAGGAAATATTGGTTTTGTTTACCAAATGATGGGATTATTCCAATTTTCTTTTTGTAAAATTCTTGCGTGGCATCCGCTTGGAATTTTATTTTCGATCTCCCTTGAAGCTTTGTTTTCTATCGCCTAGATACATCTTTTTTTCCTTGTTTTTTCATTTGAATTTTTGAATTGGTGCACTAAATTGTCACTTTTCACTGTTTATATTTATATTGCATAATTTATATATACAATTATTTTTCCACTCTTATCATTATTTACAAATTTCAAAAATAATTGCTTCTGATACCATCTCATTGCTACTCTCCCACAATTTCCAATTTTACACCTGACCATCTATTCCCTGATTGGCTATTTTTATAAAGACATTTGCTGTTCTATCATTGGCTACTTTTTGTTAGCTACAATTTCTTATACTGTAAGTTTCAAATTTATAAATGTGTTGATTACTGTTTATTCCTGAAAATTTTATAAATTTAGACTTTTTATTGTCTTTTGAGCAATTATTAGTTATAATAATTTTACAGTGTATGAAATTGATTGTTTTATAGTATTTAACATTTTTATCTATCCATATTCTACCTAGGCTCACAATATACCTAGAATTTCAAAAGTTATTCACAAACAAACTCTTGAAACCATTAACCATCTAGTAATTATTTTTTTTTGTGGGTTTTCAGTCTTTTAAAATTTACAACTGGCATAACATAACATAACAATATATATATATATATATATATATATATATATATATATATATATATATATATATATATATATATATATATATATATATATATATATATAAAACTGAGTTTAGGAAACACAAAAAAAATTTTATGTTTTTTTTGAGGTTGCATAATAAAATATAATATATTATATATATATATATATATATATATATAAGCGTCAGAATTATGGAACAAATTCGATATTTCGCAAGCCATGTACCTTTGACGAAAATCCTAAAATAGGTTGATTTTTATTTTAAAATGCCGATTTTTTTATGTTTATTCTTAAGAGGTTATGTCACTGGTTTTGAAATGGTGACGTGATCGGTAATTTTTTTAAATTGGAATAGACGTCTTGTGATACCTCATCTGAAAGGCCTTTGAATACTGCATTCAATGATAATAATTAATAAGATATTTTTTTACAGGGTGAACAAAAATTAATATTTTATTTCAATAAGAGAATAACTTTATATCCAACAAAATAGAACAGTTAAATAAGATGTTCGAAATGCCATCCACAAGTCTCTTGACAATAAGCAAATCTACGGACACATTCATCTTGCACATTACGGGAGTAATTCTGTTGATTTCGATCCTAATTCGATTTTTCAACTCTTGTAGATTTTGCGGCCTATCTAATAGACCTTTGAATTCAAATGAACCCACAGAAAAAAATCCAGGGGCCTACGATCTGGAGATCTTGGGGGCCACTCTATCGGTCCGCGTCTACCAATCCACCTCCTAAGGAAACAGTTATTCAAAAACTCGCGAACATCACGTGCATAGTGCGGGGGTGCACCATCTTGTTGCAACCAAATACTTTCATGGGTGAGTTGAGTTGGCGTTTGGAAGAATATATTTTTATCATTATTACATTATGATTATGAAATTGTTGTATTGTCAACGTTCCTTGATATGTGTGACACATTTCAGATTATTCGGAAGATTGGAAGTGGGTGAATATTCACTTCCCAGATTTTATTACATTGTGAGTTATTCAGTTACAAGTAAATATAATAAAAGCGCGTTGGAAAATGCAAAATTTCACTATTTTGAGCCAAGGCTCTAATCCCTTAGACTGCCCTGGTATATTAATGAGTCAGTGCTCTACAACACCAATGGATCCTTTCCAAATATTAATAGTTAGCTATTTCCCAGTCTAAAATGGAAGCAAAAGACAATCACAAATTAATGCCATAATAGGCTAGTTTAGTGTTAAATAAATGTCAGTTGAAATATCAACGAATATTCTTCACAAATTCCAAGTGAAAAGGTTCTAAAAGTAAACTGTGGCTACTTTGAGTGAAACCCAACGCATAGAAATTTTAATTCTCATTAGATGCGGAGATAGAACCAGTACTCAGCAAGAGGTATGCGACTTCTTCAATGCGAAGTATCCAAATAGACCTAGCAGTCGTTCAACAGTCAGTAAGATTGAGAAGAAATTTAGAGAAACTGGTCATGTCAAACATATTCCGAATGCTGGACATCATAAAATAGAAGAAAACGTGAAACTTGATGTCCTATTGGGTGTAGAGAATAATCCTCACAATACTTCACGACAAATTGCAGCAGACCTTGACATATAACAAAGTTCTGTATTACGTATTCTAAAAGCAGAAAAGTACCATCCATACAAAGTACAGCTACATCAACAACTCAATGATGATGATCCCGATCGCTGTGTGGAGTTCTGTGACATAATGCAGGATTTGTGTAACCGCAATCCACGTTTTATAAAACAAATTCTGTTTTCCGATGAGGCTACGTTTTGCCTGAATGGTTCAGTAAATCATCAGAATCACAGATATTGGAGTAGGAATAATCCTCACTGGATGATGGACGGGCATATCAATACCCTCAGAAAGTCAATGTTTGGGCAGATATAATAAACGACAGGATTATTGGCCCGTATTTCTCCGAAGGAAATCTCACAGGGGAGCGTCAATTGGAATTTTTAAGGAATGAACTCATACCTAGCCTTGCCGATATTTTTCCAAACGCCAACAATCCTAACTCACCAAATGAAAGTATTTGGTTGCAACAAGATGGTGCACCCCCGCACTATGCACGTGATGTTCGCGAGTTTTTGAATAACTGTTTCCCTAGGAGGTGGATTGGTAGACGCGGACCGCTAGAGTGGCCCCCAGGATCTCCAGATCTTACGCCCCTGGATTCTTTCTTGTGAGGCTATTTGAAATCTATGGTCTATGTAGATAGGCCGCAAGATCTACAAGAGTTGAGAAATCGAATTAGGATCGAAATTAACAGAATTACTCCGGAAGTTATTCGCAATGTGCAAGAGGAATGTGTCCGTAGATTTGCTTATTGTCAAGAGACTGGTGGATGGCATTTCGAACATCTCATTCAACTGTTCTATTTTGTTGGATATAAAGTTATTCTCTTATTAAAATAAAATATTAATTTTTGTTCACCATGTGAAAAAAATATCTAATTAATTATCATCATTGAATACAGTATTGAAAGGCCTTTCAGATGAGGTATCACAACACATCCTTCATTAAATTATCAAATTAGTTCCATTAACCAGTGATCCGCACTGTAATATATATAAAAATATATTATAATTAAAATCATATATATATATATATATATATATATATATATGGATTTCGGGAAGATAATACTTTCTTACACGCTTTTCTGATTATTATAGATCATTCAATTATTGGACAGAATGTCTTGATATTCCCATTCTCGACTAAGTTTTTTCAAATACTGGTAAATCTGACAAAAATATGATAAAGAATTCACGTTCGCCAAATTCTCTAGTCGAAAGTCAAAATGACCTCAATCTTGCCTACAATAATTTTCGTTGGAAAAATGTATACGTTATCTCACAACTTTTTTCGATTTAAAATTGACGTAATTATCTATTTGAGAAAATAGAGATTCTCTCTTCTTAGGATTTCGAATTTGTTCAATTTTTCAAGCACCTACCATGAACCCATTAGCGATAATCTTTGTGATTCAACCTGTTTCATAATATGGGTCGTTATTATGTCCTGTGGTGCAAAACTCGGATATGAAAAAAAACTAATCTCAACGGAAATATCGAATGAAAAGAGAGTATCATAGATATAAGTTATTCGAATATCCAGGAGGTTATTTCAACATGACAAACATCCAAACTGCGTAGCCATTCAGTTGCCTCTGGTGTGGCTTTCATAAAATCTTCAAGGTCATAATCATATCAGAGAATTTAATTATTGAAGATATACATTATGTACCACTTTCTCTTTGTTCAAAACTAAAAACGATATCTTTTATTAAATTTGTACAATATTTTATACAATGCCTATAGATCCCAATGAGTTATCCGTTAAGGTTTGATGAAATGAAAGGTAGCCGTGGAATCATGGGAAACAGTAGGTGATTAATGTCATGTCAAAAGTGAAATACCAATTTTACTTGTCATCTCGTTTCGTTTGCAAAAAGGTTTTTTGTAATGGAAAATAATAATTGTTTTTCTCGAAACGAACAAATCGATATGATATTGATATACAGAGAATGTTGGAAGAACGCTGTCAATGCTAGTATGCTATACGCTGTTTGTTATCCGTTAAGATAGAACCCATCGAGGACCTATCTCAGAAAATTGGAAATTATGCTAAGGAAAAAACCAGCTGATCAAAACCACATCCACTTCATCGTCAGTGAAGAAGCAAAAACCAATGTTTTAGCATATGTTCATTTTTCTCCATCTGCCCCAGTGCGAGAATTGGTAATTGGAAGTGCCAGAAAAGTATTGAAAAAACATAAATATCGATCCTATGAATACAGTTTGCATCAGCACCTATATGAAAATGACCCAGAACTTATTATGATTTGAATGATGGTTTTGTTCCGAAGGTACTGTTTACAGATGAGTCTAGGTTTACGAATGATGGTATGTTTAATGGGAATAATACAAGGTATTGGGCTCAAGAAAATCCTCGGTTGCTGAAAGAAGGTAATTTTCAAGAAAGATTTGGATTCAACGTCTTGGTAGGATTCGTAGGGATAATAATCATTGGACCAATTCTTTTCGACGGGCGTTTGACTGGCCAAATATATCTAGAATTCTTAGAGAACGATATTCAAAATAAAATCAACGACTTACCTGAGATTATCAGGGAAAAAAAATGGTTTTGGAGCAGGATGGCGCAGAACCACATAATGATGATATTGCCAATCTCAGTGATACCTATGGGCTGAGATAGATTGGAACGAATGGTCCAATCAGATGGCCAGCCAGATCGACCGATTTAACCCCCGTTGATTTTCATTTATGGGGTCACATAGAATCCAAAGTATACTCGGGGGGACCAACTTCTTCGGAGGTTGGTTGGTTGATTGGTTGAAAGCTGACGAGCCAGAGACAGGGTTCGCACTTAGCTTCCCTTGACACTGCGACCAGTCGTCTTGGTTCACTCTGTCGTCAGTGGTTCCTCATTCAAACAGGTTTGTGCCTTTAGTTAGGTTTGGTAGCCTGTTAATGAGGTTCTTCATATTCATGCCTGATTCCGGGCTGTCCGGTTCTGTGTCGCCTTCTACTTAGGGCGTCACAGTCGAAGATAATATGAGAGACTATTTCCTCCTCTTCATCACATAGCCCACACTTCACGGTTTCCCTGCGTACGCCCATAGTGTTCAGGTGTTTTTTCAATCCGCAGTGTCCAGTCAACAGACCTACTATTATACGTGCCTTCGTTCTGTTCAGGTTCAGAAGGTCAGCCGTCAGGGTCCGGTTCGGGTGCCTACCATGACTTTGCTGTGTATTTGCCCGACAGTTTGATCCCAATATTGTTGGTGATTTCTTTTTATCTACTCGTCAATCAGGGTCCTGCATCGGTTTTTGCTTATTTCATGCACAGGTTCTGGCCCTGTGAATAGCGTTTCAGATGCTTGTCTAGCTTGCTGGTCCGCTTTAACGTTGCCTTCAATGCCTCTATGACCTGGCACCCACATCAAGGTGACCTAGTTGTGTTTTGCCAGCTCGATGAGGTACTGGAGGCAGTCCCAGACCAGTTAGGACTTCATCTGTATAGAGTTGAGTGCTTTGATAGCACTTTGACTGTCAGATAGAATGTAGATGTGTTTTTTCCTACAACCACTTTTTAGATTCTTCCGAATGCATACCATAGCATGTGTTCCAGCTTGGAATATCGTGGAGCATTGCCCAAGTGGTATTATGTAGTCCCTTCTTGGCCTTACCCCATGTATTCCTGCTCCCGTTTCTTCAACTGTCTTCGAACTGTCTGTATACCAGACTATGTCCGCAGTTGATTGTGATTCTATACTCGGGGCCCATCCAGATGTTGCATGTAGTTTGGAGGACTTGAGAGATAGAGTTGAGCGCGCATTTCAAGAAATTTCTGCTCACGAACTGATAAATGTGATGAGGTGTACAATAAATAGAACTAGTCTATGTGTTAGGGATAACGGACAACACTTCGAACATATCATTGGTCCTTTATGAATAAAATGACTTTTCGATGGTTGTGAAACTCTCCTATTGGAAACAGGATGATGGTATTGTGAGTAATAATTTGTGGGTTGAATGTTCCACTGTTTCAGTCGTTAGATTCATTAAAACAGTTCGATTACATTAAAGTTATCTCTTCTGTAATAGGTTCATGATCATAACTTTAAGTCTCTTGGGTCCCCTTCTGCTGTCCAGCTGTTCAGGATGTCTCAACGACTAGAGCAGTTCGCCCAGTCCTATCGCTTTCAAAAAGGTCGAGATGTCGGATGGCTCCAGGTTAGGTAGATCTTCCTCTTCTATTTGATGTTCTCCAAGGTATCGTTCCCTCGGATTTTACAGGATAATGCATTCTGAGAGAATGTGGATAGAGGTTTCGTCATTTTCCTCAAAAAACCTGCATTCTTCCCCCACTACTATGTTGGATAATACTGGATATCAAATAGTTCATATAATTCGTGCAATACTACGTTCATATAGACGATATTCCTGATTTCAAAAGCTTCTGAAAGAGGGAAAACAAGTTAAAATTGAATTTGGAAAACTCAAACGAAAATCTCAAAATGATAGAAACTTTGGGGAGAATCAGAGGCTATTATATTTTTCATTGAAACAACTCAAGCAAAATTAAGTATATTACATCATGAAGCATCAAGATTATTACGAAGAAGAAAATAAAATAATGGAAAGGTGGCGAAAATGTTCTGAATAATTGACAAAAGCACAAGATGATGTCTTAAACGAAAAGTGAAATCATCATATTTGAATGCCTGGAATCGACATCTGACCATGGTGGTTGGATTACTGGAAGCGTCCTCGTTGGTTGGAAGTCAAGTTGATGTTTGTGATTGTCCAGCCGTAGAAATACGTGCATTGTGAAAATATTCAAATGTTAGTGAAGTTTAATAACTGAACATATTGAAAATCTGCTCCCTTTTTTTCTACGCTGGTAACCAGGCCAGATGACAACGGATTTGTCGGAAGAAGGAAGCAGCTTCAGGTAAGTGTAGGAGTATATTGCCGCATACATGCATGGAAAAATCAATGGGATACTTGTGGTATCACTTCGAGTGAGACTTCCAGGGTGCCCTATAATCACGCAGTCTTGAATACGTGAGAGAATACGTAAGAGAGAGAGTACTGGCGAATTGTTCACCTTATTGGTCAGACGCCATAACGATGAAAGAAGTAGAAGATTTGAATGCCTGTAGCTGCGAAGTTGTTACCAAATTCCAGATAGTGCACCAATTACTAGGTTTTTGGTAACTTGATTTGCGAATATCGCAATCAATGAAAACCCTGCCAAGGAAGGTGCGTAAGGAAAATGCAGCGTAGTAGCAAAACTTTGCTGTTTCATAAATTTGCACAAATTTGACAAAAAAAATGGAATTATTTATTTTTATTAGCGTTTTTAACTACTATGATTCGTTAAGAAATGTCATTATATACTCGTCATTCACAGGTGTGCAAGGAGTCAGATTACACACATAAACACAAATATACCGGGTGTCAATGAATCTATTAGACAAGTCATAACTTCTAGAATATTAGGTGTATCAAAATGAGATTTGGTATAGGTAAATGGTTTGTGAAGAGAAGAGTTTTCGCAGATTTTTCACTTTCCGGTTACTTCCGGTTTCATCAAAAATGGTAACATTTTTAAATTTTTAAATGGCACACCCTGTATATTGTAATTTTTTTTTATTTCTGATACAATTCTGGATCAGAATGTGACATTTTGAAAAGTTTTTAGGCCTACTCAATTTTTTCAAAGTCACTTTTAATATTGCATCTAGGTGGCCATGATCGGACGTGAACTAATCTGAGGACCTCAGGTGATGTCGGAAAATTACAATTGCCAATTTTTAGTAACTAGTATGATAGATAGGAATGAGACAAGTTGGCAAAATCACATTTTCGTGTCTAACTGATATTTTTCAAATGGAGACCATTTTTTGACAAGCACTTTCTGAAAAAAAGATTTTTTGACCAATCTAACGATACTGATTTATTTGCGATTGGATGAAAAATGAGAACATAAATTGACTATTACCAAGGAGAATACTGGATAATAATTCATTCACTTCTATCAAGTGGGTTATGGTAAGCCATGATGCATAATATTTTGTAGTTATTTTCATCAAGTCTTCTTTGGGAAACAAAACACTCACAGGTAATGGAAATGACATAGGCTTTTGAGCAGACAGTAGAAGTTTCTCAATTTTCGTTAAATTTCGGGTTTATTTTTATTCAAAGTGAAAAAATGGATATGTTATTAATATTTGGAGAATGTCATACAAATTCAAGGAATGCTGCTGAGTTGTATGCTAAGCGATATCCAGTCGACAACTTCCAGCCCATCAGTATTTTCCGTATGTTGAGAATCGTTTCAGGCCATAAGGAAATCGAGAGGCGGAAGAAAGGGTTATCATAAATGGAGAGACTGAGATTACCTTTCTTGCTATGGTTGAGGTTGATAAAATGGTTTCTTCAAGAGAAATAGGTCGAGAAATGGAGTCAAAAATCATCAAGAAAATTTTTGAAGGAGCACGGATATCGATCATTTGAATATCAGTTACATCAACATTCGTATGCTGACGATAGCGATAGACGGCTGCTTCAAAATCGTAGAGTAAATCCACTTCTCATCAACTTCATTCTATTTTTCAACGAATCATGATTTACAAATGGTATGTTCGATGAGCAAAATTCGTGGTACTGGGCCCAACAAAATCAACATGCAATGAGAGAGGGCAATTTTCAAGGTTGGTTTCAAGGTGGTTTCGTTGGAAACAGAATAATTGGGCCAATATTGTTCCAAGGTCAGGTAACAGGGGCTAGGTACTTGGGTTTTGTTCAGAATTAAATCGAGGATCATCTTAATAATCTTCCTTCAGCAATTTCACGGCGAATTTACTTCCAAAAAGATGGAGCACCCCCTCATAAGACCAGAGAAGTTTTCAATTGCTCAATAGAGCATTCAAATAATAAAGTTATAGCAACCAATGGTCCAGATTTCTTCATTTGATATGTTGAAAAAAAAATCAACTATGCAACAACCCCAGCCTCTCTTGAAATCTAAGAATGAATAATTCTACGGGAATTTGGAATTATAACGCCTCAAATGCTACGAAGTGAGTTGAGAGAAACAATTGAACGAGCTGAAATGTGTCTCGAACAAGGAGGAATGCACTTAGAAAATTTACTACTGTGAAAGTGA
This sequence comes from Gonioctena quinquepunctata, assembly GCA_018342105.1. NCBI lineage: Eukaryota > Metazoa > Arthropoda > Insecta > Coleoptera > Chrysomelidae > Gonioctena > Gonioctena quinquepunctata. Next base: position 285,954 of record JAFIRS010001197.1, read on the forward strand.
ATGAATTATCATCCATGGCACATTCGACAAAAGTGAATGAATTATTATCCAGTATTTTCCTTAGTCCTATTCAATATATGTTCTTATTTTTAATTCAATCGCAAATAAATTAGTATCGTTAGATTCGTCAGAATATCCGTGCGTTTCCATTCACTTTCCCGCACGCATTTCAGTTTTGAAAGTATCACTTTCCCGCACTAGTCAATTTCAACGTTATCATATACATTTCATTGAGTTCACCTGTATTTATTACTATTTTTACTAATTTAGGTTTTAATATTCAATCTAACCTATACTGTTTTTTCTTGTTCCTCTATTTTTTATTTATTGGAAGATTTGTTATGGCAACCAAGGTATGTCATCAAGACATCAAAGTTTTAAGTCGAAGCGTCGTCAAAGTGACAAATGGTAAGATGCCAGCAGAGATCGCTACCTATTTACGCGTACCTGACCCAGAACATTACAGAGGTCACAGTTCCTGATATTTCTCGGCAACATTTCTAGCAGATTCAGATGAAGGGATAACCAACATAAAACGTTCATTGTGCAACAAAGTGTGTTTTAAACATTTGTATTCATTATAATTTATAGATTTCCATAAGAAGTTTTGTTATGTTGAAATCGAAGCGTATATATATAATTAAAAATAAATATATATTTTCAATATGCTTCTGATATTTGTATGCGGTTGTTGAAAAAATTCTCAACTCATGCGTAAAGTGTCTTTACCTACCTTGACTGCTTGCCCGAACTCCGCTCCACGTCGTTCGGGTCAACGGCATTCGCCTGCGGGCAAGTATCACTTTCCGCACTTGTTAGGAAAATAACTATTTTGGAAAGTGCTTGTCAAAAAATGGTCATCATTTGAATAATGTAATAGGCTAGATCAATAATTTCTGAAAAAAATACCACAATGTCCAGAACTATGAGAAAAGTGGTTGAATTAAAAAAAAATCACAAAGAAATGCTCCTGTTCGAACACTGCGAAGTATGCGCCAGGATGTGACGTAACAAGCTCAGATCTATCGCCGATTGCTGAGAGGGCAAGATAATTACAGAGTTGCCAAGCGTTATTCATAATACTTCTTTATAATGTGAGCAGGCCGAAAGAATTATGGCATAGCACTCGGTATACATACATATAATTCAAAACTAACCATTTTCAAAAAAGAAAAAGACGTGTAGGTGGAGCCCCTTACAAGTAAGAGCAATAATAACATCAAGTTCGAATTCGACACCTCAAAAAACCGCTCAATACCAATTTTCGTTTAATTCAGGTCAGTATTCCGAAAGTGATTTGAGAAAAAATAAAATGAGACTTCAACACCTTGCATCTTTGAAACGAAGCGTTTCCGGACATATATTTATTTGGACAATTCATATAAGAATATTGTGAGGAATCCCTCGTGAAGCTTGTCAAAGTAGTTTTGAATCACCCTGTATATATATATATATATATATATATATATATATATATATATAATATATATATATTTGAAATAGTTTTCTTGAATCCTTCCTGTATATTTTTTCTTCCGTAATTTCTTGGGTTATTGGATTCCACAATTATTGATACATTTATATTGTTGAAGACGTTTCGTCCCGGGCCTGGGACATCTTCAGTTTTATTTGTTTCATGTTAGATATATATATAATAGAAAATTACAAATTTCAGTTTTTTTTTACAAGAACAATTTTGTTATTTTGTATGAATACATATCATCATTGATATGGGGGTACGTACATGAGTGACATGTAGCGGTCAATTTATATTAAAATGAATTTTCCTTTTTTTGGACTTTTTCCACATAATGGAGGCCTATCAACATGTTTTTTGTTCTATAAGGAAGTCGGTTGTCGCGATGGCGCTGATTCAAGACATGAGCCGTTTGTGGTGTCGGTATTCAGAATTTGCAGATTGTTTCAATGGGGAAGATAGGATCAACATTTCGGTTTAGTTTGACATTGATATTTTCAGTTCGTTTCAACTAGGAGTTGTTCCATTATTATAAAAGGTTCGAAAATCTATCACACCCTCATAAAATTAACAAGTTCTAGATTCTTGAACCTTTTATAATAATAAAACAACTCCTAGTGAAAACGAACTGAAAGTATCAATGTCAAACTAAACCGAAATGTTGATCTTATCTCCCCCATTGAAACAATCTGCAGATTCTGAATACCGACACCACAAACGGCGCATGTCTTGAATCAGCGCCATCGCGACAATGGACTTCCTTATAGAACAAGAAACATGTTGATAGGCCTCCATTATGTGTAAAAATTCCAAAAAAGGGGAAATTCATTTTAATATAAATTGACCGCTACATGTCACTCAGGTACGTACCAACATATCAATGATGATATGTATTCATACAAAATAACAAAATTGTTATTGTCAAAAATAAGAAATCTGAAATTTTTTATTTTTTATTATAGAATGATATACCTAACATGAAATAAATGAAACTGAAGAAGTCCCAGGCCCGGGACGAAACGTCTTCAACAATATAAATGTATCAATAATTGTAGAATCCAATAACCCAAGAAACTACGGAAATAGATATATACATATATATATATATATATATATATATATATATATATATATATATATATATATATGAACATCCATAATATTGCTTTTTCATGAAGCACATATTGGTCAGCTCACGATTGTTCCACTGGGAGTGAACTGTGAACTCAGTGCATCCCAAGTTTCAGTGCAAACAACTAGCGGCCCTGTTTAGATGGTACTCACAAACGAGTTTCTTGGCCGCGGTTGTTTATTATTTATCTAGTCTAGTCTATATTATCCATTGAGTGGGCTGAGTATCAGATGGAATACATGAATGTTCGTTTCGACTGATTCGAAAAATGAGCTCCAAGTTACCAAATTATAGTATTGTCAACCAAATTACATATACATACCAAGTTTCATTTCGATATGACAATTGAAAGTAGGTAGGTTGAAATTGACTTCTAAGATTTGATTACATCATTTGATAGTTACAAGTGAAGGTAATAAAGAGTGTTAAAATAATTAATGAAAAACCTATTTAAGGGCAAGCTTTGATTCAAATGGACTGAAAAGTCAAAAATAATTGCTTTGGATGTTGACGTAGGTTCTTCCCTGAGTTATAGATTCAAAAGCTTGTCGCGCAAAAATTCCAGTTCGAATACGAGAACAACAAGCTGTTGAATCTATAACTCACGAAATAACCTACGTCAAACATCCAAAGCGATTATTTTTCACTTTTCAGTGCATTTGAATAAAAGCTTGTCTTCAAAAAGGTTTTTTATTAATTATTCCATTTTGTGCTTTAAGTACGCCTCAATCTACTCATTTTTGTTGAAGCAACGTTATTATGAGGCCTTTTTCTTGTAAGTTCTGAGTCTAGCCCTTCACTGAGGAAACCATCTGAAGATTGAGGGTTTTCTACAGTGGAGCTGCACTTTCCCATATATGAAGAACACTTCCAAGAGTCAGGAGGAAAGATAGCAGGTATTTTAAGACCAGAACCATAATAAGTTAACCTATTAGTGCCAGACATTTCTTTTGGTTATTTGGAATCACTTGTGTGAATTCATTTGAACATTATCCGTCTTTTTCATGCTCATAGATTGAGCATAACCTTGAAACGTATATTCACATATTATTTTATCACACGTAAGCAATTTTTTTTTACTAACTTATTTCACTGCTTTGATTGAAATAAGTTAGATATCGCAGGTTAGATCATTTTACGGACTTATTTCGATAGGAGAATAATTATTTGACGATTTTCTGAATTCAAGGTTCATCTATTGATAACCTTTCCACAAATCTTCCCACAAAACCGTACTTTTGATATCAAGCACAGCAATAAGTTGGCACCACTGAATCCTACCGTGAGAATGGAGATACGTCATACTCCATAGGCGTACCGACTGAGCTGGAATAAGGTAGAGGAGTTCAGGTAAAATAGCGTGAAAAAGGGTAAGAACAACATAGCCAGATATTCATCGCTGTTATGATAGGTATTTACTTGTCAAAATTAACAAATAAAAAAGGAAATCAATTGAACAAATCTATCATAACGAATATTCCATTATGATGACTAGTTATTGAATTTTAAATAAAAAAAATAGCAATAACAATCATTATTATAATAATTATTACTATTATCTCATCACAATAATTGTCGCCCAACGCGGGCCAGTAATAATATTAGTATCATAGTGATAATTGGCGCCGCAACACGGGGCGATAACAGCAACATGGGGAGAGAACAGTAACGTGGGCGAAATAGAAAAAAGGGCGAAATTATGATAATGCATCATCATAATAATTGTCGCCTAACGTGGAGTAGAATTGCCAAAATAATAATAAAAAGCAAGTGTACACTTTAATGAAATTGAAAAAAAAACATTTGTTTAAAATCGAATATATTTATACAGAGAAAATATAAAGTTGACATTTTAGAATTCTTGCATTGACATATTTGTATAAGTGTGGAGAGAATGGATTTGAGAGATGGTGGAAAAGTTGGTTTGGAAGAAGGTGCAGAAGGTTGGGAGAGGGGTGATCAGAAAAAGGAGAGAAAAGTAATGTGAGAGGGAGTGAAACACAAAGTGACAGTATACAAATGAGAGTTATTTTAAAAATTTGATGGATTTTATAGATGATAAAATGCATAAAAAATTAACAAGAATGGAAGAAAGAATGAATGAAAATTCAGTAAGAAAGAAGGAGAAAATAGAAAGAATGAATGATGGAATGAGAGATGGTATGGGAAGAATGGAAGAAAGAATGAATGATTTGATTAAAAAATCCATAGAAGATATGAAAGGAAATATGGAAAGAATGGAAAGTAAAGTGCAGTTGAAATTAGAAGAAAGTAAAGAGGAATTTTCATAAATGCACACACAATTAGAGACGAGAATAAAGAAAAATTATTGAAAATTGTATGCAATTAAAAAAAGAACACAATGACAAACAAATAAAAGATATCACAGTAGATATTAGTAGTAATAATGAAAAAGATAAATAAATAATTTGAACTTTGAAGAAAAATGAAAAGAAATAAATAGTAAAATATTTTGTGTATAAAAAGAAGGAATATGGGAAATGTAAGTGGAAATGATAATAATAATAATAATGAAGTATATAATGAGAAATATAAAGATGATGATGATAATGAAGGTATATTGATAATTGAAATGAAGGTATATTAATGAATTATAAATAAATATAATTAGTTGATTATGTATGAATACAGTATAGCGAAAGAGTATATGCACGGAGTAAAAGTAAAGAAATTGAGAAATTCAGATCAATAAAATATCCAATTCGATATGAATACAAAGAAAAAATCAAGAAAGAGATTGGAAAAATAATAAAACAGAGTATAATTGAGAAGAGTACCAATAATTCTAAAAATATAATCAATATTGAAAGTATATATCAGTATGAAATATATAAAAAAAGTCAAGTGTCATGAATGATGTTATCTTGACAAGTTTTCTCTCTTGAATTGAAGAGAATTCCAAAGTCAGGTAGTTTCTGACACAAAGTTATATTTGAAATTGTTAATAATGAATTGATATTCAAATTTTACTAGCAAGTATTAAAATGTTGAATATACATTTTTGGAAATTGTTATAATAGGAAATGTTTATCAGATAATGAAACTGATAATTCATTATTATCAGGTATTTATGTTATCGTGGTTTTATGCTATGTTTGTTTCACAAAAGAATAACTATTTGACGATTTCCTGAATTCATGGTTCATTTATTGATCACCTAACCACAAATATTTCCACAAAACAGTAATTTTGACTTCACGCAGTGCAACAAGTTGACACTACTAAATGCTACCGTAAGAACAGAGATACGTCGTAATTCATAGGCGTACCGACTGAGCTGGAATAAGGTAGATGGAGTCAGGTAGAAAATTGTGAAAAAAGAGGCAGGAAGGGGGTCACTTGGGCAGAGTGGACTTTGGACCCTGGGGTCAATTCTATTGATAGACAGGTGCGTACGTCGCTGAAACAGTGGCGCGTGGCATAGGTGAATGGGTGTGTGTTGGCTCGTGGCTTTGGACCTTGGGAAAAATTGGGGGGAGGGGGGTTGGCCCACCATGAAAGTGGCCCTAACGGAATTCTGACGGAGTTGGTAGACGTCAAAGTTCAAAATGACGACGGCAGACTTCAAGACACCGTTGAATAGCTTCCACCGGTGGCCCATGGCCGGAACTTCCTTCAAAGACCGAAAGTAGGGGGTTGATCCAGCTAGTGGGGTGAGGATACAAGGGTTGGACCTGAAATTTGGGGGGTTGTCCCACCTCGTAGGAGCTCCTTTCGGACAAGAGAGAGAGAGAGATATATAAGAGTGTGCAGAGCGGAAAGATATACAGGGTGTCCCATTAGCAGTTGAGAGAAAAAAAAACAGGACCGTCTGTCATTGTGAAAAAAAAAAAAATGGCCGCCCGTCATCGGAAAAAACATGGCCGCTTTGTAAGGAAAAAACAAACCACTAACATTGAGTCAGGCAAAAAAAATATGCAATTACCATGAAATACATAAATTCATATACTTTGGTAAAGAACAAGCCGCTTCACGAAAAAAAAAAAACATAGCCGTCTGTCATTGTGGAAAAAAAACATAGCTGCCTGTCATTGGAGGGAAAAATAAGGGTGTCTGTTGGAGAAAAAAACACGGCCGACACATTCGAGAAAAAAAAAAGGCCGCCTGTAATTGTGAAAAAATACATTGCCGTCTGTCATTGTGGAAAAAAAAACATGACTGCCTGTCATTGGAGAGAAAAAAAGCATAGCCACCTGTCATTGTGAAGAAAAAAAAACATGGCCGCCTGTTATCGAAAAAAACATGGCCACTTTGTAAGAAAAAAACAAAACCACTTCACATTGGAGAGAAAAAATCATAGTCGGCTGTCATTGGAAAAAAAAAACAAAAATCAAATATACCTTGAAATATATAAAATACATTAATTCATATTCATTTGGTATACAGGGTGTCTCATTGACAGCTGAGAGAAAAAAACATGGCCGACTGTCATTGGAGAGAAAAGGAGGCTGTCTGTTGCAGAAAAAAAATATAACCACCTCTCATTGGAGAGAAAAAAACAAGGTTGGCGGTCATTGGAAAGAAAAAAAAAACAAATATACAGAGTGGCCTAAATTACCATGAAATACATGAATTCATATACATTTTGTATACAGGGTGTACCAGAAAAGTCAATTTCTCCGATTCAGCTGATTTTCAACGAAGAAATGTGAATCGATGTACCTGAGCCATTTTGGCACTTGAAAATCGATATAAAAAATGGAAAACTTTGTTTTCGTCTTATCATAGCGAGTGAGGTGTCAAATGAAAGTAGAACACCCATTTAATCTGAATTCATCAAACTATGCCCTCCAACTTTATCGTAGAACAATAAATCGCCATTTGAATGCCTCAAATTACATGAAATAACAAAACCAATACTCAATTCGTGATCACGGCATGGAACTATACCCAAATCCACCAAAATCTCATAGACCGGAAGTGACCACTGATTTTGATGCGATAAGGAAAATTTCGGTGTTAATGGATCCGTCTCGATGCCAAGATTCATGATTTCATATTTCCTGATGACAAAAGGGCACTAGGAGCTAACTTTGTAATGGGGTGAGATACAGAAGGGTGTGAGTACTCTAACAAGACAACTTTGACTGGAGAACGTGAATATGGAAAGTATGCATGTATACCATGCGAAGTTGAACAGGAAACGGGAAATTTCGAAACCTGGGTTTGAACCAGGGACCGCCAGATCTTCAGTCTATCGCTCTTTCAACTGAACTGTTTTGACTTACGATAGTCCATATGAATCACGATGTATTGCAGATTTCACAGTTTCAAAATTTGCTCATGCATCTTGAAAAACTGAACACAGAAAATCCCTTGTTTTCGTCATAGACTGCTCGAGGAGATCGGAATCCCTAAAGTCATCCACTGTGAATGTGAAACTCTAAATTGGAAATAAAGATGGATTTCCCGCCAACACACGAGCCTATTGCATCATAAGTCACGACTGCGTGATGGAACACTTACCACTGAGTGAGATTGTACGACATTTATCTTAGTTGTACGAGAGATCCAACCCAACACAACCAACCCAACCCAACCCAACAATATGGGTATACATAACCAGCTCAATTCAATCTCCGTAGAAAGAGTGATGTCACTGTGACGTCAGTCCTCATGATGACGTAATGCGAAAAAACCTACACAAACCCACACACCGTTTTTCATGGTCAACCTCAGGAGGAGGTCTTACAAAAGACTGGGGGTGTGCACGGTCTCGTTATGAAGGTTGTAAACCTATGTCAACAGTACAAATACAGGCTTCCAAGTTAATGGAAGCGATTCATTAACTTTTTGAAATTTTCAATATCACGAATATATTAATAGTGAATCCAATTTACTTTATACCATTCCACGTATGCGTAGAGTTCATAGCAAAAGGTTAATATGTTGACGAATGAAGTTCTCTTGTTGCTATTTGTTACCTCAGTAACATGTGTAAATATCACAAATATACGGGAGATGAAAGCATACTCACAACGTTATGAATACATTAGTAATACTGGTCTCGTCGATTTTTCCACGGCTTTGATGGCTTTTCAAGAGAAACACAACCTACCTGTAGATGGTGAATTGAATATTGAAACATTGAAGTATGTTCGGAGACCGAGATGTTCCAGAACAGACAGTGAATATGCTTCAGCAGAAAAATGGAGATAAACTCATCTTCGATGGTACTCTCCACATGCAAATGATGATTGAATATTGAGTGTAATGAAGGAGGCTTTTAGTATTTGGGAAAATGACTCCGCATTCACATTTGAATACGTACGTTTCCCACGACCGAAACCTGACATAACCCTGACTTTTTCGAGACAAAAACACACATTTCGTGCAGATTGTTTGGGGAGAAGTAATTGTCTTTTTCCTCTTGGAAGCTTCAGTGGTGTTTTAGCACATGCATATTATCCTCTGTGAGATACATATAGATGAATTCATTTGGATTTGGAGAATTGGTACTACACGACGGTCAACGGTATGTCAGGAGGCCAACAAAATTTACTTATGGTTTGAACTCATGGAATACGACACAGTCCAGGCCTGGGTCACAGTGAAATCGAAGAGGCAATCATGTATCCATTTCATCAGAATAATGTCAGGCCTTTAGACTCAGACGATATACATGGTCTCAAAGCTCTTTATAGACCCAGGGTCAAAAACACAACGAAAGCTACAACAAACAATACATCAACGAAGAGTACCTCCACAACAACAACAACAAAAAGTAACTCTACAACAAAAACAACCGCTACAAGCTAACCAAGAATCTATGTGAAGTGAAATATCTAGATTTTATATTTTTCTCAGCTGCTCCGGAATTTCCCAATCACCGCTTATACAGTGGACATGGAAAATTTCTCTGGAAACTCGATTTGAATGATATGCGAATCCCCCGTGAACCCGAATCACTCATCGATTATCTTCTATCGGGAATAAAGAAACTACCGATTTTCCATATTCATCAAAGAGCCGAAGGAAATATAATAGCCATCGATGACTCTACAAATACATTTTGCGAGCCATCATACCCGGATTCACACATCCGAAACAGATACATGCTACAGATATCTGATGGAACGAAGATCAATGCTGTATTCCAAACGAACACAGGAGCAAACTATTTGCTAGTTGATAACCAATCTTACATTAAATTCAAAAATACCCCAAATGACTTCGAAGTAGAGGACAGATAAGTGACATCTCCCGTGGCGTACCGAATGACATCACAACGGCTTTCAGATACATCGATGGACATTTATATTTCTTTCGTCGAGATACATATACAAGTATAACAAATTCACCCGGGAAGTCTCAGCAAGACCATTCCACTGGAATTTATTTGATAAACCATGCCTCGCCGAAAGACTTTTACAGCAATTAAAGACTCTACTATCGAAAATTATATCTGTATATGATGATAAATAAATATGTTATTGGTACATCTGCTTTCCACCCAATCCAACCCAGTTCAACCCAACCCAATCCAAACCAACTATGGATATACATAACCTCGAACCTCTGTAGGAAGATTGATGTGATCGTTGCGACGTTAGTTCTCATATTGACGTAAAACGGAGAAACTCAACCCAACACAACCCAAATATGGGTATACCTAATCTCAAACCAAAATCTTTATAATCGAGCGATGTCATGGGGAATACTTTGATATCACATCAAATGGAACAAAAGCTCAATTGCAAATGTACTTATAAACACACCTTTTCCTTGCCCAACCCAAGAGGAGGTCTTACAAAAGACTGGAGGTGTGTGCGCACGGCCTCGTTATGAAGGTTTGAACCTTCGGAATACCCAGTTGTTATCGTTATTCAAGACGAATCTAAAATATCGATAACTGATAGGCCTACCATTTGGAACAATAAAGATGATGGAAGAAATACTTGATGGATAATGTTGCCCCTTTTCTATTTCAACAGCACGAATACAGACTTCCAAGTTAATGGAGGTGATTCATTAGTTCATCGAAATTTTCGACAGCACGGTCCTTTAATTCAATAAAGACGGTTCATTAATTCATCGAAATTGAGAGGCTGTTCAACAATAATTATGAATTTCATCCCACATATTCACTGATTTAGTTTCCCTCTATGAGCAGATTGTTGTCGTTGGTGTCGTCATCATCCATCTCGAACTGTGTTTGTGGTAACGAAGTTTGTGAAAATTGACCACACACATTACAAATTCTTATTAATTTTTTATACCAAAAAGATACAGAGCTGTGATCGGAGAGAAACTTTTTTTTTAGGGATCTTGGTTCTTGGACCTTTGACCTCAGGCATCTGAACCGACGTAATATCCAAACAGAAAGTTTCCGTATTGAGTCCTGCGGAATTTGATTGATATATGGCGGAAATTCCCTGCCACACATCATCAATTGTCACCTCCGATGCAGGCTTGAAACGCATGCACCCTAGTCCTCTGACAAAATCTTCGGAACAGAAAGTAAAACCAATCTGATCGGTGGGCTCCACTCCCTTCGTTCCTTTGAGAATAATTTGGGTGATTGCATCCCTCACCCACCCCACAGGTTCCGCACCCTTGGGTATATTCGCAATTTTGAACTCCAAAGCAACATTGATATCTTAGATGAAACTTTTGATATTCCCACTATTGAATTCTAAAATACCTTGAGTGAACTGAAATTTGTCTCCTTGATAAACGATTACACAAGAGTATCCCAAAACTCTAAGTCCTGCCTAGATCACATTTTTATTAAAACCAAAACTACTGAATTATTATTACCAATGATGATAGAAACCAATCTCACTGAACATTACAGCACTTCTTTGCAAATAATAATGGAAAAAAAAAACAAATACTCCCAGGGGATAAAAAGATTAATAAGATTAAAAGGGTTAACTATTCCAAATTGAAAAGAAACTCCACTTGGGGGAAACCAAACCGGAAAAAAACAATTTCTAAAAATTTTAAATACTTATATCACTGGCTAAACAAACATGATGAAATTGAGGCACAAAAAAAGGAAAACCTGGATTACCAATGGAATAATGAAATCAACAAATACTAGGGACAAAATGTACCAGAAAACTCTTCGGAATCCGAATGATGAAATCTTAATGGAAAACTACAAACGCTACAGGAACGAACAAAATTCAAAAATCAAAAGAATCACAAAATTATGGGAAACAGTGGGGAAAAGTTGCGGTAGAGAGAGGCACACAATCAAAATAGAACATATAAATATCGAAGGAACTAAAACAAAGGATATGAACAAAATTGTCGAAGCTCTCAACAAACACTACATTGATATAGGTAAAGTCTTAGCAGATGAAATAGTTAGAAACCCGAACTACATCAGCCCGAAACAAAACTCAAATACTACGGGATCCATGTTTTTAGCCCTTGAAACCCCAGCAGAATTGAACACCCTAATACAATCCTTAAAAAATGAAAAAGCAGTAGGAATAGATGAAATCAGTGCTGAAATTCTGAAACATGTCTCACCTTATATTTTGGAACCCCTAACATACCTGATAAATGAATTTCTAGCTGAAGGAATATTTCCATCGGAACTGAAAACGTCCATGATTCTCCCAATTTTCAAAAATGGAATATAGATGAAGTAATAAACTATAGACCTATATCACTTATAACAACCCTATCTAAATTGGTGGAAAAAGTTATGAAATCAAGACTATCAGCTTACATAAAAAAATACAATATTCTCTCAGACAGACAATACGGATTCCGTGAAGGAATATCAACGCAGGATGCCATACTAGACTTAACAACAGAAATGTATAATGCACTAGACACCAATAAGGCAGGTCTTTGTCTGTTCATAGACCTGTCTAAGGCTTTCGACACAGTCAGTCATCCACTCCTCCTGCAGTCACTTGAAAATATCGGTATAAGAGGAATCGCATTAAAAATATTCAGTAGCTACCTGGACGGTCGACATCAGTTTGTAAAAATTGGCGATTTCAAAAGTGATTTAAAAAAAATTGAATACGGTGTTCCACAAGGCACTATCTTAGGCCCAATTTTGTTTAATATATATCTAAATGACTTGTTTCTAATACCCCCTTCTAGAAAAATCTTTACATATGCCGACGACACCACTGTCTTTTACGAGCACAACTCTTAGGCTGCCCTTAAAACAAAGGTGGAACAAGATCTTCTGAGCATTAAAAACTGGTTTACACATGAATTATCAACAATAAATTTCAATAAAACTTATTACCTACCTATCTACACAAATATAAGAAACTCCCCTCCGTCGGAAAACCTGAATATTGATAATGCATTTGAAATTAAACCAGTCTCTCATATAAAATACCTAGGAATTTTTATAGACTCCAACTTGAAATGGGATATCCATATAAACTACCCAATCGAAAAAATGCATTTCCTGATATACCGCTTCAAAATACTTAAAGACAAACTCGATGGAAAATCTTTAAGAACTTTATACTTTTCCCTCGTTCAATCACATATTACATATGGTATATCAGCATGGGGATCAACAAATAAGACAACAATGAATAAAGTATCAATAACCCAAAAACGTCTACTGAAAATAATATACAATAAAAAATGAACTTACCCTTCAGATGAACTCCACCAACAAACGGAAATATTCGACCCAGTACAACTCTTTTTTCATCTCAGTAACATAAAGATCCACAAAACACAACATGAGCTACAAAAAATTAACCACAAATATGATACTAGAAATAAGGAAAATAAATACAAGTTCCCTTTTATGAATAAAGCAATCGGCCAAAAAAGCCACAGATATATCAGCCGAAAACTTTATAACCAACTACCAGACAAACTAAAAAACAAGCAGAATACAAATAGATTCAAGAGAGATCTGAAAAAATATATCCTATCTAAGCCCCGCACTGATATACATACTTTAGTATATAACTTCTAGATTTTATGTCACATTATATGTTTTTATTGTTTTTTATTTTTATACTTATATAACTTTCTGTAAACTATTATTGTTCTATATACATATGTCTTTAATAATCTTTTTTCAATCTTTTTATCAACATTTCAAGTACCTTAGTACTACTGTCACACACGAGCTATGCTTTCGTGACCTAACTACGTTTATTTTTAATTTTTTTAATTATATATCACTCCTGCAGTGTAATGCACTCTTGCAGTGTAATGTACTTCACCTTCGAAATAAACGTCTTATTATTATTATTATTATACTTGGTTGCAGTTTGCTTCGTTGCACGGAATTTGATACACCATATGTGTTTTTTTTTGTTTATTGGATTGTCAGTTTTTGATTTAGACAATGTTGTTTTATTAAGTGGGTTATATCCCTCATGTCCAATTTGTAGATTGTAAGATTTTATAATATAAGATATTTCTGACACTCTTCTTATGTAAGGTAAGGTTTTTGTTTTTTTTCCCATGGTTATAAAATGTATCTATCCTGTTTTTGAAAATATTATTTATTATTTTTATTGGATAGTTGTTATCAATTAAAGCATTTAACAAAAAACAAAAAAACATTAATCAATAAAAACTATCCAATAAACATGATAAATGATATTTTCAATAACAGGATACATAAATTTTATAATCATGGGGAAGAAAACCCAAAAACCTTTCGAATAATACTCATATATGACTACTTTACATAAAAAGGTTGTCAGAAAATATATCTTATATTATAAAGCCTTACAATCTACAAATTGGCCATAAAGGATATAACACACTTATCGAAACATCATTTTCTGAATAGAAAACAGACAATCCAATAAACAAAAACACACATGTGATATATCAAATTCCGTGCAACGAAGCACACTGCAACCAAGTATATATTGGACAAACCTCTCGAAATCTAGAATCCAGAATAGATGTACACAAATAGACGGAAAATGCGGCAACTGCTTTGGATAAACACAAAAGATCAACCAATCATGAATTTAACTACAACGATACAAAAATACTAGACATTGGAAAAAACACAGTAAAAAAGAGAATTCTTCGAGATGATACACAAAAAACTTAACTCAAATTCATTGAACGATAAAACTGACATGAAAAACCTCGGTACAATACACCAGCCGATTAAAAACCAGATCCCTCTAATAGTGTTGACTCTTTCACATGATAACCAAAAACAAAATGGTTATATTTTCATTAAACCTAAATTGCAACCACCCTTTCAAGGTTTCAAATAACAAACATAGGTTCCAACATAAACATAAAAGCCAAGTGCGACAACTGTCATAAACATTTGAAGACATCTAGATGTCATGAAATACTAGGTCTGCTTATTTGTAAGCGTTCAGGACAAATAAGCACCACATTGTTTTATTTGAAGTTGAAAATAAGATATTTCAACATGGATGAAACTATTTCCAACAATGCCAATGTAATATTGCCATAACCAAAATTTCCTTTTCAGAAAAAAACATAAATTTATAACTGAAGAAGTTTTGAACCCCAAAACGAAACGTATTATTAATAAATCCCTAATGAATCACTGAACTTTTCTCATCCACGAACCAGAAACCCAAGAAAATTACCGAAGTATATATATATATATATATATATATATATATATATATATATATATATATATATATATATATATATATATATACAGGGTGTCCCATATAAACCTCCGCGGGCAAATATTTGGGAAATGAAAGATGATATCCATATTTCGTGAAAGCAGATGATTTTGATGTCTAAGGGTCCTCTTATTCACGTAGAGATCCATCATTAGGCGTCATCCGTTAGGGCGTCGCAACACCGACGACAATTTTTTTAATAGCATCCCACATTTTTCAATGCATTTTGAAATTCTGCATCAAATTCTGAATTCAGCCGTATAGCACACTCATAGTTTCCCTTGAATACTGATGAAAAACAGCAACTTTATAGCATATTATAAAGAGGGCCATGAATAAGTAAAATAAGAGCAATAGCACGAGTTTAATAAAATTGATCTATCAGTTATAATCAATCAATCAATCGAGATATGCTTCATTGTCGAAGAATGAAATTCTTAAAGACAAAGCTTAGCTACAGAGTTGAACATATTAGTAATAGGTTTGTAAAAATTATAAAATCATAAAAATAATCTGAGATTATGCACATACAGTAAGTTTATAACCAAATAAGTGGGTAACAATATAAAAATAAATATAAAAATAGATAGATATTGTCTAAGATACGCCATATTCATATACATTTGAGACGTGCAGACCAAAAGATACAAAGTGTGGTAAATAGGCAAGGTTGAATAAAGGACAGAACTCAGTATGTGTGAAAATAAGTAAATAAATGAAGACAATGTTACATATTATGGAGCTATTGAGGAAATTTGTAATAGACATACAAGACTATCAAAACGTTTAAGTTGAAGTATTCATCTAGCTCGTAGAGTGATTGTTGTATCAATATTTTTTTCACCTCTCTTCTGAATCGCCTGAGACATGTAGTCTCTCTAGTGGTTATGGAGAGATAATTATACATCTTGATACCATTGTATATTATAGAATCTCTAACCATATTATTAGATGGTAGGTAGTCTGATATTATTGTTCTGTCGAGTGTTATATGAATATCATTTGTTACAAGGAGATTTTAATTTTGATGTACAAGGGGTGACAGATTCTAGAATGTATATAGATGTTACCGTAAGTATATTGAGATCAATGAATAGCGTTCTACATGAGTCTCTGGATCTTTTTTTGCCAATATACCTCAAGGCTCTTTTTTGGATTACAATTACATTTTTGAGCTTATAAGAACAGCAAGCGCCCCAAAATGCAATCCCATACCTTAGATAAGATTCGATTAGAGCAAAGAACGCCGATCTGGCTGCGTTTATACCCAAATCTTCCGAGATTACTCGAATTGCGTAGCCTCCCGAGGACAACTTATTACAGAAATTATCAATGTGATAATCGAATTTCAGTCTAGAGTCTATAATTAATCCAAGAAAACGTGTCTCTGTTTTGTTAAGGATATTTTCATCCTCCAGTGGTATATCTGGTAGGTTGCAGCGAAATGTGATTATCTTATTTTTTTTCAATCACTAAAGAATTGAAGTCGCACCATTGTTTCATTGTAATCAATTCCCTTTCGATGTTATCTAGCAGTAGTTGCTGTAAATTATCATGATTTTGTGTCATCCGCAAATAGAGTGATCTTGGCTGTGATGTTTAGGAGGTTTACATCATTAATGAAGAGCAAAAACAGGAAGGGTCCGAGTACTGAGCCTTGAGGTACTCCCAATTCAATATCAGCCCTATTGGAGTCAGTGCAACAGCGCACTATTTGACTACGATTGCTAAGATAGGATTTCATCCATTCAAGGCCCGAATTTCTAAATCCGTAAATTTCGAGTTTCTGTAGCAGAGTATCGTGACTTACGCAATCGAACGCTTCTGAGGAGTCGCAGAATATCGCCGCTGCGTAGTCGCCTGCATTAATATTTCTGTATACTTCCGACATAAAAAAAATAGAGCGTCATTGGTACCTCTGTTAGACTGAAAGCCGAATTGTTCTGGGCAGATTATGTTGTTGATTAATACGAAGTTTTCAATGCGGATCTTCACAATTTTTTTCACCTAATTCAGTATTGCCTGTTCAGTTCTACCCAGTTGTGTATTTTTGTGAAATTGCAGACGATATAAACTAGAGTAAATGTTGCAAATTACCAAAAACTATTTTACTTTAACCAAAACTCTACCAACATGATGGTAATAACGAAAAAATTCAAGTTATAACACGAATTATTTTATTAAGTGTTTGAACTGCCTCCCCTCACGTAGAATACACATATAGTACCTTTTGAGTATTTCTCGATTCGTTACAGCTAAAAGCGTCGCTCGCAATATGGAAGCACAAACATTTGTGATTCTATTTTTCAAATAATCTACATTTTGTGGACGTCGCATATAAACTAAGTCTCTATCATATCGCCACAAAAAAAAATCCAGTGGAGGCATATCTGTACTTCGAGCTGGCCCTGGTGTTTGACCCTTATTTCCAATCCATTTCTCATCGAAAGTGTCATCCAAATTTTGGGTATCCATTCTATTATTATGTGGAGGTGCCCCATCTTGTTGAAACCACATATTCTGTCGAGTTTGTATTGGTAAATTATCCAAGGGATTCTGTAACACATATTGGAGAAAAAGCAAGTACCTCTCTTCTTTGAGAATTCCTTCGTGAACATGAGGTCCTATCAAGTGACCATCAATGAATCCGCACCAAACATCAATCCCCCACACAGACTGATATCTCAATTCTTGAATCCAGTGAGGGTTCACGTCAGACCAATAGTGACAATTATGTTTCTTTATTATACCGTTGTTAAGGAAACAGCTTTCATCACTCCATAATATTTTGTTCAGAAACTGATCATTATCATGAATACGGGTGGACAACCATACAATGGAGTTCAATCTCCTATCAGCAACTCCTGAATATGAGAATAGATTATAGTTATGAACAATAAACCATGGAGATTATTACCTGGCTAAATTCTTCAAACCAGATGTATTCTGTAGGGATGGAATTTGTTTTTTGACCAAACACGTTTCATTGACGATTTCGAAATATCACAATTCATTGCTACTTGTCTGGTAGAACTATGTGGTTCCAATACCATTCGACCTAGCACAGCAACAGTGTGATTGATTCTCATATGTAGCCGATTTTTGTTATTTTCGCTTCTTTTCCTTGGAAAATCCATTTTGTGCCAAATATTTGGCTGAACTAGTGAATGTTTTGTCTGACAGTGATCTTCTTTCGAAATACCGATAAGCGTATATTATCATTGCTTCCCTTGCATTCTTCCTTGCTTCGCCATAAATACATATATCTAACTTATTATTTCGTAAAATCTGACTGGTTTTCTGACAGATTAATGAATACTCGTATCATTGCATTCATTTTGACGCTTTCATGACCCTCTTTATAATATGCAATGAAGTTGCTATTTTTCATCAGTATTCCAAGGAAACTATGAGTGTGCTATATGGCTGAATTCAGAATTTGATGCAGAATCGCAAAAAGAATTAAGAAATCTGGGCTGTCATTAAAAAAAATGCGTTGGTGTTGCGATGCCTTAACGGATGGAGCCTAGTGAAGGATCTCTACGTGAATAAGAGACCCTTTGACATCAAGATCATCTGCTTTGACGAAATATGGATATCATCTTTCGTTTCCCAGATATTTGCCCGCGGAATTTTATATGGGGCACCCTGTATATATATATATATATATATATATATATATATATATATATATATATTCTGTATGATTAAATCTGAGGAAAAGGAAACATGAGAGTGAACTGTCAAAATATTAAGATGGAATGTGATTAGAAATGAAAAGAGTGAGTACAGAAAATTGTCAAAGATGAATTTCAACAAATCAATGAGCTATAGATTTATAAATTGTGAATAAAATCTATAGAATAGTGTAGAATGATGAAAAATTCTGTAGAAAGAGAGCAACAAACCTAAATTCTGTGAGATTAAACACAAAGTGATGGTTGCCAGAAAGAAAAATTACAAGGTGGAGGGGAAAATGTAAAAATTTTTGAAAAAAGGAAGCCGATCAGCAATAAAATATTAGAATACTACAAGAAAGTAAGCGAATCAACCAGTATACTATATGAAACATTCAGAGACAAACAGCCGGAGACATTACAAAGAAGAAACCACTCACCTTCCGAAATATAGTCGAAGTCCTAGCCGTGACGCTGCTACAACAGAGGGAGCCTTCCACAGAGAAGCTGCAAACGAAGAACTTTCAGGATTCGAGAATACCCAACTGAAACTAATCACAGGTACTTTCAAACCCAAATGTTAACCAAGTGAACGTATTCGTATCAGACATTCATTCCGGGCACTTCTTGATGACTATTATCTACGATTTTTGGCCATAACTCTTTATTCATGCTCATAAATTGAACATAGCCCATGAACTCTCATTTATTAGTTACATTATTGCCCATGAGCAAATATCTTGACATTATCATTCAACTGTTTATTGAATTAAGTTATATAACGCAGGTAGGGTCGTTTTTGAAGTTTTATTTGAATGAAAGAAATATTATTAGACTATTTTCTGAAATCATTGAATATCTGTTAGATCACATAACCAACATTTCACAAAACAGTACATTCCAAATTGACTTCACGCAGAGCAACGACGTGGCACCACTGAATCCCAACATGAGAGGGAGCAATCTCATGTCTCCATAGGCTTACCGGCAGAGCTGTGATAAGGTAAAATAATACAGGTAAAAGATTATGTGAAAAAGAATAAGCATATATAGCCAAATATTTATTACTGTGAAAATTTTTTCACAGTTCCAACAACCATCAAAATTTTGTCATTTTGTGTCATATGAAACAGTCTCACCCAATCATATCAACATAACACTGATAATTGCATTCAGTTCAATTATCAATCACTATGACAACACGATTGAGTTTGACAACCTCATTCCAAATAAATTTCAAAATGTCACGTTTTGGCAATGCGAATGTTCAAAGTATAAATGCGTTAATCAAAGAAAAAATTCTTAGAAATACAACCTACAGTCACAAATATATTTGGAGAATATTAATGGGATTTTTCCGCGAACAGTGAACATAGAAGCTCAGAAGAATTGACGTTGATACTAAAAGATTGGGCGGTCAATATGAGAAAGAAAGACGGGACCGAATTTAAAGAAGCAACGGTAAAGACAATATGGAAGGTTTCGTGCATACTTTTGCAAAAAAAGTACTATAATGACCATAATATTATGATTGACTGGTTCAACAATATAGTATTTAAACCAGCCCGAGATGCACGCGATGCAATCAGGAAGAAACTACAAGCAAATCCATGTATACGTAAGTCCAGTTCAGTTTCGTAAATTTGTCTGAAGTTAACAGAATAATATTGCTATGAGATGAAAATACTCCTGAAGGTCTTATGCGTGAATTTTACCATATTGCTGCTGTAGAAGGAAAGGAGGAGAGGCAGTTGCTTGTCTGGTGGATTTTTTTCAAAGCCAGAAAAATAACGATGACTCTCCAACGAATCGCATTGAATACAATCTGGTGTTCAGTGAAACGTGCCAAGGTGGTTCTTAAAGCTGGACAAGTAGTCAATGGTTGGTTTTCAAAAGTGGAAGACTAAGCTGCCCTGTACGTCATTTTCATAAACTGATATCAAAACGAGGCGACAATATTACTTCACCACGTCTGTTCTTAAAACCCAATCGACACTGGAAAAATGAAACTGACAAATGGTACGATAATGTACCTGTTGGAAAAAAAACAATGAATGAATGGACTAAATCTGCTGTTGAGGCAACTGGCATGCATGTAAAGGACAAAAAGATAACAAATCACTCGAATAGATCAACTGCTGTAAGCGATTTGGCAAAAAGTAGTGCA
The DNA here is from genome assembly GCA_018342105.1 of Gonioctena quinquepunctata. Classification (NCBI taxonomy): domain Eukaryota; kingdom Metazoa; phylum Arthropoda; class Insecta; order Coleoptera; family Chrysomelidae; genus Gonioctena; species Gonioctena quinquepunctata. The sequence goes on from JAFIRS010001197.1 coordinate 307,018, forward strand.
GAAGAACAACAATTGCTGAAAATTACTGGTCATGGCAATCAAAATTCTATAAAACCATACTCAAATCTCGATCGAGAATACCACAACAAGATCATAAATATTACGCATGGTAATAGATCTTCTATAGTAGAGAACAGCAACGAATCTAATGTTATGTTGAATTTTAATAATTTTACTTTCACTAACTGTTCTTTTAATGAATGAATAAATGTTTCATTATGTTGAGTTATATCTTTTTTTGTCAAAAAAATTTTAGTCGAATATCCTGTTATGTTATTAAGTATATATATTGAATAACTACTCGAAGAACTGGAGTAACTTCATTATCCAAACATCTATCAGTACATACGTGACATTACATGACATGTCTCTGACCTCACTAACTTATATTACATGAGCTCCCTTAATCATCATCCTCTAACTGAATATTTTCACTTTCATCTATAGTTGAAGTTTTGACATTTTTATTGCGAAAACGGCATTTTGCAAAGTTTCCAATTTTTCTGCAAATGCTGCACGTAACATTTTGTGCTGGACACTTGAATTTATGGATTTCTCCGCATCTTGTACATACACTGCGTGTATGACTCACCTGACGACTATTTGATGTACCTTCAACTTAGAAAAAATCGAATTTAAACGGTTTTCTTCACATAAAGGATTCAATATAAAATTGAACCAGAGAAAGGTAGATCTCAGGTGAACAACAACTACTTTCCTGGCAATTAATACGCAGAACGTTGAGTGATATTCACCTGAAAATCCATGCATACTTCCATATAATATCAATGGACATTGAATGCAAATGTTTCTTTCTGATAAGCTCGATTATGTTTAATTTATGTCGTGTTCACCTAACAATCCGCATACCGGTTTCAGGCTTCTTGGCCCTCATCAGTACGGAGTAGTCAACCAGCCAAAGGTCCAAAGAACTCTGGCTGAAGTGAGACACAACGTAAACAAACCATCATCGATCTTGTAACACCTATAGGTACGCCGGAACAGATAAACTTCAACTGGCGGTACCTAGTGACAGAAAGAAACACTCCGAAAATCTCCCACCTCGATAGGTTTCTAAATAAACGATTCCTTCTCAGTAGGAGTGGCAAGCCCGTCTAGCATATAGTGAGAGATAAGTGCCATGTGAAGTGGAATGAATAGAAAAATCGAATTTAAACGGTTTTCTTCACATAAAGGATTCAATATAAAACTGAACCAGAGAAAGGTAGATCTCAGGTGAAAAACAACTACTTTCCTGGCAAATACCACGCAGAACGTTGAATGATATTCACCTGAAAATCCATGCATATTTCCATATAATATCAATGGACATTGAATGCAAATGTTTCTTTCTGATAAGCTCGATTATGTTTAATTTATGTCGTGTTCACCTAACAATCTGCATACCGGTTTCAGGCTTCTTGGCCCTCATCAGTACGGAGTAGTCAACCAGCCAAAGGTCCAAAGAACTCTAGCTGAAGTGAGACACAACGTAAACAAACCATCATCGATCTTGTTACACCTATAGGTACGCCGGAAAAGATAAACTCTAACTGGCGGTACCTAGTGACAGAAAGAAACACTCCGGAAATCTCCCACCTCGATAGGTTTCCAAATAAAAGATTCCTTCTCAGTAGGAGTGGCAAGCCCGTCTAGCATATAGTGAGAGATAAGTGCCATGTGAAGTGGAATGAATAGAAAAATCGAATTTAAACGGTTTTCCTCACATAAAGGATTCAATGTAAAATTGAACCAGAGAAAGGTAGATCTCAGGTGAAAAACAACAACTTTTCTCGCAAATACCACGCAGAACGTTGAATGATATTCACCCAAAAATCCATGCATACTTCCATATAATATCAATGGACATTGAATGCAAATGTTTCTTTCTGATAAGCTCGATTATGTTTAATTTATGTCGTGTTCACCTAACAATCCGCATACCGGTTTCAGGCTTCTTGGCCCTAATCAGTACGGAGTAGTCAACCAGCCAAAGGTCCAAAGAACTCTGGCTGAAGTGAGACACAACGTAAACAAACCATCATCGATCTTGTTACACCTATAGGTACGCCGGAAAAGATAAACTTTAACTGGCGGTTCCTAGTGACAGAAAGAAACACTCCGAAAATCTCCCACCTCGATAGGTTTCTAAATAAAAGATTCCTTCTCAGTAGGAGTGGCAAGCCCGTCTAGCATATAGTGAAAGATAAGTGCCATGTGAAGTGGAATGAATAGAAAAATCGAATTTAAACGGTTTTCTTCACATAAAGGATTCAATATTGTCATGAAGCATAAGTTTAATAAATCCAAAATTTAAATGTTTCCTCTCCTAAAGTCCACAAGGGCATTTCAGTTCCTGTTCTGCACTCGTTTGTATCTCATAATTAAATCAATACCCTGTATAGAACAGTGCAGAGAGAAATAGCAGGAACTGAGGTGTTGAATTACATTAATTGAACTCGATCAGCAAATAATGTAAGTACTTTGTTTTTCCTATTGTTCATTCATTTTAATAAATCTATATTTTTATAAATGTGTCTCTTACCTAATTGACTTTACCTCTATTCTTGCAGCCGCACTGCAAGGGGAACAATTCAGGGTTGTCAAAGTTAAATGGGGTTCGAGTAGCCAATAATGATCATGGCTATTCTCGATATTAGAAAATGTGTTGTGGGCTGGAAAAAGTCCCGACATAATTGGTGGAGGCGCCGTTTTGATCCAAAGACTGATTCTTCCTAATCAGTCTCCAGTTTTCTTGAAAAACTGATATGATTTTCATCTATTTTAATCTGAAATAATTTCAAACTACTTTTTTTAGCATTACTTAAGTATTACATATTCTATGAGGGCAAGTTGATTAGGAGATACATTATGATTATTTATCTGGTTTTTATTTCTTGCACACATATAATGAATTGATGTTGAGCTCATGTGATGAATAATTGTTGGTTTTCTGTATTCTAACACAATGAGTATTTTATTGCGGTGGCATTCAATAATTTCTAGGGGAACAGTAGTCTGAAAAGATATATATATAAATATTATTTTTTTTAAGCTTTTATTCCTCTCATTTCAATCAATAAGAATTGTTTCCCTGAGCCAACACATATTTGAAAATTCCATACTAGGGTCACTAACTTAATTTCTGCCGAGACCAGTTCACGTTTCTACAAACATCTGGCGTGGCACACTACTTAACTATAATCCCTCTTATTTCTGCTGAGACCAGTTCACGTTTGTTCACAAACATCTGGCGGTGCCCAATATCTTACTATAATTTATGCCGAGATCAGTTCACGTTTTCTTACAAACATCTGACATGGCAACTACTTTTAACATAACTCTTCTATAAATTATATACTCCCTTAATTTACCTTAATTCTTACAAAGGCTGATTATCGTTCGGTTTGTTATATATTGTAAAATGAATCCTTTATATCTTGGTACAAATGAATAAGAAAAAAAGTAAAAAGCCAAGCAAACGCCAAAGATCCCTCAACAGAGCCAAAGTAAGACTCGCACTGGACGATCTGAACCACAGTGAAATTGCAGAAGTTATATTACCACCATTATCGCCACCTATTAACACAATTCAAGATTATACAAAAGATTTCGAAAATTTGGAAAATAGCATTTCCCTGAATACCTTGCTCAATGAGCAGATCGAAGATCTTGAAAAATACCTTTTTTCATGTGACCACTTATTTATAGATAATACTAATAATCATACTACTTTGATCAAAAATACTCCCGCCCCGAGCAATTTCTCTCTGAAAAAATTAAACTAAAATTCAGAAGATTATTTGGGGACGATTACTAATAGAAAATAACTACGGTTATGTTTATTCTGTTTTTTGCCATTTTTTTTCACCATTAGAAAGAAATACTTGAAATACAGAAATATTTCGTTCAATAATACCCTGAAAAAGTGGAGAAATTTATATTAAATATAAAACAAAATTTTTACATATATTTAATTTTTTTTTATTTTCACAAATTTCGGTGAACATCAGTCTAATGAAACCAAAAATCATGTTATATACACGGGGAAAAATATATTCACAGATGAGGTATGAGCAGTGAAAAAAAAAACAACATGTAACAAGGTCACTTAAACTAAAACTGAATACAAAAAACGACGAAACTTCTAAGGAAGGTCAGACCTCTGAATGTTTAAACCATCCACAAGCTTCGTGCACAGGAGCATTTCAACCCGAATGTAGCAGCACAAACAAATTCTATTCTGGTGATCCATTTGCGCCATCTAAGAGAATACCTAGATCTCCACAAAAACATAATTCACAAGACCCAACTCAATATCGGGGGTACCTAATATAAAAACATATTCGTTCAGAAATTGTTTAATGATTATTTGAAAATAATAATTGTTGAAATGGGTTGCAAGGGACCAAATAAATCTCAAGGAGAGAAACGAAAATTATTAAAAAGAGCCAGAGAGTGTAATTGCAGCTCTGTTCGTGAGAAACAAGATAGTATTTATTTGAATTACGGCCATTTTGACACCCCTAAAATTCCCGAACATTAGAAGCAAATTGGAGAGACAATAGAAAACCTGAATTGTCATAATACACATATTTCAATTATATTCAAGTCAAATTTTTCTGTTATTGATTAAAGTCCCATTTTTATCATATTTTATATTGATACTTCTAATTAATCTATTATGAACTCATAACTTAATCAAAATCAATTATTATTCCAATTATTGGCAAATTTTTGTTAGTTACAATTATTTTTTTCAATACGTAGATGTAGGTAAAGCTTGAATGGGAGAAACAAATATGAAATTCCATGAAATCGTCCAATAAAATGTTGCTAATAATTAAAACAAAAAAAAAATAGAAAAGAAAAAGAAATGGATCAAAAATCCAGTAAATATAAAATGTTCTTTAAATATTACCCATAGAATAATTATTTAGGTAAAAATTTGATGTAGCCGTTGCCATAGTGAAAAATTAAGAACTTTTAGATGTTGCTGAAATCATCTACTAACTGAATTTAAAAAATAAATAATTATGTTCCACAGCGTTGAATGTCGATCAGAAATATATTACCTGAGAAGTAAAAGGTAAAATTCGTACATTCATTGAAGAATAGCCTGAAAGTTAAATTCAACACAAACAACAAAAATGTACTACATTCTAATTCACTTCAGATTACGAGAAGATTTCCAAGAAAAACATGTTAGTATAGTGATGAACCAGAGTAAATAACTGCATAATTTTTGCTGACAAGTACAAATTGAGAACAAACTTAGATCAGTTTTGTGGTTCAAACGCAAAAACCAATATAAATCACATAAAGAATGCTTCGAATAAAAAATAGTCTCGTTTGACTTAAAAATAGCAAAATAACACTATGATTCTCCCAGCGGAAAACATGAAATGAAACCCCCATTTTTGCAAAAAATTAAAACTAGAAATAACTTCCGGATTTATTTTTCCATTGATAGACATGTTTCCAATGTGATGGTAGTTGAAAATTGTTGGATTTATTGTGTTGAGTTTAGGTATATTTTCCACAAATTTGAATACGTCTGAACACACTACCTAGCCAACAGTGTGGAGTTGCTGCCTAGCCAACAGCACTTAAAAGACTTTTGGGACAATGTTTCTTGTGGGGATTAGCCAACCTCCTAGATTCTGCTGCCTAGCCAACAGCCACCAAATCAATTTGAATTCAAAAAAAAAAAAAATTCTCAAAGACGTTTTTTAGCACAATCAGTCCAAACATGTTTATAATCCCACTTATTGCAGTTCTATCCAATCCGACAAACTCGAGATAAAAATAATGTCTGAAGCAGTTGGTTTCTAAATTGAGCGACATGTTTTGAAAAACACCTGCGCCAGTCAGATGAAAAAGTACGAATACAGTATAAATGAATGAAAAAGTGCAACAGTTCTTTGCGGTAGTAGGTATACCTAATTTTTCAATTTCAACTTTTTGCAAAATTACTTGCATTCAGATTTCACTAGGTTATTTGGATCAGTGTTACAATAGGCCTTAACTTTAACATTTGGACGAATCACTCTGTGAATGGAGAGCAAATTTTGCTGTTGGAATTGAATGAACTAAATGAAAATACCAGTGATGTCGAGAAGAGAAAAATATATATGAAAATATTGAAGAGATGTAATAAAAAATGGAAGAATGAAATGATATAATAAATGAAAGTATGAAATGATATAATAATAAAAGTATAAAATGATGAATATTAAAAGATATCCAATATGTTGAAACTGTATTGAGTGCAATCAAAAGCACACACGTTTCAATATTTCGTGTTATAATTGGTTCATTTATCACATGTTTACTTATCATATAATTCAATGCCTGTCGAGGTTATAGCCAGGGGAGTAGTTGTTTTGAGGGTAATTTGATGAAGTTCATAACCATTGACACGTACTGAATATTAGAAGGATATTTCATAGATATATGAAGAAATAATTAATGAATAAAGATTTATTCAAGGTATCGAAAATGATTACCGATTACCACAATCATAAGGGAGGTATGGAGGAATATCTCAAAGAGATTGAATACCTGCCTGTGCATTTTGTGGAAATAACATGGGGTGAACGTGGAAGAAGATCCTATGGTAATATAGGGTTGAACGTTAGCCTGTGATAAGAAGTGCAGTTGGTTTTGCTGCAGATTTTGAAGAAAATAAGTTATGTAAAGTATTGCATAGAATTATGAACTGAAGGTAGTTGAAAAACAAATATTGCACATCAATTTAAAAAAAAAACAGAAAATTATATATGAGTCACAATTATATTAGTACCAAATACTGTATCTTGAGTTAACACGATTATTAAAAAACAAACTTGGAGGGAGTAAACGGCAAGCGTAAACTATGGATTGGTAATCTAGCAAATGTTGAAAAAGTATATGTATACCAGGAATAAGGTGATTAGAAGACATGAACGGAAATCGAATATTCCTTATTAAAATCAATAATTCACGAAATGAACGATTTAGTCGAATTTGACGTTTGAAACTGTAGGATTGTTGAAACGAGATCATAAATTGAACTCAATGTAATATTGTTAATATACAATAATATTTAATATAATATACATATAAAGTTAGGAAAAAAATGCTTGTTATATATAATACATATTTACAGAAAAGTTTCAATATGAAAAAGCCAACTAAAATGGTTTAAAAATAATGTAATATTTCAACCCCATTCTTTTTCTGATGTTTTACAATTTTGATTTGCGATTCTCATTTACTTAAGGTAATCAATCAGAGCCAATAGCAAAAGAGAAAAAATTGATTCATGATGATTCAGCAATATAACAGTAAATAATAAATAATGAATGAAATTTATTCAGCAGCATCATACAGATTGGTTACAGAATGATAATGTTTACATAAAATTGAATGAATTGAAATTACCACAGAAGGAGGGAAATCTCCTTGAGCGTGGTTCAATATAGAGTGTTACAAAATATATCTTAAAATAAAATCTTATATATAGTTTTAGTCATATGTCATGCCATATATACATATAGACATGCATACATACATATATATTTACAGATCACATTAGAGTTACTAATAATAAGAGAAATAGTAATAGATACAGTAATATATAAAAATAAAAAATAATAAATATAATTAAAAACGCTTTGGAAGGCCTTTTGTTTATGAATAAACATTAGGCAATGATAAATAAAAAAAAACAAAACAAAAACAATATAATCTTATTTTTAGAAATGTGTTTCCAGATTTTCTTAGAATATGTATTTTTTACCTCAGTGGCAAATATTGAATTCATATTGAAGATATCAAACTTAGCCGACTTGAAATTTTTAAGATGATAGTGGCATTTGGTTTGTTTTTTTTTGTCACGCACTTTTTTTTTCTTTAGGAGAAAACAATTAATTTCGAATATTTGTAGACATTTCAAAATATCAGCCTTGGATGTCGAAGACCGAACATCAAATGGTTTCTAAATAATTTTTTTTAACATTGTATTTCTGAAATTTTGGTATTATTAAAAGCTTTCTTGAATTGGAGAAAACACAGGAACTGTGGAAAAAATACAAATATTGAATTAGATAGAGAATCTTAATATGATACAAATCAAATAAACACCCCAATCCCTAATGAAAGAAAAACAAAAACACCAAAAAATTATACGCTAGAAATTAATGAACCTCTATCAGCCCTCTTACCGGGAACAAAAATTGACTGTACCTTACATATTTTAGAGGAAACAGATGATGAATAGAAAATAGTTCAAACTGAATAAATCGATAAAATATAGTTGAAAAGGCCTCAAATATAAAGTTATGTGGAATGATATATATTAAAGTAATAAATAATAAACAAACCCAATGAGCCCTATAGAAAGAAATCATATAATGCTTCTAGAAAAGTAAATGGATATAAATAAACGAATGAAAAATCGGCCGACAAGCGTTACTACTTTTCTCAGCAATTTTTTCTAAATTGTTGGGATATTCAAGCTGATATTATCGTAAAAATATTAGATGAATGTTCTTACAAAACATAATCAAAAGAGAAAACAAAAGAAAAGTAGATTAATAGAATCTCACAAATTCACATTGATAAAGCCATGATACCATAATACCTCAGATGGCGATCATGTAATTCAACACCTGTCGAAGTATTAGCTAGGGAATAGTTGTTGCGATTGATCCATTATAACAGAGGTAAATAAATAAAAGGGCTTTGCACACTGATTAGTTGTGATAATAATGTGAGAAAATAATGTGAATAACATGGATCCATGATAATAAATAAAAATAAAAGAAACAAAAAGGGCATGAGCATTCTACAGAATAATGAATGAAAGAATTAATATACATATAAATACGTATGTAAAATTTGAGGTACACATAACTATTGTCAAGTCAAGACTAGTAAATGAGGGGTATCAAGAATTTTATAATAGGGAAAATCACACTTTAAAAAGGCCGATGGTCAATGTCTTTGCAATTAGCAAGCGTATAAATATAGTAATTACATAAAAGGGGGGTGTCAATGAATGTATCAATACTAGTTAACCCATTTCTGTATAATGTAGTTCATGTAAAATGAATAGTATATGAAGAGTAGGCATAGTTAAATATAAGAGTATATGTTAAATCGAATTATAATTATAACATTGTATATCATACAATTCATTTTGGGTTTATTATATGATAGGAACGTTAGTTAGGTTATATGTCACATTATAGTGAAAAACTGTAATAAAAAGGACTTACTGCCGTTTTTTTTTTGTTGCATGATTCGAGACAAAAAACCACACAACACGAACATGAGGCACTGGTAAAGGAATGCAGTAAATCTCCCTTGGATGATGCTCCCAGCCAAAATCCAGGTTGCAGAAGTGAACCTGACCAGGACACCCCATTCAGTTCTTGATGTAACAAGCCACTGGACGAGAAATAGGAGGCTTTCACAACCTATGGAATGAAAAATTATATTAGCAGCAGCCCATACCAAAATTGGTGACAACAGCAATTTTTACCAATTCATAAGTACCTATCCTTCGGAAATAAAGTACACCTACCTCAGTCATACACACCTACAATGTGTGGGAAGGTGCAAAAGGACACTGAAAGCAACCCCGTCTGTTTTCCAAAAAGTCAACGTATTAATTCCAATCAATGCAAGGAGGCACATCACAAATACACAAACGACGAACTTCCAGTATCCAGCCAGCCATCTTGACAGTTGTCAAGGTTAAATGAATCGTCACAAATCCACAATCGATGAAAAATCGAAAACGCTCATCGCGCTCTCTTCCATAGGATAGCCAAACTGAACGGTGCAGAAACCTGTAACACCCTGGTTCCAGGTCGTCGCTACGAGCAACAGCGAGGCGCCCAAAACAGAGGCGTAACAGCAGGGAGATTCCAAGAACTTTTTACGTGACAGTGCCGGACTGAGACAATTCAAGTGTTGTATAGAACAGAACATAAAAAGTGCTAGTGTGGTTGAGAACATTATAGTGACTCGAATAGACAATACTCCCAATGAGAAAAATACAAACTATAAAGTACTTTATTCAGATTCCTTTAATTTAAGTATAATACTGTATATCCCATATTGACCATTTATTTGATTTTTTTGGGTGTAATCGTTTTTATTTGACTTTTGTTTTATTTTTTTTACTATTTCCTAACATTTTTAATTTTTTATTCCAACAACGTAACATTGTTGTGATTAGTTATTTTAATCTTCGATTTTATTTTATTACACATAAGGTGTAATTCAGGTCAATGGAGACCTATTCAAATTACTTTAAATATATATATATATATATTTTTTTGTATTATTTTTATGATTTCTTGTATAGATTCAAGCTGGAGCCCAGCTTTTACGGGCCAGGGGGAAGTGTCATGAAGCATAAGTTTAATAAATCCAAAATTTAAATGTTTCCTCTCCTAATGTCCACAAGGGCATTTCAGTTCCTGTTCTGCACTCGTTTGTATCTCATAATCAAATCAATACCCTGTATAGAACAGTGCAGAGAGAAATAGCAGGAACTGAGGTGTTGAATTACATTAATTGAACTCGATCAGCAAATAATGCTGATCAGAGATTTTCGGAAGGAATGACCTGTGGAGAGGGGCATTGATTGTCGAGTTTTGCTAATAATTGAGAAGAATAGAACAGTTAGTTGATCGCGAGTTTTAATCGAGTAAACATCGAAAATAATCGGCGGATGACACTTCTCCCAATGGCACCAGAAATGGATATTATAATGTAAGTACTTTGTTTTTCCTATTGTTCATTCATTTTAATAAATCTATATTTTTATAAATGTGTCTCTTACCTAATTGACTTCACCTCTATTCTTGCAGCCGCACTGCAAGGGGAACAATTCAGGGTTGTTAAAGTTAAATGGGGTTCGAGTAGCCAATAATGATCATGGCTATTCTCGATATTAGAAAATGTGTTGTGGGCTTGGGAAAAGTCCCGACAATATAAAATAATTGAACCAGAGAAAGGTAGATCTCAGGTGAAAAACAACTACTTTCCTGGCAAATACCACGCAGAACGTTGAATGATATTCACCTGAAAATCCATGCATACTTCCATATAATATCAATGGACATTGAATGCAAATGTTTCTTTCTGATAAGCTCGATTATGTTTAATTTATGTCGTGTTCACCTAACAATCCGCATACCGGTTTCAGGCTTCTTGGCCCTCATCAGTACGGAGTAGTCAACCAGCCAAAGGTCCAAAGAACTCTGGCTGAAGTGAGACACAACGTAAACAAACCATCATCGATCTTGTAACACCTATAGGTACGCCGGAAAAGATAAACTTTAACTGGCGGTACCTAGTGACAAGAAGAAACACTCCGAAAATCTCCCACCTCGATAGGTTTCTAAATGAAAGATTCCTTCGCAGTAGGAGTGGCAAGCCCGTCTAGCATATAGTGAGAGATAAGTGCCATGTGAAGTGGAATGAATGGAAAAATCGAATTTAAACGGTTTTCTTCACATAAAGGATTCAATATAAAATTGAACCAGAGAAAGGTAGATCTCAGGTAATAATAATAATAATAATAATGATATATTTACCAATAAAATGATATAAAATAGATATGACAATATCAGTACAGCAGGTAAATATAGGTAACCCACAAAGGGATGAATCCCTGTGCGTGGGTATATAGATATCTTAACATACACATATATTACACACTATAGTATAGTATAGTATATACACCTATACAAATATATACTTACATTCATTCACACATACGTTATACATATATAAAACAATTTTTAAAATAATTTGAACATAACATTTAGGTAGGTATAAGCGGACCGAGGCAGCATATATCACATCAATAGCAACTATCAGAAGGATCAAATGTTATTATTTTTATTTTTTTCATTAGTGAATTCATAAGTTATAGGTATTTTTCCTATCAATTAAGCTGTGAATTTCTTTTCTGGGGACAGACTGAAGCCAAACAGAATATTTTTTTTTGAATAGACCGTACGCATTGATTCGTGTCAGTTCGGTAGGAATTTTAGCATAAAGAATGGGACCAAGGTAATTATAGCATCTTTGGGTTAGGGTTTTTTCAACTTTTGGTATAGCCGTTGTTTTGGCTTTGTGTCTTGTATTATAACCATGTTCTATTTGCCTGTATGTATTTCTAAACCTATAATGGTTTAGTATTATGCGCTGATAAAATAATTGTCTTGCATCAAACGCTCTAGTTTCTTTATATAGTTCCTCAGTTGAGTATGTGAAATTTTTGAAGAACATAATCTTCAGAATCCACTTTTGTGTTATCTCTTGTTTTTTCAGGTGATTGTTGGTCACCCCTCCCCATGCTAAAAGGTGAAAAACAACTACTTTCCTGGCAAATACCACGCAGAACGTTGAATGATATTCACCTGAAAATCCATGCATACTTCCATTTAATATCAATGGACATTGAATGCAAATGTTTCTTTCTGATAAGCTCGATTATGTTTAATTTATGTCGTGTTCACCTAACAATCCGCATACCGGTTGCAGGCTTCTTGGCCCTCATCAGTACGGAGTATAACCACCCAAAGGTCCAAAGAACTCTGGCTGAAGTGAACACAACGTAAACAAACCATCATCGATTTGTAACACCTATAGGTACGCCAGAAAAGATAAACTTTAACTGGCGGTACCTAGTGACAGAAAGAAACACTCCGAAAATCTCCCACCTCGATAGGTTCCTAAATAAAAGATTCCTTCTCAGTAGGAGTGGCAAGCCCGTCTAGCATATAGTGAGAGATAAGTGCCATGTGAAGTGGAATGAATAGAAAAATCGAATTTAAACGGTTTTCTTCACATAAAGGATTCAATATAAAATTGAACCAGAGAAAGGTAGATCTCAGGTGAAAAACAACTACTTTTCTGGCAAATACCACGCGGAACGTTGAATGATATTCACCTGAAAATCCATGCATACTTCCATATAATATCAATGGACATTGAATGCAAATTTTTCTTTCTGATAGGCTCGATTATGTTTAATTTATGTCGTGTTCACCTAACAATCCGCATACCGGTTTCAGGCTTCTTGGCCCTCATCAGTACGGAGTAGTCAACCAGCCAAAGGTCCAAAGAACTCCGGCTGAAGTGAGACACAACGTAAACAAACCATCATCGATCTTGTAACACCTATAGGTACGCCGGAAAAGATAAACTTCAACTGGCGGTACCTAGTGACAAAAAGAAACACTCCGAAAATCTCCCACCTCGATAGGTTTCTAAATAAAAGATTCCTTCTCAGTAGGAGTGGCAAGCCCGTCTAGCATATAGTGAGAGATAAGTGCCATGTGAAGTGGAATGAATAGAAAAATCGAATTTAAACGGTTTTCTTCACATAAAGGATTCAATATAAAATTGAACCAGAGAAAGGTAGATCTCAGGTGAAAAACAACTACTTTTCTGGCAAATACCACGCGGAACGTTGAATGATATTCACCTGAAAATCCATGCATACTTCCATTTAATATCAATGGACATTGAATGCAACTGTTTCTTTCTGATAAGCTCGATTATGTTTCATTTATGTCGTGTTCACCTAACAATCCGCATACCGGTTGCAGGCTTCTTGGCCCTCATCAGTACGGAGTAGTCAACCACCCAAAGGTCCAAAGAACTCTGGCTGAAGTGAGACACAACGTAAACAAACCATCATCGATCTTGTAACACCTATAGGTACGCCGGAAAAGATAAACTTTAACTGGCGGTACCTAGTGACAGAAAGAAACACTCCGAAAATCTCCCACCTCGATAGGTTTCTAAATAAAAGATTCCTCCTCAGTAGGAGTGGCAAGCCCGCCTAGCATATAGTGAGAGATAAGTGCCATGTGAAGTGGAATGAATAGAAAAATCGAATTTAATCGGTTTTTTTCACATAAAGGATTCAATATGAAATTGAACCAGAGAAAGGTAGATCTCAGATGAAAAACATCTACTTTCCTGGCAAATACCACGCAGAACGTTGAATGATTTTCACCTGAAAATCCATGCATACTTCCATATAATATCAATGGACATTGAATGCAAATGTTTCTTTCTGATAAGCTCGATTATGTTTAATTTATGTCGTGTTCACCTAACAATCCGCATACCGGTTTCAGGCTTCTTGGCCCTCATCAGTACGGAGTAGTCAACCAGCCAAAGGTCCAAAGAACTCCGGCTGAAGTGAGACACAACGTAAACAAACCATCATCGATCTTGTAACACCTATAGGTACGCCGGAAAAGATAAACTTCAACTGGCGGTACCTAGTGACAAAAAGAAACACTCCGAAAATCTCCCACCTCGATAGGTTTCTAAATAAAAGATTCCTTCTCAGTAGGAGTGGCAAGCCCGTCTAGCATATAGTGAGAGATAAGTGCCATGTGAAGTGGAATGAATAGAAAAATCGAATTTAAACGGTTTTCTTCACATAAAGGATTCATTAATATAGAAAAGAAAAAAGGGATGAATCCCTGTGCGTGGGTATATAGATATCTTAAAAACATACACATATATTACACACTATAGTATAGTATAGTATATACACCTATACAAATATATACTTACATTCATTCACACATACGTTATACATATATAAAACAATTTTTAAAAGAATTTGAACATAACATATAGGTAGGTATAAGCGGACCGAGGCAGCATATATCACATCAATAGCAACTATCAGAAGGATCAAATGTTATTATATTTATTTTTTTCATTAGTGAATTCATAAGTTATAGGTATTTTTCCTATCAATTAAGCTGTGAATTTCTTTTCTAGGGACAGACTGAAGCCAAACAGTAAATTTTTTTTCGAATAGACCGTACGCATTAATTCGTGTCAGTTCGGTAGGAATTTTAGCATAAAGAATGGGACCAAGGTTATTATAGCATCTTTGGGTTAGGGTTTTTTCAACTTTTGGTATAGCCGTTGTTTTGGCTTTGTGTCTTGTATTATAACCATGTTCTATTTGCCTGAATGTATTTCTAAACCTATAATGGTTTAGTATTATGCGCTGATAAAATAATTGTCTTGCATCAAACGCTCTACTTTCTTTATATAGTTCCTCAGTTGAGTATGTGAAATTTTTGAAGAACATAATCTTCAGAATCCACTTTTGTGTTATCTCTAGTTTATTCAGGTGATTGTTGGTCACCCCTCCCCATGCTAAAAGGTGAAAAACAACTACTTTCCTGGCAAATACCACGCAGAACGTTGAATGATATTCACCTGAAAATCCATGCATACTTCCATATAATATCAATGGACATTGAATGCAAATGTTTCTTTCTGATGAACTCGATTATGTTTAATTTATGTCGTGTTCACCTAACAATCCGCATACCGGTTTCAGGCTTCTTGGCCCTCATCAGTACGGAGTAGTCAACCAGCCAAAGGTCCAAAGAACTCTGGCTGAAGTGAGACACAACGTAAACAAACCATCATCGATCTTGTAACACCTATAGGTACGCCGGAAAAGATAAACTTTAACTGGCGGTACCTAGTGACAGAAAGAAACACTCCGAAAATCTCCCACCTCGATAGGTTTCTGAATAAAGATTCTTTCAGTAGGAGTGGCAAGCCCGTCTAGCATATAGTGAGAGATAAGTGCCATGTGAAGTGGAATGAATAGAAAAATCGAATTTAAACGGTTTTCTTCACATAAAGGATTCAATGTAAAATTGAACCAGAGAAAGGTAGATCTCAGGTGAAAAACAACTACTTTCCTGGCAAATACCACGCAGAACGTTGAATGAACGTTGAATGATATTCAGGTGAATGAACGTTGAATGATATTCAGGTGAATATCATTCAACGTTCTGCGTGGTATTTGCCAGGAAAGTAGTTGTTTTTCACCTGAGATCTACCTTTCTCTGGTTCAATTTTATATTGAATCCTTTATGTGAAGAAAACCGTTTAAATTCGATTTTTCTATTCATTCCACTTCACATGGCACTTATCTCTTACTATATGCTAGACGGGCTTCCACCTACGAGAAGGAATCTTTATTTAGAAACCTATCGAGGTGAGAGATTTTCTTGTTTACGTTGTGTCCCTTCAGCCAGAGTTCTTTTGCCTTGGCCTTAAAGTTTATCTTTTCCGGCGTACCTATAGGTGTTACAAGATCGATGATGGTTTGTTTACGTTGTGTCTCACTTCAGCCAGAGTTCTTTTGACCTTTGGCTGGTTGACTACTCCGTACTGATGAGGCTTAAGAAGCCTGAAACGGGTATGCGGATTGTTAGGTGAACACGACATGAATTAAACATAATCGAGCTCATCAGAAAGAAACATTTGCATTCAATGTCCATTGATATTATATGGAAGTTTTCTGGTGAATATCAGTACTTCTTTTGGAATTAATTGGTTTGCCAGGAAAGTAGTTGTTTTTCACCTGAGATCTACCTTCCTCTGGTTCAATTTTATATTGAATCCTTTATGTGAAGAAAACCGTTTAAATTCGATTTTTCTATTCATTCACTTCAACTCGATTAGACAAATTACCATTTTTCAATTTCTGCCAATTAGCTGAATTATGTGCTGATCTTCCGACTTTTGCGACGACAACTTCTGTGCATTTATTCAAATTTCTTGCCTGCAACTGAGTTATTTCAATAGCTTTTGCAATTTTTATTGCCTTATCCAGATTCAGGGACTCTTCTTGTAGAAGTTTTTCTTTGATTGCTCGATTGGACAGATCCACGATGAACATATCCATTACTAAACTCTCTCGCAGCGTATCCAGTTCGCAAGAAAGACTCTAATTTTTTAGATCGGTTAGAAAATCATCAATGGATTCACTCGACTTTTGAACTCTTGTCAAAAAATTATGACGTTCTATTGTCAAATTCTTTTTAGGAGCACAATGTGCCTTATATTTGGCAACCAGTTCATCATATTTACAGAATCCATGTCAATACCGAATGAATTGAAAATGGACAGTGCTTCGCTACCAATGTGATGTAAAAATAAAGCTACTTTTCTTTGCTTATCTGAATTTTCTAAGCAACTTGCTCTCATGAAGATCTTGAAATGTTGATACCACATTTCCCAATTGTGTGCTATGTTACCTTCTAGCGACAAGACAGGAATATTATTATTAATAGATACTTTAGAAGCTCTTGATATTATTGAAGTGCTGATTGACTCGGGAGAAGTATTAGGCATTTTATTTGACTTATTTCCGGAACTACTTCAGACTGGACTTGATGACTGCCAATTGACGACTTCTGTCGGACTGTGACAAACTTCGATTTTACGGTTCTTCTTTTAGGTATTCACAAACCTGACACCATGTTATTATATATATATATATATATATATATATATATATATATATATATATATATTGAATAACTACTCAAAGAACTGGAGTAACTTTATTATCCAAACATCTATCAGTACATACATGACATATCCCTCATAATTTTATGACAATTTTCTCAAGCTTGTTGCTTGGTAACAGCCTTCAGCCTGCACACTGATGCGGAATACGGACATGTCACTTATGAAACTCCCAACCAATTGGAAAATTTGAATGCTATTCAATCCGATTGAGGTTATGATTTGTGAATTGTTATTTCTGCAGAACTCGGTTATAATTACCAATGTTTTGTATTGATTGAAATGAATCGTGTTTGTATATTGTGTGGACAGTCACAGGCTATCGATTTTTTGCCGCACCAATGCAGGTGAGTGAAATTACTAATATAACACATTTTGAAATTTATGGAATCAATAAGTGGGACTTTTTCTCCGATAATTTTTCATAACTAATTCCAAGTATTTTGTTTGCACTTCAAATGAATTAACGACAGAGCTTAGAATGTGTTGACGCATATATTCCATTTTCGAAGTACTGTTCTGTAGTTCAAATCAAAGCCTGGTCCTAAAAATTTTGGTTATGATATATATCTATAGTTTGATTTTTGGGTAAATTCATAGTCTTTAACGATTTTCACAATTTTGGAATACCTACTTGACAATCTCTCACTGAGCACAAACTTTGTGCTCCCAATTCCTTCAGGAGATACGACGATCTTTCCTATGTCAATGAAGGTATTTTTTTAAACTCAAATTTAACGTTTGAAGTCATGGGATTCTGGACACCAATACTATGTGTCTTTCAACTTATAGAGATTATGAATAGAAACATAACTTGAAACCGATTGATAATTCAAAATGATTGTACGGAATCAATTATTATTTCATTTATTATTTCGAGTGAAGGAGCGAGAACTGTCTCTGAATGTAATTGAGAAGGGCATGTTTGGATTTCAGAATTGTGTTCAGCAGGCAAAAGTACGAAAATACCGTGTGTGAAATGATCGAAATATTAGCCCCAAAAAAGCAACCCATATTAATTATATTCTATTAAAATCTGAAAACAAAATTGATATTCAGAATAAACAGTTGAGTTATTCATTGTTGGGAAATATATGCACCCATCGAAGTTCAAAATGAAAATTCTCACAGTTCAATGTATTAAACCAAAAAATATTATGATTTGCAATTGCTGAATAGATCAACATTGCATGTAATAATGCTGATAAATTCCTCAATTAATCAACAAAATCTCACGATACCCTTTCAAGAGAGATGCTGAATAAACAAGATTCATTGCTTGTAGGAAGGAAAATTTACTTTATGACTATCCACGACTGTGTGTCACCATGGTTTCCAAGTGGAAAATAATAAATTAGCATTCATAGCACTTTCTCAGAAATTTGATGATATTCCATAGTAGTTCGAGAAAGTTGAATTTGGGTGACCGTTCGTAAGTTGAAAATCTAGCGAGCAACATGATACAAGGATGAAAGTGGAGAAAATATATGAAAGAGGGGAGCGAATAGTCTTAACGGAAAAAATTAATGAACAATTGGTTTCCTCCGAACACAAGAGTTTGGTTTCTTGATTTGTTGAAAATATAAACAGGATGTTCATAAAATCAGATGAGGAATCATCTGCGACTGAAAGATAAACTTTAGTCACAAAAAAATCTTTCTATCAATATTAAATTGAGAATGTTTTCCTTTTCAACATGAATATCCCACACGTTTGGTTTCTTCTTCCATCTCGAAAAATTATTTTCATGGCACCGTCTTTGTAATCAATTGATTTTGGGGCATTCAATTCAATTTCCAAACTAAAAATGATAATGACATTATATTAAATATAGATATAGACAACATATTTTTCACCAAGAATACTCATCGATGATTTTTTCAAACAATTTTTTCTCTTTATTCTCAAACAACACATACTAGTTATATTTTACTGAACCTATTCAAATAGTGTTTCATGAATAATATTTACAGTTCGGAGCCACTCCAAGACAACCATTGGATTCCAAAACCAGTTTCAAAAAAGGCATGAGCGAACCAAACCAAATTCTTGAACACTCAAGGCAATACTTCATGTCACGTGAAGAATTCCACAAAGAACTTTTCAAAATGTTGATGTGTTGTTATTCAGTCAGAATGAATGATTTTGCTCAAAAGCTTTGCAGGCTATGCTAGAGCAAAACAGAGATGTGGCAAAGCTTTTTATTCAAAAAATGAGTTACGTCTGAAAAAAAATATCCAACCTTTGGACATATATTTTTGAGAAAAATCAATATAAAGAGATGTATAATAATGATAAATTTTTATTGAACCCAAGAAACATAAATAATCCTAATCTATTACATATATAATACAACTGGAATAAATATTTCAATGTGATTTGTGTCAGAATTCAATAGAAATGATAAAAGGATGATGCATCAAGGTTATTTAAATTCATTTTGAATTTCTTTTACCCGAGATCATATTAAAAATGTTGGGAAAACCTGTAGAGAGCCCAAACCTATTGCATTTGAACAGAAGGGGCTTCCATTTCATTTCCAATGCATTTTAATATCATATTTCATTATTATATATAATATATATTTTATTGAGTTTTTCAGAAAACCCGTGAAATTTATGTAGTATTTCAATATTATTCACAACTTTTCGTTGAAACCATTTTTTTAAACGGATTGAATAAAAATAATTTTCCAATTTTGATGTAGTTACTTGTTTGGATTTGACATTGAATATTTCATTGGACAAAACGACAGTTTCCTTTGGCGGATTGTATCCAAAACATGATTTATTCCTTATCCCTATGAATAATATATATTTTAAATGAAAATTATTATTAAAAAAATAGGAGCACTATATCATATTTCAGTGATATCTCAAAGTTAATATGAAGTAATTGAGGAATTGTGCTCATCATATCACTGTTATTCAATAACAGAGTCATTAAAGAATCTGAATTACAAATTCAAATTATAGTAAACTTTGCATTCATTCAAAAAGTCCTATTTAGCAGACCAGTCTGAAGTTAGCGGCCATGTTCTGGCAGCCGTTTCTATCTGGCGGCCAAATGATCAGTGACATCAGGGTGATTTCAAATTTTTTCGAATTTTCAAACAAATCGAATGGCTGAAGATTTGGAATTGCAATGGGAATTCAATTCAACAGGAAATAGTCGAACACAACAAATGGAAAACTTAAAAATGATATACCAAGATATATTTGATATGCTTTCAGATACGAATTCAAAAGGCACCTTCAAATATGTTGAGACGAGTGTATATTTGGAATATGTACTACTGAAAGGCTATATACAGTGTCCGGCATAAAGTTCGCAGCATATGGAAAACTTTTTCATCATAGATTTCTCAAAAGAATCATGTCTGATAAAAACCTCTGCTCCATCCCAAACCTGGATTGCGAATACCAGAATTGAATTTTATACGATTCTATACGAGGGAAATAGAGAAGTATGCTTTGTTTTCAAAATAATATTATCCCATCTCTTTATTTCTCGCGGTAGAATTCAAATTCATAGGGAAATATTGTTCTAAATCGAATGTTGATCCAGAAATTCGAATCACCTATGACCAATTTCATTTTTCAACTTTTTTTCCCATTTTTTCCTCATCGCCCTGTACAACATGAGGAATATTATTCTAGACGAATGGTATATTATTGGATATGATGATATCACTCTCTGAATGTTTTCTCATTTCTCCCTCCCATCGGAAAATCACATTAATTGAATTATGTGACGGAATTTCACAAAATCTTGCTGCAAATAGTTAATAAAACTGAATTGTCTCCAAGGTTTGATGCCAGAATGCCAATTAACTCATTTTCACAATACAAATAACATTTTATGAAACAAATATGTCCTATGCTCCATTCTACGTGAAGGCCTCCATTCTCAATACATTGTATAGTACGACGGTGCATTGCATTATGAACATTTCTTAGTATCTGGGGAGCTATTCCCCGGATACAATCCCTAATAGTATTCTCCAAATGACGTATATTTTGAGATATCCCCATTAGAAAAAATCCAAAGGAGTGACGTTCAGTGACCAGGAGGGCCAAGCGTTATTGGAATATCTACCAATCCATCAATTTGGAAATGATCCGTTTAACCACCTTCTCACTTCTAGCGTAGAATGAACGGATCTACCGTCCTGTTGAAAAAACATTCCAGCTCTCATGTCCAGAGGAATATCATCCAAATAATCGTATAGAAATGTCTGCAGCATTCTTAAGTATCTGGCAGAATTCAGTGGTTGTCTGAAAAATACTGGTCCAACAATGATGTCATTAAGAATTCCCTATCAGACGTTAACTTTAAAGTGAAATTGGTCTCTACATTGTATCCTGATATGGGAATTATCATCTTCCCACCACCTGCAATTCTGGGAGCTGACTACCCCATTTGATGTGAAGGTGGACTCGTCACTATAAATAATTTTTTTCGGAAACTGTCTATTATCTTCCATCATAGACTAATACCAGAAACAGAAACCCAAGCGATTATCCGGATCTCTCGGTTTCAAAGTGTGTATGAATTTTGGTTTATACGGTTTGAATTTATTATTACCTAGAACTCTTCTCATTGATCGATCGGACATACCAAGATTTTCTCCTCTTTGCGATAATGACATTCTTGGATTTTCAACCGTAGGCAGCATAATATTCATAAAAGTTTCTTCATTTTCAGTTATCGGTCGTTTATGTGTCACTTTGTATTTTTTTGAAACCGATCCAGATTCCTCGAATGTTTTCAAAATTCTTGTAATTGTCGAATTATGAACGTTATTATCTGGATGTCTTTCATTGAAAAAATTGGCAGTGTCTCTACAAGTATGGTAATTCTCACCATATATCATTACAATCTCCACTTTCTCCTGTACACTTAGTCGAGCAGCCATGATTGAATTGAAAAACTACTGGAATTACTCTTCAGATTTGTGAGTTATTCTTGATGCGTCAAAAATGGTTTGTTTACAATTAGAAATGAATTCGTTTTCAAAGCCAACTGTGATTGGCAAATGTTCTGTATCCCAATCATTTACAGTAAAATTCAAAGAACAAAACTATGGAAGCTGGGTACTGCTATCGAAGTCTAATGTAACAGCTAACAATATTTCGAAATTCATGAATCATACGTGAATACATTTTTCAAGTGAACTAAAACCTAAATTTTGTACATTGAATGCCGCAAAAAAATATTGTAGATGCTTTCCGACGTCTTGCTTGAAAAAAAAAACTATGAAAAAATTGTCATATTTTACAATTCCTGATTGTCTTAAAAAATGTTGTTCGTAGTGTGAAAATGAATTCATTTTCATTCTGGCATTATACCTTGGAGACAATTCAGTTTTATTTATATATATATATATATATATATATATATATATATATATTGTATTGTATATTGTAGATGTTTATGTTTTGCTGCAAATAGTAATTAAAACTATATCTATATATATATATATATGTATATATATTTCTATATATATAGTCCAGAAATCACTTATGTACATGGAAAAAAAAACCCAAGGCACCCATACAAACAAAATGTTTTAAAAATATTGTGTGATACAAGCAGTCCTCTGTACTTGGATTGCCACATAAAGGTTATGGTACGTACTTGCAAAGTTAATGTGAACAAAACAAAAACTATCAGAAACTCCCATTTTCAGTACTAAATGTTAATACAATTGATGAAGACTAACAAAAACTCCCATTTTCAGTACTAAATGTTAATACAATTGATGAAGCTCCAGGCCAGGAGCGAAACGTTCTGCAAATTTAATGTATATTCAGTGAAGATACATTTTTGATTGAAACCTTTCCCAGATGGAATCTAAATCCCAAGAAAAACCAAACAAATATATATATATATTTATATATATGAATCACCTCTGTAGCTCCCTGTTGATGACAATATTCATTGTCGAAATATTGGAATTATAATGTTATAAGAGTACATTTGCGTTTGCTGCTGTCCCAAAGAATTTCTCAGACTTTTTCCCAACTAGTCAGCAAAAACTACCTCTCCTCTTTCTATATATATATATATATATATATATATATATATATATATATATTTATATATAGTTGATTCTGATATATTTTTTCTCAAGAAAAACTTCAACTATTAAGGAGAAATACCTCCAATTTCATTTCAATTCAAATTGAGGTTTCCCCTGTCAGAGAACAACACCAAAAACTCATTGAGAGTGAAAACTTCAGGAAATCTTATTTTAAGGAAAAAATAATACATTTCAATCTAAGAGTGGTTTTTCATCAAGAATTTAATAAATATACTTTTCAATATATACTCAATGGGACAAAATGTTCAGAAGTGATTTTTATAGTAGAAGCTGTAATGATTATATATCTAGGTGAATCATTACTTTGATGTGATGCAAAAGATATTTGGCATATGCAATATATGTATCAAATAAGGTGAGATCGATCAACTTCTAAATATAAAAAAACAATTCCAATAATTATTGAACGTCAACCAGAAATTTAGATATATTTTTTCATTATACCACGTTTATAAAACGGACGAAAAAGACATCTTGATGAGATGATGACAGAGACATGTGGCAAATTTCAGGTTTATTTCATTTAGTTTAAAATCTATGTTTGAAGATCAAGTATCTCATCGGGAAGTTAGTTAAGAATGGATTGCTATTATTATTATTACAAGATTTGTACCGAACGGACGAATAGACAAAAAAATCGAGTTAATATAAACATGGTAAAATACATAAAATGAACCCCTTAATTTGCTTGTTTTCAATTTCAGGGGAATGTATGAGTCAAACTATTTCATGTATTCTAACGAGTTTAGTAGGTTATTCATCAATTTATTTGTAATTCATTCAGTTGTTACATTGAGTGACTATTTGGAAGGCAGTTGAATTCAGTGCTAGCCTCACTTTTTGTTCTACGGACAAACAAACAGACATACAGACAAGACAGCGACTTATAATTGCATTGTCATCTAGTTCTGAGCTATGTCTAAAGTTTCAAAACTCATCAGGAAGTTAGTTCAAAATCGATTGCAAGATTTGTACCGAACAGACACGAAAGCGAGCTTATATAAATGTGCTAAAAATCAGTCATTTTGAGAACCCCTACAACTTAAAATCATCACCCAGTAGTGTATGACGATATATACCCTCAAATGATCATGTGTTGTCAATGACGTATTAGCTTCTCTCGATCCACCAGCAGGACAGGACACTGAAATACTGAATTTTCCCTAGATATGCTAAAATTTATTTCATATGCGGAATTTGCCTCCTTAAAATTTCAAGAATAATTAATTTCCACACAGTGCCAAGTGAAATATAAAACACAAATGTACCTAGTGAAGTTTCGATGAATATGATTTGAAAGTTGTTCTTTATTCATACCTTCAACAAATTCAAATCAATATTAAATGAAAAATTATTCATGAATCACTTATTTGAATACTAATTTTTGACATTTCATATCCATTTAAAATATTATGAGTTTGAATATTATTTGTGTGATGTGAATCATATTATGCTGTCATGATGAAGGTGTATATCAGCTAGATATTATGCTGTCATGATGAAGGTGTATATCAGCTAGAAAATTTGAATCCAATGGAAATATGGTCATCCCAAATGAAATATATGAAACTGGAATTAGATTATTTCTAAACAATTTTCACGGAAATTATTATTTAATTTTCTCACTGAATTATTCTTTGGCCTTCTACATTGGCTTCCAAGTTCAAGAATCTCCGAAAGATTGTGGAAAGGAGTTCTCATTCATTTAGATTATTTTGAAGTTTGGCAGTTAAATATTTTTCTATGTTCATGAAAAAACCAAAACTTTATTGAACTATATTCAGTGAAAAAACTGGTTCTATTTTCCATTAGTGCAATTAAATGTTTGTTGCACTCATCTGTCATTCTACTACAGCGTTTTGTGATCATGACAAACATAAACGTTCAAATCACGCTATTTTCAGTCCTTTTTCTGTGATATTGTATTACATTTCAAACGATTGCATATTTATATTATTTTCAATCATATTTATTGCAAATTGGATTACGGAATAACTAGAAAAGGCAATTTATCGAAAATGAGTTGAATCGTTCCAAACAAAGGTATTAGTTCCTAACTTTCTCAATGCAAATCGATAGTGCTACTTGATTATTAAATATTTTGCTATTAATTTACGCTTTTTACTTTCCCACACCTAGTGACACCTACATAAAACATTATTTTCATTTTACAAGAACCATTAAATATTTTCCAACCGGCCGGCCAACTCCAAGTCGAGTGCAATAAACACTTACTTTTTGCACTTGTTGCATAAATAACCATTTGATATCTTGACTTCATTAGCCGTGCCAAGATTCGAACTAGGACCATCTGGACATCAGCCAACGCCTCTACGCTCACGACCACCAGTCCAGTTTGTTATAATACTTCTTCCATTTTTTTCACAGAAATTATTATTTAATTTTCCCACTGAATTATTCTCTGAAACTGGGTCCAATTGAAATCGTTCTTCTTCGCATTAGTGCAATGAAATGTTTATTGCACTCATCTGTCATTCTACTACAGCGTTTTGTGATCATGACAAACATAAAAGTTCAAATCGGCGCTATTTTTAGTGCATTTTCTGTGATATTGTATTACATTTTGAACAATTGCATATTTCATGTTATTTTCAATCATATTTATTGCATACTGGATTAAGGAATTACTAGAAAATACAATTTATCAAAAATGAGTTGAATTGTTCCTAACATAGGTATTAGTTTCTAACTTTCTAAAATGCAAATCGAGAGTGCTAATTAATTATTAAATATTTTGCTATAAATTACGCTTTTCATTTTCCCACACTAAGTGCCACCTAAAAAAAGGTTTTTTTATTTTTGCATGAACGTAGAGAAAATATTGTAGGCAACTCGTGCAAAAAGCGTTTATTGCACTCGACGTGTTGTCCAACTCGGCCTAACGGCCTCTTCGGACAACTTCACGTCGAGTGCAATAAACACTTATTTTTTGCACTTGTTGCATAAATAACTGTTTGATATCTCTAGTCACGAAATGAAGAACATCAAATGTAATGCAATATATTTTAAATTTCAATTGGGAATATTTTCATTTGGGAAGATTAAGAGATGAACTGTTTTTTGTGATGAAATTCCAACATAACGATTCAATTAATATCTTACCTCTTCTGAAGGAGAAATTTCATCCATTGGTCATATCACAAAAGTACCTAGTGACAATACTTCCCTTGTTTCCATAAGATTTTTCTGAGAGCAGGTTCTCTTCAGCTGAGTGGAATGAAACCAAACTGATATCCCTTTCATTCTGATTTTCAATTGACCGAATGATTCTATTCCTGGTGTTTACTGATGTGGATAATAAGATCTCCGAACTCCTGAAATGGATACATAGGTTTCAAAAAATATCATCAATACAAATAAGTAGGTGTTCTAGACAACTATAAGTGATTTATTTTCATAAGATGAATAATTTTAGTCGAAAATGAATAAATCACCCACTCAAAATGTTTATATATGTTCTCTACTCGCTTTATCAAACTTTTCCTGTTTCTCTTCATGAACTAGCCTCAAACTCCTCTGAATTGTTGGGATCTACGGTAAATACGGTTTTCGTGAACTTAGTTTGGGGATAGCATCAGGTCTCAATCTGATTTCACACTGCACACTGCACACTGCAGACACAATTTTTGTCACTCAATTGATCTTTGATTCCTTCCTCTCATCGTGCTTCGGAAAAGTGAGCCTGAAATCACATATCATTTAAATTGTATTGTTCTATCATTGTCTGAAGAGACAATGGTATTATATACCATAATTCACTTACATAAAATGTCATTTCGGTTTCACAAGATGGAACCATTTTGAATAGAAGTATAATAATATAAAAATTTGGAATAAATGTATATTTCGAAATGAAAACGGAATTCTCGATTTTCTAACACCACAATTGAACAAGCCAAACGCCAAAAGCAAACAAGAATCAAATTTTAGGCCGACACTGTCTTTTTATACCATTTTCGTCGTGATCAAAGGTGAATATAACCTAAAATTAAATCTTGGAAAAATACTGATTCGTTAGTAACGGCGGCGACACCGAGGGGCGAAAATCCGAAGCTTCGATTCGAATAGATGTAGTAATAAAGAAAACTGAACTGTTTGTCGCTGTCTGCCGAAATGATTGAAGACAATGGCCGAATTGCCGAATTTACTTCATCCACATCTCTGACGATTTCGGAGCGGACTGAACATTGTCCGAATAAATTTCTTAGGAGAGTTGCTTTTTGGTGTTGACATCTACTCAACAATCATTCGAATTAGATCGTGATCTAATTAATCAAGCAGGCCATATCTGTCGCACGTTTTCAGATATGAGTGCATAAAATTATCTCGTCTATTTATCAATGTCCTAGGGATATGACTACTGATGATAGGTATTTACTTTTCAAAATTATCAAATCAAAAAGATATCAATTATTCAAACTTATTACATCAAATATTTATTATGATGACTAGTTGTTATTAATAAATAATGAAAAAAAATAGCAATAACAATCATTATAACAAATTAGTCTCATCATAATAATTGGCAAACAACGCGGGCCAATAATAAATAAAAATATACAGATTCATCATAATAATTGGCGACCAACGCGGAGAAGAATAGCCAATATAATAATTGGAATCAAGTATATTTATTGATTTTGAAAAGAGAAAATTTTATAGAAATTAAACAGAAAAATATTTGTTTGAAATATATTCATACAGGAAAAATATAAAGTTGACATTTAAGAATTCTTGCATTGACATATTTGTATTAAGTATGAGAAATGGATTTGAGAGATGGTAAAAAGGTTGGTTTGGAAGAGGGTGCAGGATGTAGAGAGAGGGGTGATCAGGAACAAGGAGAGAGTAGTAATGTGAGAGGGAGTGCAACACAAAGTGATAGGTCAGAAACGGACAGTCAGTTACCAAAAATAATGGAGTTCATGAAAGAAAACACAGAAAGTATGAAAGGGGATTGAAAAAAAATGAATGAAAATAGGCAAGTATGGAAGATGAAATGAAAGAAATGAAAAATGAATGAAAGATGAGATGAAAGAAATAAAAGATAAGAATGAATAAAATTCAGTAAGATTGGAAGAAAATTTAAAAGAAAATATGGCAAATATGAAAAATGAAACAGGATTTGAAAGAAAACACAGCAAGAATCAATGAGAATTCAGCAAGAATGGAAGAGAAAATGGAAATAATGGATGATGGAATGGAAAAAAGTATGGGAGGAATGGGAGGAAAATGAATGATGTAATGAAACAAAAATAGAATATATGAAAGGAAATATGGAAATAATGGAAAGTAAAGTGCAGTTGAAATTAGAAGGAAGTAAGAAGAAATTTTTAGAAATGCACGAACAAGTAGAGAGAAGAAGAGAGCAAAATAATGGAGAATTTTATGTACTTGAGAAATAGCTCTTGTTAACAATCAAGTAGAACAAAATAACAAACAAGTGAAAGATATGGGAAATTAAAATAATAAAAAGAATAATCATGCTTGACAAAAAGGTTAACATACAACAAAATAAAAATTTAACAGTAGAAAATGAAATATCAAAAATAAAAGAAAGAAATAATTTGAATGAAAACGACAATCAAAATCTAGAAAATTTTTGAAATATAGAAGAGAAAATACAAGCATTAGAGTTGAGGAGACTAGATAGCAATATAGAAAACAGGATAATGAATACTTGTCAAGGGGTACAAATAAATAATGAATTTGACGGTAATATAAAAAAATTACTCCCCATAACTTTCATAGAAAAATTAGAAATAAAACAAGAAATATAAATTCAATGGGAGAATTAAAAGAGATTATTAGGCAATATTTTCTCTATCAATCCTGTGTTTGGTTTTACAGCCAGGAAAAAAATATCAATAGTTTCCAATATTTTGAAAATTCATTTCCGAAACAATATTTGGGGAAAAATGCTCAACTTATTATAAGAGACAAACTGCAATTTGGCAAATTTGATGAGAAAAGAAGTATAAACTATAACAATTATGCCATACAACTGTTTGCGATGTCGCAATACCTCAACCCTATTATGAGAGAAGAGGAGATAGTAGGCAATATTAGTGGACATTTCAAACAAGGAATATTTGAAATAATGAATATGCACGAAATAAAAACAATGGATAGATTGAGTGAATATCTATTAAGATTGGAGAGAACATTATCATATAGAAGTTGGGGAAATAATAACCAACATAGAAATACACATAGCAATTACAGATACCAAAATTATAATAATCAAAATGATAGGTACTGAAATAACAACCAAAATAATAATAAAAATTTAATACATGAAAATAATTATAGAAAAGATAGGTTTAATAATAATAACAATTACAATCTAGATAGAAATAAAAACTATAATCGGCAGAATAATAATACTGATAATCAAAATATTCAAAGGAATTTAAGAAACGAAAATATGAATAATAATTATAATAACAACTATAATAACAACAATGGAAATAATTATCAGAACAATAACTATCAAAATCCACATCAATATCAAGGGCAAAGAATGATCTATAATAGACGAACTCAATAAAATCCTTCCATGAATAATCGGGAAGCTAATGACCAAACGGAACATATATATATTTTCATGGAAGAAGCCGCAGCGCAGAAAATTTAACTGAAAGGGAAGGAAAAAATAATGATTTAAAAAAACTAAAAAACACGCTTTTATAGGAAACCAGACTTAAAAAATAGAAAATAAGGAAAAAAATTATTCTCTTTTTGAAAAAGCGTGGGGTGCATGGTATTGCCTCAGTGTGTAATGTACTATATAATTATTGATACCATGCACCACGCTTTTTTTTAAATAAAATAAAAATTTTTCTTATTTTCAATTTTTTCAGTCTGGTTTTCTATAAAAGTGTGTTTTTTAGTTTTTTCAAACTATTATTTATTTCCTACTCCTTAGTGTGGTTTATTTATAAAAGGGTGTTTTTTTAGTTTTTTTAAACTATTATTTTTATAATTTCTTTGCAAATAAAAAAATGGAATAATCTTATCAAATCAGGTAATTATAATCTCCGACCCCAAAAACCCCCACATACCAATTTTGAATAGAATCAGACCATAATCACAAAACTCGGCCGCCATTTTGGAGCCGCCATCTTGAATTTTCAAATTTCTACAAAAAAAATCATAATATTCGACCCCAAAAACTCCCACATACCAATTTTGAATAGAAGCAACCATAATCACAAAACTCGGCCACCATTTTGAAGCCGCCATCTTGAATTTTTGAATTTTTACAAAAGAATCACAATATTTGACCCCAAAAACCCACACATAACAATTTTGAATGAAATCAGACCATAATCACGAAACTCGGCGGCCATTTTGAAGCCGCCATCTCGAATTTTTCAATTTTCACGGAAGAATCTAATATTCGACCCCAAAAACCTCCAAATACCAATTTTGAATAGAATCAGACCATAATCACAAAACTCAGCCACCATTTTTAAGCCGCCACCTTGAATTCTCCAATTTTTACAAAAGAATCATAATATTCGACCCCAAAAACTTCCACATACCGATTTTGAATAGAATCAGACCATAATCACAAAACTCGTCCACCATTTTGGAGTCGCCATTTTGAATTTTTCAATTTTCACGGAAGAATCAAAATCTCCGACCACAAAAACTTCGGATACCAATTTTGAAGCGAATCGGACCATAATCACAAAACTCGTACGCCATATTGGAGCCAACATTTTGTTTTTTTTCTCACACAAAAATTTCTTAATGCATTGTCACCGGAATTATGTACACCTGCCAAATTTCAGATCATTCGGACGTCTGGAAGTGGGTCAAAATCGCGCCCAAAAGAGTCGGTTACAAACAAACAAACAAACATACAAGTGAAGCTAATATGAAGCGTGTAAAAATTGTAGAACTTTGGAAGTCAATCAGGTCAATATACCATCAACAAGTGCAACAGAACAACATTTTTATTAAATAAACCATATGTGAAGCTGAACAATGCAAATTATGAACACCTAATAGAATTTATAATGGTAAATGATAATATAGGAAATGACCAATTTATAGGGCTCTTAATATTAACAGGTAGTACAGGGAACAAAAAAGTAATTTTTTTCATAGATACTGGTTCAGAGGCATCTTTGATTGAAAAAGGTGGTTCAGAAAATTTTCTGAAAATTCAAAACACAATGGTAAAAATGCCTTAAACAAACTTAATAGGAATTCATGGAAAAAAATTAGCAGAAACAAATCAATATATAGATTTAAATTTGGATAATAAAAACATTGAGTTACAATTGCTGGTTGTTGAAGACATGGAGTTCGATGTAATTATTGGTACAGATCAATTAGAAAAATATAAAATCTAAAATAGATTATGAAAAAGAAAGGTATAGAAATGAATAATAAATGGTTTGAATTGTTTTTAAGTAAATAAAGATAAAAATATTTTGTGTATGAGAAATGCATGGGAGAAATGGAAGTGATAATGATGATAATAATAATGGAATATATGATAAGGATTAAAGATGATAATAATGAAGATATATTAATAATTGAAATGAAGGTATATTAATGAACTATTAATGAATATATCAAGTTGATTATGTATGAATAAATAATAGCAAAAGAGTATGTGCACAAAATAAAGTTGAATAAATTGAGATATTCAGATTAATAGAAATACCAATTCAATATAAATACAAAGAACAACTGAAGGAAGAGATAGGAAGAATAATAAAACAGAGTATAATTGAAAGGACTACCAATAATTATAAAAATCAATTAAATATTGAATATATATTATATACATATCAGTATGAAATATGAAAAAAATATATCAAGTGTCATGAATGATGTTATCTTGAAAAATTTCATCTATTGAATTGAAGGGAATTACAAAGTCAGGTGGTTTCTGAAACAAAAGAAAGTAATATTGGTCGTTTGAAAGAATAATGTAATTGATATTCAAATTTTACTAGCAAGTATCAAAATCTTGAATATGAATCCTAGGAAAATTGTTATAATGAGAAATATTAGTTTGATGAAAAAAAAAAATAAGTGATATAATGATACTTATATATCACATAAATACCTGCTATGTATGTTTGCAATGTTTCTATACATTTTTCTGTTCTGGAAACCTTGTACCATTTTCTAGTCCAAGTACATGTCTCAAAAGTTCAGCACTGGAGTTTTTCTATTGTCATAAGTTTGTTGCCAACAATATATTTAATTTGCACAACCTATGAAATAATATAGAAATCAAAATTCATGAATAAAGTTTGGATCTCGATTAGACAAAATTATACTCAAGTTGGAACATCGTTTATGATAAAATCTGAGCAGAATGAAACATGAGAGTGAACTGTCGAAACATTTAGATGGAATGTGATCCAAAATAAAAAGGAAATTGTCAAAGATGAATTTCAACGAACTTTGTATATATATAAAATGAGCTATAGAATTATAAATTGTAAATAAAATCCATAGAATAGTGTAGAATGAGGAGAGATTCCCTATAAAGTTAGCTACAAACCCGAATTGTGTGAGATCAAACAATAGGTGATGGTTGCCAGGAAAAAAAATAACAAGCTGGAAGAAGGAATGTGAAATAAAAAAAAGAAAGCCGAACAAAAATTTGATCGGCAATAAAATGTGAAAATACTACGAGAAAGTAAGCGAATCAACCAGTATACTATACAAAACATTCAGAGACAAACAGGCAGAGAAATTACAAAGAAGAAACCACTCACCTTTCAAAATATAGTCGAAGTCCTAGCCGTGACACTGCTACAACAAAGGGAGCCTTCCACAGAGAAACTGCAAACGAAGAACACTTCCAGGATTCTCGAGAATACCCAAAAGAAACTAGGTAATTTTGAACCCAAATATAAACCAAGTGAACGTATACGTATCAGACACTTATTTCGGGCACTTCTTGATGACTTTTATCCACGGGTTTTCGAAATAACTTTTTATTTATGCTTATAAATTGAATATAACCCATGAATCTATTAGTTACATTATTGCACTCGAGCAAATATCTTGACCTTAGTATTCCGCTTTCAATTGAATTGAGTTAGATAACGCAGGTAAGGTCGTTTTTAAGGATTTATTTGGATAGAATGAACATTATTTGACCATTTTCTGAATTATTCAATTATCTGTTTGATCACATAACCAACATTTCACAAAACAGTACATTCCAAATTGACTTCAAGCAGAGCAACGAGGTGACACCTCTGAATCCTAACTTGGGAGAGAGTGATCTCATGTCTCCATAGGCGACCGACAGAGCTGGGATGAGGTGAAAGAATACAGGTGAAAGAGTATGTGAAAAAGAATAAGCATACATTGCCGGATATTTATTACTGTGATGATAGGTATTTACTTTTCAAAATGATCAAATAAAAAAGAAATCAATTAATAAAACTTATCACAACAAATATTCATTATGATGACTGGTTGTTATTAATAAATAATTGAAAAAAAATTAAAATAAAATAGCAGTAACAATTATAACAAATTAGTCTCATCATAATAATATAAATATATATATATATATATATACATATATATATATAAATATATTTATGTTTGTATACATATATATATATATATATATATATACATATATATATACAGTGTCACACATAAAGTACGCACCATATGGAAGTTTTTTTATCTAAGATATAATGAAAATTTGACTTCGCAGTTACTTTGTGCTTGAAAAATGAGTGAGAGACAGCCTCTCTCCTCTTGTCATGTGCTACTCTAAACCTGTGAAATTTTACATTTTTTTCGAAAATCCTCAAAACATCAGTTTTTTTTTGGGAATTTCGAAAAATGCCAAAGAAAAAAGTTGCTCAGTTTCCAATTTCATAGCTCTGGTCCAAATTGGGACTATCTACTGTTACTTCGACTTTGTTCCAATTTTTTTAATTTTTGGAATCTTTCGCTCTACCGATTCGAACGAAATATGATTCAAATATCATAATTTTTATGAATACGAGACTTCAATGCCATACATGCCTAGAAAATACCCACATTGGCCTGTTACCAGAAAAAATAAAATAAATGCACCTCCAGAAATTCGTCTTTGTTGTTGCAAAGTTCATCTAGTTTTTCCATTTCATAGTGAAACTGATTCGGATTTTCAATGTATGGACGTTAATATGTTAATAATCGAATGAACGAATTTCTCTTCATTCTTATTACACTCGTATTTCTTTTTTTAACAGATTTGTATCACGTTAGCAGCAGATTGAGTTCGAAATATTTTGATGTAGTTCACACCCAACAGTGTGACTGTTGGATGTAAACTGTTTGATGTGATTTTCAAGAAAATAATAATTATTCGAAACGTTTTTCGAATTAATTTTATAAATCTCATATTCTTTATTTTCACCATTAGATGTGTAAAAAACATTAAACCAAAATAACTATAACCAAATTCACAACCAAACATCGTAACATCCATCGATTTATCTCAATAATCTCATAAAGGACTCGAATTCATCATTCAGTATGCCGTCCTTCCCGTTCCATACAAATTATAGTCCTTCCATTCACAGACTTTGTGGAATTTTTGATAAATAGGGGATTTATATCATCACAACACTCCCGAATGGTATTCTCTAAATGTTCTTTGTTTGCAAATGGTCTGTACCCATACACTTTTCATTCCAGATAACCCCATAGAAAAAAGTCCATTGGAGATAAGCCCGGTGATCTTTGGTGGCCAATAATCTTCCCAATATCGTCCCTCTACTTTGCCCCTAAACATCTGACTGAAACACTTTTTCACTTCCACCGTTTGGTGGATCAGTGCCTCGTCAAGATGATACCATAAATTTCGTCAGAGGCAGATTATCCAAAACTTCAGACAACTGATTCATAATGAAATTTCTGTACATATCTGCGTTAAAATTTTCTCTAAAAAATATGGTCCAATTATTTGGTTATGTAATAAACCAGACCACACATTTGTCTTGAATGAATATTGGTCACGGCATTCTATTACAAAATTTTGATTATTGTTGGACCACCAGCAACAATTTTGGGAACTAACTGTTTCTTTCGACGTGGAAGTTGCCTCGACTGTCCATAAAATCATGTAGGGAAATGTGATATCATTTTCTCTCTCACCTTCCTTGAAACCAAAATGTAAAATCCTGCTCGAATATCGAAATCTCTTTCTTCAAGAGTGTGTATACCTCATTGAATTATGTGGTTTCTTAAAACGATTGTCCACAGAGCCAGTTTCTTTGAATGTTTTCAATATCCTTCCCACGGTACTAAAGTGAATATTTCTTCCTGAATTCCGGTGATTGAAAATACAAGCAACATCTGGATATGGCACATTCTCACCACATAAAAGAACGATTTTCACTTTGTCTTGTGTGGATAACATTGTACATAAAACTTATTCGTGAATTATAAATGTAGGAAAATCTTGTACACAAAACAACTCGATTTATTGAACGCAATTATTTGACATTAACCAAAACAAAAAATTTGTTTCAAAAGCCTACTAAGGAAAAATTTTATTTTGATTCGATCAATTGTACTATTTTCTTTCCGAGATGTTGCATTAGTCTTGTTTTGTTTAAAATCACGAAATTTTATATCATGTTTAGTACAAATCGATGAAACGAAATCTCTTGAATAGTTATGAAACTCTAGGTCATTGTTTAGTTTACAGAAAAGTATGATATTTCGGGTTTGTTTGTAACTGAATTATTGGTCAGAAAAAAAATCAAACTGAATAAAAATCTATTAAAAAAAGAAATACGAGTGAAATAAGAATGAAGAGAAATTCGTACATTCGATTACTGACATATTAACGTCCATACATTGAAAATCCGATTCAGTTTCACAATGATATGAAAAAACTAGATGAACTTTGCAAAAATGAAGACGAATGTCTGGAGGTGCATTGAATTTTTTTTCTGGTAACAGGTGAGTATTTTCTGGGCAAAATATGATATTGAAGTCTCATATCCATCAAAATTATGAAATTTGAATCATGTTTCGTTCGAATCGGTGGAGCGAATGATTCGAAATATCAAAAAATTTGAAAAAAAGTCGAAGTGACAGTAGAGAGTCCAAATTTGAAGGAAATGTGTGAAATTGGAAACCAAGCAACCTTTTTCTTTGGCATTTTTCGAAATTTCTAAAAAAAACTGATTTTTTGAGGATTTTCGAAAAAATTGTCAAATTTGACAGGTTTAGAGTAGCACATGACGAAAGGAAAGGGGCTGTTTTGCACTCATTTTTCCAGCACAAACTGACTGCGAAGTCAAATTTTCATTATACCTCTTAATAAAAAAAATTCCATATGTGTGGCACTGTATATATATATATATATATATATATATATATATATATATATATATATATATATATATATATATATATATATATGTGTGTGTGTGTGTATGTAAACCTCCTTTGAGTGCATGCAAACATCGTTTCGTCTCTAGCTGGGGACTACTTCAGGTTTCATTTGATATTTATTCATACAAAATCTAGAAAAAATGGTTTTTCAAATGTAATGGAAATATATTCTTTCCTATCTCTGTTTCAATGAACTGGCTGGTACGTACCTAAGCAACAACATGAAGGTTACTCGACACCATAATTTTTTTTCCATCGTGAAGAGAAAATTATAATCATTTATACGTTTCATTCTGTATTGTTTTGGTGGAACGACGAAGGCGATATAGGTGCTCGTTTCGGTTGTTTTTTTTTCGTAAGCCAGTATTTCAGTATTTTTCAAATTTGGTTTGTATTATTTCGGATAATATAGTTATTGAAGGAAGTTTGATTTTTTCATTTATTTGTGTCCGTTGAGTCTGTTGCATATTAGTAATATTTATTGCATTCATTGCATAGAATGCTATAAATAAGGCTGGAGTTCCTAATTTTAGAAAGCGACTCCTAAGAGGAGTAAAACACATTTTTTTCGATAAGTTATGTGACTTTTGAACATACAGAATTATAAAGTATTCTTCAAGAATTTCTCAAGTGCGCACGGAAAATCCTCATTTCCGGACTTGTTATGAAAATATACCATCACCATTGAAAAACTCAATAACGAACCATTCTTTCTAGATATGAATAAGTTCCGGAGAAGTTCCCAGCTGGAGACGAAATGTTGTAAACATTAATTAAAAGGAGATCGCTTTCATTCAACGCGAATCTTGAACCCGAGGTAAATTTCCAAAATTCAAAAATTATAGATGTGGCATCACCAAAAGACAAGCTTCACTCTGCTTATTATAGATGACACATCTATGATTCTTGCATTTCACATATTTTCACTTTGCTGGAAGGAACAAGTTCTCTGAGAGGTTTTGTTCAAGTTCGAGAAAGACCACAAGCCGTCCTGATGATTGGGAAACCATCAAACAGCTGTTGGCGAATGGTTGTTTTTTTGGACATGGAATAAATCTCTCTTTCCTTTCATATATATACAATCCGTATTTTTCAAGTTGTACCGCTATTGGCATCTCGCAAATGGCATGTGATACGAAGTTGGTTAAACTAGACAAAAGTTGCCAATTTCAGTGAACAATGAAACGGTGATTCCAAATAAAAACAGTTTCAAAATACACGGGCAGAACCGAAATGGTCCGTTTTCTTCATTTTGCGCTGGCGCTTCTATTTCGGAGAATATGAAAATGTGTTGAGAAAACTTTCTTCTGTGTTTCAAATTTGCTTCAATATGCTGATTTTTTTTCGAATACGGACCTGTATTTTTTTAATGAATTTAATTAGTTATTATCGTACCGAGTTCAGATATGTATCTTACCTGGTTTTTGTTTATACAATTCCGCCCATAAATTCCATCATCAAGGTCCGAACACTGAAAATCCTCCCATCCGGAATACGGTCCTGATTTTATTGTTATTCGTATTCAAAAGGATATTTGACTTAAGTTGTGAGAATGAATTTCAAAATGAATCTACCTTGAATGAATACTCACACGAGAAATGAAATCAAGATCAAATCCAATGTGATGAAAAGGGGAGAGAATCAGAGCAATAACAAGTATCAACGATAGATACAATTTACTTAACACATTTTTTATGTCAAAGAGCCGAGAAGCACTTTTTTGTGTGTTGATTCTTGGGCAATAAGTAATTTTTTTCTCGGTATTTGAGTCCTATATGTATTCCCAGACGAACCTACTTCAAATAAAAACGGAAAGTTTCAAACTTCATGAAGAATGTAGTGAGCCATGGAATAAAAGAAAGTGAATGACAGATTACAAATTAACGAATTCAAATCTGAAGGGTAGATTATTTACACGTTGAACAAAAAACTATGTAGTCTAATGATGAGAAGGTGAATATGTTGTTCGTGTATTCGAGGTGTTTGAGAACTTGTACTAGATATCTGGCTATGTATCAAGAAATGTATCCCGAACGTCGTCAGCCCAATGCCAGAACTTTTCAACGTATTGAAATAAGTTTACGAGAGGATGGTTCATCTGTGAAATCTAAGAATGAAAGTTGCCCTATTACTGGAAATGGTGGTGATAATTAAATCGACGTTCAAGGTAAGTTTTATGTTACACATAGTAAAATGATGATTTGAATCAGGATTCATGAAATACAAGATAAAGCAGAATGAGAAATCATATCTTAGAGCGCTAGCGAGAAATAGTGCTATAGCGCATTCGTCAATAAAAACATTTTTGACTAAACATAAATTCAAGCCCTACAGAGTGAGAAAAGTACATCATTTGCGTTTAACAGACTACAATATAAGGGCAGAATTCTGCACATGGATACTGAAACATTTTCGGCAAAATGATGAAACTTGTAGTAAAATTTTATGGAGCGAGAGTCGGTTTAAAATGATGTAGTTCCAGGAATGTTCATTATCACTGGCGCCAGGAGAAAACAAATTCACATAGAGCCACTATATTTCAAGACAGGTTCAGTATTGATGTTTGTGTTGGTGTTTTGGATACCAAATTCATTGGTCCCTACTTTTTTGATACTTTATTGACGGGGGAGTTGTATCTTGAGTTCCTATCGAAGATTCTGGGCAATTTTTTGAAAGATTTGTCCTAAGGAAATATGAATATATAATTTTAGTTTTTTGACCTAATTTTGAATAGTTTCATGTTTGATGTGTAATTCAAAGTGGAATATCAACAGGTCCGTATTCGATAAAAACGAGTCATTTGGGTTTTCCCCGTATATTCCGAAAAATGTTCGTGATATTTTCGATTTGGGAACGTCGTTCAATTTTTTCACTAAAATAGGCAACCAACTTCGTTATCGAGATGCCAATAGTGGTACGACATAAAAAATACGGACTGTATATATCAATAGCATAATTCTGGAGGATTTCGATCATTGCCAATGCTAGTTTCCCTTCTATATTCGTACATCATAATTTGTATTTAGTAAAAAAGATTCCACTACTTTCGCGAATAAGAATGAATCATATTGCGTTTGAGGCAAGTCTTATTTTTCGGGAATGTCTGAAAATACGAATAAATATTTTTTGATTATTCAGCAAAAAGTACATTATGAAGAACCAAGATTCTTCCTACAGAAATTCCAATGCGTTGAATATAAATGAATATTATAGGTAGTCACGTTACGAATGAATCTACCTGTTCCAATTCGCAAAAACATCGAGAAAACTGTTCGTATGTTGAGAACTCATTTTCGTTCACGGTGTAGTTCAAAACACTGTGAATTCTGACGTTTCAAAACCATTGTTTGTCTAACTGAAAGTTTTTCGTAATTGGTATCGAAAAAACCATATTCATCCCAATAAATGGTAAAATCTACGTTTCGGACTGGCTGTATCATCGTGTCTCTTCTAAAAAACTAGTATCACAGGGTATAATACGGTTATTTAAGCCTCATTTTCGATGGAATATCTTTCTAATAAACTTTTCAAAAACTATTTCTGTTACATCTTGAATTGTATGCGAATCAATCTGTCAAAACGAATGATCAGAAGCAACATCTGCCTATAGCAGTCATAAACGATAATCTGATTCACAAGTTTATTTCTTCTCAACTCCTGAAGTTACAACACTAATTCTATTTCAACATGAATCGAATACATTTCTCGACCTTATTCTCTCAAACTCCTTCTCTATATCATAGTTTTGGTAGAATTTTCTATAGACGGCCACATTCCTGTCACAATAAAATGTCTTGAACAAAAATCCAGCAAAAACAGCACTCATCACAGCCCTAGCACAGGTGAATCTGGTGTGTCTCATTGCCAGTCCATTGAGTTTAGGAGGTTTCACAGTCGTGGATTTTTTAACCATTTCTTCAATTTTTGATGGAATTCAGTCAACGTGAACTCTTGGAGCTGTTCCTTTGAAAACTCGACGTTGAGTTTCACTTATTGTGATTGTATGTTTGATTACCCTGGCAACAAGTGGGAGGTTTGTTTTGTCCACTGAAATGATATAGACGAACCTAAAATTTGTTTCAATATACAGGATCGCCAAAAGAGAGTTGATCATTGCAAATGTGTTCTTTATCTTCAGTGATCAACTGTGATCAGCGAAACCAACAAAAATTTTATAATTATGAAAATGACGACGTTAATTTTATTTTTACATATTCCTTGATGAACTCAAAACAAGTGATAAAATCATGGCTACAATCAAGATTCAAGCTTGAAGAGACCTTGTTTTTTCAGGAAAAGTGATAACTCATCTTATACACGGATTCAATCCGCCATTATGCGTATCTATCCACTTCAATAAATTTAGAAAAGAATGAAAAAAGTAAAAATCTTGAACTTTGCACTGGATAACTACCATTGAATTGAAACATCAATTTGATTTGACAAATTACAGCTCAGGAAAACTTTCGTTATCAATTATGCGGTGTTGTCAATTTCTTTTACAAAATAATGACATTTGCTTATTTTAAATGAAACATATAATAAATTCAGGAAAATAAATTGGTAATCTATCTTGCGGATATTAACACGGGGTAAACTGGATGCAAGTAGCTGAACTGAAGTGGATTCCGCCTTTAAAAAAATACTCATCCACGCAGTTGAGCCTTTCAGCTTTCCATGTGTTGTACTAGTCACTAGTCGAATTTCTGATAGCTCTCCAAGATCTTATGTGGCGATGTTGCAGTACCTACTTTTTTTTTACTCCAAACTAGATATCTGCTGTATTTAACTGAATGACTTACTCCAGAGCGGCAAGTATCATTGGAAGGGAAAAATATACTGTTTTGGTTCACCGATATCAAGGGATTCTTGAGCATATATATTTTGATACATCTCGTACGATATCGTCCTGGATATTATTTTTCAATTAAGGGTATAGGAAATCCCAAACATACCAAGCATACCCAGTATGAAAAATCCATCAGGAATACAAAAAACGATAAGTACACACACCAAACGGAAACCTAAAACTGGCAGTGAAGCAATTAATTGACAGAGTCAAATCTGCGTTCAACAACTGCCCCCTCACCACAAAAAACTCCACTAGGAAAGCCCTGCACTAGCATGGCCAAGGATACAAGCTGGTAAAAAAATCGTTAAGGATACAAACTAGGAGAGAATCATCAATGTCAGGGAAAAATGGAGGGTAGGATTACTACAAGAACTGTTTGTCCAGTTATGAAAGTACACTCAACAAAGCTGAGAGAGACTCGTGGAGGAGGTAATGCGACGAGATAGAAAGTACTCAAGAGGACGCCAGGTCATATCATGTAATACGCTACTTCAAAAATGAACAAGGAGATCAAAAAAATGCACAATGGAGGAATACCCCAGAGTGAACTTTTCCGAAGCTCAAATAGGTCAGATCTGTGATGAAAGTGTATGGGAAGCTCTGGAAAGAGGTGTGGGACAGTTGAACGAAAGCTAAATAGGTGGTAACCAATGACAAAATACAATGGAATGATGAGTTCAATTCAATCAACAAAGTACCAGCACCGGATGAGATTTATCCAGTTTTATTGCAGATAGTTAGGGAACCGCGGGTTCTGAGACGCGATGACCCACATACGTCTTCCATTACTGGTGAGGTGAAAGTCCATCCCTCAAAAACCTCAAATTCCAAATATTTTTTAAATCGGGCAGAGCCCACTCCAGAACGAAGAGAAAATGTATATCGACTTTTTCAACGAATTCTATATGTCTTCCGTTATGATAATTTCTCGAGAAAGTGACTAGTAATCATCTGACAAAGGGAAAGACGATTCGGTTGGGGCGCACTACTCGCAACCTATTTTTGAAAATTTTGGGCCACAAAATCGATTACCTGCAAAAATTCGACGTCTCATATATGCTTGATTTTGTGTTCCTCCACTATGTTATGGTCTTTACATCGGGGAATCCAAGTAGAAAACTTTTTCAGTAGGGCCCGGCCTCAGGGTGGACCGAATAAACAAATTGAAAAATCGAAAACTGCACTTGAATTCAATCTTAAGCTTCCAAATTTTGCATGGATTTTCTTCAGGGGCCAGAAAACCTAATTTTCGAAGACTTTCTGGCCAACTTATCACCCCTTTGAATTTCCTCCAATTCCTCTTATAATACCTGGTAATCTTTTCTGTTTGAAAATTTTCCTCATCGATAATTCAGTGTATAAAGTTCAATAAACCTACCTCAACTAGTAGTTAATGATAACAGGAATATATTTCATGTATGTGCTCATCGTCGCTCAAATAGGATATTTGAGCCGGCGTGGTCGAACAGCCCTTTTATAGAGGTTGAAATGTATTCCTGTTATCATTTACTATCAGTTGACGTAAGTTTATTGAACTTTATACACTGAATTATCGATGAGAAAAATTTTCAAACGAAAAAAATTACCAGGAATAAACAGAGAAAATAGATAAAATTCAAAGCGGTGGGAAGGGGGGAAAATTGGGTAAAAAATTTCTTTTTTGGAAATTAGGTTTTTTAGCCCCTGGAGAAGCTCCATGCAAAATCTGGAAGCCTAAGATTCAACCCAAGTGAAGTTTTCGATTTTTCAACTAAGCCGCTCCCGCGAGTTTTTCAATTTGTTAATTTGGTCAACCCTGAGGCCGGGCCCTACTTAAATAGTCTTCCATTCGAATTTTCCCGATGTAAAGACCATAACAAAGTGAATGAATATAAAATGAAGCATATAGAAGACGCCGAATATTTGCGATGATCGATTTTGGGGCCCAAAATATTCCAAAATAGGTTTCGAGTAGTGCGCTCCAACCAAATCGCCTTCCGCTTTGACAATAATCACTTTCATGTCTAAACAAATCAATATAACGAAATTCATATAGAAATCGTCGATAAAGTCGATAGACATTTTCCTTCCATTCTGGAGTCGGCCCTGTTCGATTTCAAAAATATTTGGAATTTGGGGTTTTCGAGGGATGGACTTTCATCTCACCAAACGGAAGACATATAGCTTCTCATCGCGGTTTTAGACCCGCGCTCTTTCACTAAGAAAAGGACAGAACATTATTGCCTACATCTCGAACCAGATAAGTCCATAGTGATTCACGACATTACCAGATTTGTAGCTTGAATGATAACCTTGATAAATAATAGTTTAAAAAAACTAAAAAATACGCTTTTTCAAAAAACCAGTCTAAAAAAATAGAAAATAAAAAAAAAATATAAAAAAAAAACGTGGGGTGCATGGTGTCGCCTCGGCCAACAATTACCTGTGATCTGAGACATTTCTTACTTTACTGCCCTAGGTGTGTAATGTACTATATAATTATTGATACCATGCACCCCACGCTTTTTATTATAAATAAAATATTTGTTTTTCTTATTTTC
The DNA here is from genome assembly GCA_018342105.1 of Gonioctena quinquepunctata. Classification (NCBI taxonomy): domain Eukaryota; kingdom Metazoa; phylum Arthropoda; class Insecta; order Coleoptera; family Chrysomelidae; genus Gonioctena; species Gonioctena quinquepunctata. Next base: position 351,320 of record JAFIRS010001197.1, read on the forward strand.
TATTTTTTTATTCTGGTCTTTTATAAAAGCGTGTTTTAAGTTTTTTCAAACTATTATTCATTTCTTACTTTTCAGTGTGGTTTATTTATAGAAAGCGTGTTTCTTCAGTTTTTTTAAACTATTATTTTTTATAACTTTTTTGCAAATAAAAAAATGGAATAATCTTAGCAAATTAGGTGATCTTCGACCCCAAAAACCCCCACATACCAATTTTGAATAGAATCAGACCATAATCACAAAAAATTTCACAAAAGAATCATACTCTCCGACACCAAAAACCCCCCATACCAAGTTTGAATGAAATCAGACCATAATCACAAAACTCAACCGCCATTTTAAATATTCAGATTTTTACAAAAGAAAAAGGAATCAAAATCTCCGACCCGTGAAACCCTCACATACCAATTTTGAATAGAATCAGACCACAATCACAAAACTCGGCCGCCATTTTAAATCAGCCATCTTGAATTTTACAATTTTGAAAAAGAATCATAATCTCCGACTAGGCAAACTCTCGGATATCAATTTGGAAGCGAATCGGACCATAATCACAAAACTCGTACGCCATATTGGAGCCGCCATTTAGTTTTTTTCTCACACAAGAATTTCTTAATGCATTGTCGCCGGAATTATGTACACCTGCCAAATTTCAAATCATTGAGACGTCTGGAAGTCGGTCAAAATCGCGCCCAAAAGAGTCGGTTACAAACAAACAAACAAACATACAAGTGAAGCTAATATAAAGCGTGTAAAAAAATATCATGGGTTCTGTATCGGGATGAATACCATTGATATAAAATATTTCAATAAAAGTTTATTGGAAAAAAAACTACAATGGCTCACCTGAACAATATGAAAGAGCTGAAAGAATAGTGGGGGAAACATCTTCAGAGAAAAAATATTAAAAAAAAATTGTATTTCGTGCAATTTATTTTTGTTGCATAGCGCTCTCGACCTATACGGTCATCATCAGTGCTTGCCTGCAAAGTAGGCGAATGATGGAAGTTAAAATTATTATTAGGTACTCAAGTTATTTTCAATATATCACTTACTCGTCAGGTAAGAACAAGGGCAACCCATAAAATATAGACATTCACAAGGATAAAATGTTAAAAAACAGTAGAACAATAAAACTTTCTCAATTTACCAAAAAAAGGTTACAATACAACCTCTGCCTGAAAATAAAAGAATATATTTCTCGTTTCACTTCACAGTCGTTTGAAGTGAAGTTAGGGTTATTCAGACAGAAATTGATAATTGGATTCGTTGGCTAACTTCTGTTCACTTTGCCTTGAACCCTAGAATATATTTTTCTTCGTCTTATTCATCTTCTTATCTTTGTTCGAAAAGTCACCCATCTTTTGACAAATTATGAATGTTTAGCAGTTCATTTTTGAGATTTTTTTTGTACACTGTCACTGTTTTTTATTTTTTTTACATTTTTACATTTTTTTATTTTTTTAATTTTTTACATTTTTTAAATATTATCCATATTTTTTACATTTAAACATTTTTTTACATTTTTAACTTTTTTATATTTTTTACATTTCAACATTTTTTTAAATTTTTTAAATTTTTTACATTTTTTACATTTTTATACATTTTATTCTTGTGAATGTCTATATTTTATGGGCTGCCCTTCTTGCCTAACGAGTATGTGACATATTGAATATAACTTGAGAACCTAATAATAATTTGAACAGCATATAAATAACTTTCATCATTCGCTTACTTTGTAGGCAAGCACTTATGATGACCGTATAGATCAAAGACGCTCTGCAGAAAAAATAAATTGCACGAAATAAAAAGAATTCAGACCATTGGTTCTGGCCCGTGTACACAGCCCCACTACTCTATCTATCTTCAGAGAAGCCATGTCAAATCATTTCGACTCATTCATGCAACTTCAAAAATTCATCACATCTCAAGGCGAATCAGCTGAATCTGTAAAATGTAAGAACATTGTCCACATAGCATTTAATTATTTCTAAACAATAATGATTCTGAATTGAAAATGTAAACATGATATTTACGAACCAGAAAACTCAAATAAACCTATATGAAACGCTTATTTACAGATTTACAGATAATTGTTACATCATCAAATGGCACAAGTATAGATTTGCAGGAAGCCATTATATCACCCAAAAATTAACTCACCAGATACATAATGTGAAAGTTTTATGAGATTCGATTAATTGGGTGGAATCCATTCATGGGAAACAAAAGATTTCGCTAAATTATTTTCACCACTTTTTAATATGGATTTCTATCAAGTATCGACCACATCAATTTAAAATTTTAAAAATCAATTTACGGTATTCTCGAAGTTGATGCAATCCAGAAGAGGCTCATCGCCCAGAATATAAATGATTGATCATTAGAAAATTCAGTGAAAGCCCCATCGTACCAAATTTTGTTCCGTTATGGGCTGGGAAAAGTGGTTCAACATATAACAGATTCTAGACCATCAAAATTTCACTTCATCGATAGCTTCACAGTTGAGTTCCTAGTTTGAAAAGCAAAAGTTTTGGAATTTCTGGTGAATATAAGAATGTAAGTGATAAAAATAATCGGAGTGTAATTGAGTGTGCAAATTTGAGGCAGTTAAGGAGTGAGCTGGACAAAAAAACGTCCAATAGGATATACCATTTGACTGTACACTATGTTGAAAAGGTGCCAAATATTATGAGGGGTATTCAAGCAGTCACAATAGGAACACAAAATTTAAATTCATGAGTTCCTCAAAAATTGCGCCAACCGCAAAATATGAGTTAGGCAGCAGGTACTCGATTATTACACCAAAAAACTTCTGATAGTCTGTCTTGTAAGATTCGGTTACTGATTTCCACGTTATATGACTCCACTGAATTCATCCTAGACTTGGTTACCAACGGGTGTTCCTTCGAAACTAGTTCATTTGCCAGATATTGATCCATTGGGAGTGGAGCTGTGGGCGATCACACAAAATTCAAATCAATGATCAGTAAATACAATTATAGAAGCAGAACGGTAAACTATAATTCAACAGCCTTTGGAATCGGAAAAACTGATTCGCCAAAATTGAAACAACCCCAACCAAATGTGGCTTGACTTTGCCTCTAAATATTCATGATGAACGAAGAAACGCGATATTGAATTTTAAATATGCTTCAAATAACCAGTCTTACATCACCCAAATTATTAAAATGTTAATCAAACTCAAATAAACTGGATACAAGAAATACAAGAATACAAGATTTCAAAAGCCACAGAACTTCAAGAAACTTTAATTCAACAGCCTTCATAGAAACGGAAAAACTTCATTTGTTTAGGAACGTTCCCGCCAAAATTAAAACAATCCCAAACAGATGTGGTGTGGACTTTGTCTCCTGGAATATTCATGGAAAACCAAGGAACGCAAATTTGAATTGAATTTTTAATGTTCATCTTATAGGTTACATTTTTATTGACTCATTACAGAATAACAGTATTGCAACAGAGATCTAGTTGATTCATATCAATCTACTCAATATAACGAAACGACTGAAAAATGTTCTACTAGTGACTCATTCAGACTTGCAGTCTCAAATAAATACATTCAAAACTAATGCAATGGGGTTGGAGAGACCAGACGCCAGAAATGAGATAGGAGGAACTCTTCCAACATGAATGCATACAAAATAGATCTGAAAAGCCCAGGAGCCCATAAAATTAATCTACATTTTTCAAATGCAATGGGGTGAAATGATATCATTTTTGAAATAATGTAAATCTATATTAATTTTTTGTAAGTATGCTTCAATCAGATTGATCGATGAGAAATCTGGAACAAGACATTATTATATCCATTCTTGAGCGTATTGCCCACTTTGTCAGAATAATTGAATATGATTCGATATGGGATAAAATGTTACTCATAGACTGCGTATTCGAATAATAATTCTGGACATTCAATATCAATTTAAATAAACCTCTGTCGTAATGTGGAGTTTAAGTAGGCACTTGAAGAATTGTCACTACAGCAAATCAACAGCGCTATAAATGAATTGATTGGTTGAATTCGATTGAAAATATAGAAGAATCCTACGTGATATATCTGGACTACATGACATTATACTGGGTGTACACTCTGTGATAATTTCTACAGTTGCCTTCAGATTTCATATACTTAACAGTTTTGATATAAATTGCTAATGATTCATTGACCTCACGAATGAATTGTGCAGAGAGTTCAGCACATAGGGCTCCGCCAAAATCATGGTAAAACATAATTGAAATTGACTACTGGTCTGGTCAGGTGACCCTCCCAGTCACAGAGATTCATACAAATATTAATTGTTTACTGTTTTTTAGCTGTTCTGCAGAGCTCTCAATAGAATATTATCGTGTTTAGAGAGTCCACTCATTAAGGTTCTGCATTCAGAGAAAAATAGTTGAATTCTTATTTCACTTCGCAACGCAAAACATCAAAAACAATGCTCACTTCGCAACGCAATACATCAAAAACAATGCTTATATCAAATCTTTCGAATATGCATAATATAAGGAAACCGACGCGTTCAGATAGTTTCGAAAGCATTTATAGATTTATTGGTGAGAGTGAGAGTGTTTAGTAACCCGAGAAGTGCTCCGGAGCACTGGAGTGCTCTGGAGCACTTTCCAGGATTACTAAGCACTAAGCCTCTTTTCGTAAAATGCTCGAAGCCCTGAGCACTGGTTCAAAACAGTGCTCGGGATTGTGACCATACATGAGGAATATAATTTGGTACACGATTTTTTTCAGTAGTCGACATGAGAGATATTATTCGGGAGGGATGATTATGGAAATTCAAAACCATTCAATTTCAGAATTATGGGATTGTGCACGTGAATGTGTTTCCCCCATTTATATCCATAGATAATGAAGCCTCAATTCTGATAAAAACAAGATTTCATTTGATCCCCAAGCAAATTTGCTCAACTATCCTTCACCAGATGGAGTTTCTGAATTCAGGTATTCACGATAATGATATTGTTTGCATGTTAGCCATAACCTTATATTCGCAGCTCAACATGAAATCATGTTGAGAATACATATTGTTACGAAACTGAAGTTCCTTTATTTGAACTCACAAATAATTTCATGTCCGTTTTATTCCACTTTGATACAAAACTCTGACAATACAATACCTGTTTGAAACTCAGAATGCATTGCATTATATAGACTTCACCTTGAACTACTTTGTTCTTCTGAACAACAATATTCACAAACTAACTGTCGTGTCCATGATTCGCACCACTAATCGTTCTTGCCTTTTCGAAAGGCGGTTTTCGAATGATCGGAAGTTTAATTGACTCCCAGACGTTCTCTGGATTTTCCTTCAAGACTTCACTTATCCTAGTCTTGCGCGAAACTAATTGGGAATTGTGTGATCTCCCTCCTGATCATCTTGCACCTGTGATAATAAAGCTTCATGTCCGGTATTGCTCGCATCTGTATCCAACATAAACAAGCCTTTTTGCTGTGGGTATGTTGAGATTGCACTTGAAGAAAGAGCTGCCTTCAAGTTGCGGAACGCTTCATCACATTCGATAATCCACTGGAAGTTGACTCGATCTCCTGTCAACTCATGTAGGAAGCTGAAATGTCTGCAAATTCGTCTACGGAAAGTTGGTAATAGGTACACAGGCCTAGGGAGAATTCGCAAATCGTGCTTATCTTCTGGTTTCGGCCAGTCTTCAATAACCGGTATTTTCTATTCGTTGTTTTGAATTCCTTCTACCGAGACTGGGTGGCCCAAGAAATGCACTCGCTTCTGGAATAGGGAACACTTCTGGTGATTCAGCTTGAGGTTGGCACTCCTCAAACGTCCGAAAACTTCACGCAGGTTGGCCAGATTTTCTTCATAATTCGTTATCATAACCATGATAACATCCACATATACCAAGTTTTCCATGTATGCCCACTTGCTAGTATCCGCTCTTCAGGTCCATCGTTGAAAATCATTGCGAGCCTGCTAATGTAGTCAGTGTCTCGTCAATTCTGAGTTGATTCTACTTCGTGACGTCATTCTGTCCACACAGACTCTTATAGATCCATCATTTTTAGAAACTAGTATCTCCGAGGCGGGCCCACCAAATCAGAAGCAGTTTTCTCTTGATTGGTTAGTATGGCTCCAATTTTTCTAGTATCTCAGTTAACAGTTGCTTCGTGCAGTCACTTTATATTTCTTGTTGAGGTGGCTCTTCTATCGATACCGCTCTCACTGTCGACCTTGAGATGTTGACAGCCGCTTCCACTTCCAAGGATTGAACTAGAGTTTCACTGCATTTTTCGAAACTTGATCTAAGGGTCCTTTGTATTTCGATATTCCTCAATCCATCAATGAATACCTGTACCGCCGGCTATTCTTTGAAATACCCTGGGGCTCCTGGGTAGGCAAGCTAAATAATTCTCTAGACGTCTGCTCCAAACTCCTGTAGACTTCCTTCAGATTTCTGCACTCGTGTTTTCAGCTGCTCTCGATGTTGGTTCCTTTATTACGGAAGCAGTGATAAGACCTTCATGGTTGCAATTCAAATCTCCCGGAATGGTCTGTAACATTGCCAAAGTAGGTCCCCTTGAATCCACTATTAGAGCTGTCGCCTTTTCCCCATCGCCCCATCCTTTGGCTGCTACTGTATCTTCAAACTGCTTGCGGTACGAAGACCATGGCGACTGCTCATCAATAGTCGGTGGCTTCACGGAATTGTGCAATGTGACAACCGTGTCATGGTGGTCTTTGATGTTCAGGGTAGCAAATTTCTTTTGTAGTTCTTTTAAATACCGCATCGTTCTCTCATGCACCACGAACACTCATTTCTTTGCTTCTTCTCGTACTGAAGTAACTTTTTTCTTGCTTCTTCTCGTACGGCATCTACTTCCTATTTATTCGAAAAGCCGAAAAGGAAGGGTAATGATTTTGGCAGCCTATGTTTGCTTGTTTTCACAAATGTTTCACCGTAGCGCCTAAACTTCTCATCTGGAGAGTCTCTGAAGTTTTTTCTTGCCATCATATCGAGTGGTATGTCAAAAGAGGAAGAAACAAATTCTGAGTTCATACATATAATATAGTACAATAATAAATATATTTGATGAATTTAGCAGTCTATGTTTGTTTGTATTTACGAAAGTTCAACCAAGCGCCTACACAACTCATTCAATTTTGATGAATGAGGTGTCAACCCATTCGCTATTATGATCCGGGTTCAATATTCAATTCAATATGAATAAAATCAGAATGGTGGATGTTACATCAGAAGAAGTTGAGTCTATGATTTTTTTTTGCTATCATATCGAATGGGACGTCAAATGGAAGAGGAAGGAATTTGGAATTCATGAATATTATATAGTACATTATTAAATATAAATAATTATTTGTATTTACGAACGTTCCACCATAGCGCCCAAACTACTCATCCGATGTTGATAAATGAGGTGTCAATCGATTTGTTATCATAGTTCTGGTAACATAGGCTACTTTTTATATTGATAAAATCGATATGACGGGTGTTACATAAAAAAAGTGGGGCTCACTGTTTTTTTCGACTATCGCATTGAGAAAATTCTGAGTTCATAAATGAAAACATAGTAGAATATTAAATATATTCATAAAAATATACCAAGCGACAGAAAAACAATTTCATACTCTATTCCAGCGTTTATGAATACTACTAGCGCTTTCTATCGGCAGGTATGAAAATGAATCGTGTAAAAATAACAGAATCACCGCCCCTCCTGTTTCTTTTTTCTGTTACTATCAGATAGACAGTAATTTTAGAGTATAACATATCATTGATAACTCTTATGAATCGAATGTCACTGAGGTAGCTACCCAAATGGGTAAGGAGTGTGAGGTCGCTGACGGACGTGTCCGTAATAAATTTTTTAGTGCTGATTTCAAATATATTTTCTACTGCCGCAAGACGAACATTCATGCATATTTAATTATTCTATTATTATTTATCTTCATTTCTAAGTAGGTTAATAGCTGATATTAGTGTGAAGGGGGTTTACTTCATGTTATTTCGTATACTAAACAATTGTTATATTATGAATGTCCTAGTCTAGATTGTTTGAATAATAAGTATGTATTACTCACGCTATTATATTTTTTTTTGTGGTTGCAATGAAGGTTGAAACGAAAATTCAAAAATAAAATAAAAAACTTAAAAAAACGGTAACCCGACTACGGAAAAAATAAAATGAACTAAAAAGTAAGAAATAAGTTAGGAGATGATTGCTATCATCATCTTATCGAGTAGATAATGGAGATGCCGCCAATTAAGAATAATAAGGAATACGCATGGAGGAGATATGACGTCAAGAGGAAGTAGTTTGTAGTTTTCTGAAAGTGTTTTTATTTTCAGTTTTTTTAAAATTTTTTTAATATTAATATTTCCCTTATATTCTCCCCACAACCAAAACCCAAAAATGATTTACGAGTATATATATATATATATATATATATATATATATATATATATATATATATATATATTTATGTGAGAATTCATATGATTCATATAAAACAAGGTGGAAAGAAGTGAAAAACCATTCAATTCTCGTGATTTCGATATTGTTGAAAGTACCAAAATTATCATATCATATGATAAGAAATGAGGAATATATATGATTTGTCTCATTTCAGTAGTAATCAAAATATCAAATTCAAGTGTTATTTCCCTACAAATGGATTTTCAAGATTTTTATTCAATCTCCTTATATATTTATATGGAAGATTCTTATATCAGTTTCCGAACAGTTCAACAGCTCGTCAATATTTCTTGCAGCAGATGTTCCAATTGTTTTATCAATGGAATCATTGATAAACGTATCCGGCTATAGAAATTGAATGAACTGAATAACTGATTTTAGAAGTTAACACGAGAATAATCCATTGGTATTTTCCATGCCGTAATGAATATTCGTCGCCCACACACCTCAGTGAAGTGAAATGTTAAAAGCTTACCTCACAAATAAATACTCAAACACTTCATGATAATCTCTCGCAGAACAAATTCTGCATATGCATTCTGAAACCTAGGAAATTTCAAATTTCTGTGAAGAAATATATTCTGAATGTGGAAAGCAGCAAATTATAGATAGTGACACCTATAATCTGTGTGGTGAAGCTTAGATCTGTTATCGTGGAATTTTCGTTCTTGCCGATAGGTATTAGCATTACGAGATATCTGATACGGATTTGAAAGAGACCAAAAGCCGTCCTGATGATTAGGAAACTATGAAACAGATTGTAGGCGGATGGTGGGCTCTCTTGGATTCGTAACAAATTTCTCCCATTCTCGTTATTTGTTTTGCGTTACTCAGAACGCACTAGGAGAACGACTATTGGTGTCGTGGATTGGCCTTTGCTGACATCTGTTGGTGACCTATTAATGTGTACGAAATTCCGTGTCATTGAAATTCCACGATAACAGGGCTAAGCTTCACCGCACAGATTATAGGTATCACTATCTATAATTTCATGCTTTTCACATTTTTGTACTTGCCGATAGGTAGTAGCACTACGAGATATCTGATACGAATTTGAAAGAGACCACAGCCGTACTGATGATTGGGAAACCATGAAACAGGCTGTAGGCGGATGGTGGGCTCTCTTGGATTCGTTACAGAGTTCTCTCATTCTCGTCATTTGTTTTGCGTTACCCAGAACGCACTAGGAGTACGACTATTGGTGTCGTGAATTGGCCTATGCTGACATCTGTTGGTGACCTATTAAAGTGCACGAAATTTCGTGTCATTAAAATTCCACGACAACAGGTCTAAGCTTCACCGCACAGAGTATAGGTGCCACTATCAATAATTCGATGCTTTTCACATTTTTGTACTTGTCGATAGGTATTAGCAATACGAGATATCTGATACGAATTTGAAAGAGACCACAAGCCGTCCTGATGATTGGGAATCCACGGTGCAGGCTGAAGGCGAATGGTGGGCTCTCTTGGATTCGTAACAGATTTCTCTCATTCTCGTTATATTCTGAATGTCCTTTACCAGTTCCAGCTAGAGCTCATTCATTGGGGTAGAAAATTTCCCCAGAGATATTTCATGCAATCAGAGTAATGTTCATATCCGCTAACAATTTCTCGCCATCATCCTCTCGAAGAAACTGCATTTCCTTTTGAAACTCTGTTGTATTCCATACATGAAACACTTATACAAATCTCAACATGTTCATTGGTAAACAGGGGAGGATAGAAATTATGAGAAAATAAATTGGGTATCTTTTGACGAAAGTTGTTGAGGATGGGTCGAAAGTGATCAAAGAAATATTTTGAAAATTTCAATGGACGGACATTGCTTTTTCTTCGGATGCTGAAGTACATTTCCAAAGGAAATTGTCATTTCAAAGGTATCTTTCAGAAATATTTGAAGTTTTTCATGCAATGACTGAAATACAATTTTACTCTCGCAGTATCAACTATTTGATTTGAAGATCTACACAAGCATCGCAAAAAAAATGATGTAGAGAGAAAATACTGTTATGGAAGTCAGGAAAATCATCCGAGTCCACCCTGGCGTTATTTACAACCGTCGATACAGATTCGTCAACCAGGCCTTCGATAATTCCGATGATGTCATCGAATGGTGCCGATCATTCGAAAACCGCCTTCGAAGATTTGAGAAGGCATGAACGATATATAGGTGGTGTGAATCAGTTTGTAAGTAAATATTATTCTACAGAAAAACAAAGTAGTTCAAGGTGAAGTTTATTCAGTGCATTTTGGGTTGTGAAGTATTGTATTGTTAGAGTTGTGTATCGAAGTGAAATAAAATGGACATTAAAGGTAATCTTGAGATTCACTTATGGAACCTCAGTTTCGTAACAGTTGAACAATTAATGGTGAATACGAGAAATACAGCCTACGAGGACAAAGAGGTGATGATGGAAATAATCAAACAGCAGTTCGCCAAGGAGGAGAAACCTAACATAAAAACAAGAGGAAGAGAACAGTCGACGAAAGGAGGAAGAACGACAGCACATAGAAAACCAAGAGTAAAAAGAAGGTCAACAAAATGAGGGAGAACGAAGGCAGAAAGAAAAATAAGAGGACGAAGAACAGCGACAAACAAAAACAAGAGAAAGAGGAACGTAGGCAGGAGCAGGAGAGACTACGGGTGCAACAGAAATCATTTTTTGAGCAGATGTTCCAGAAAACCAACGGACAGATAACGAAACTGAAAGAAAATGTCGATAAAATCGGTGCCGAACTCAATATTGTATGGAAAACTGTGGAAGGAATGGGCAGTGGGACAAAAAAAAAGGTAAAACAACTGTACCGAAGGAATGAATGAAATGAACTAAAAAGAAAGAAACAAGTTAAGTGTTGATTGCTGTCATCGTCTTATTGGGTAGACTCTATTGTTCTGATATGGTATTCCTGTTTATTCAGTTCTTTGAAGTCTTCTGGCAATTTCACATTGATAGCGTATAAGTCAATTCAAATTTCGTATTCTGGCGTATTTTTTATCATTCTTGATTGACGGCATCTCAATTGATTCATTTGTCTATAAAATTATTATGTTTGCTTTTTGTAGTTGACAACACATGACCACGGCATTTGAATTGAATCATAACGTTATCGATATGGAACTGCCAGAAGACTTCAATAAAACTTAGTAAACAGGAATATCTAACATATCAAATCAAAAAAAATTGTCTACCCAATCAGGGGATGGAAGCAATCAACACCTATCTTTTTTCTAACTTTTTAGTTTATTTAATTTTTTTCATAGTCGTATTACAGTTTTTTTTTAAATTTTATCTTTCATTATGAATTCATCTATATTTTGACCTACTTCACTAGCTATTATCTAACATGAGAATAATCAAAATCATGAATAATTTCTCTGATGATGAATGTGAAAAATATATTTAAATTCTGCGCTAAAAGTTTTATTACGGACACGACCGTCAACGCTGTTTGCCCCAGGCGCTTCCCCGTTTGGGTAACTAGCTCAGTGACACTCGATTTTATAAGAATAATTTTTTTGCACTGGATTTGTACCTTATTGGAGTTATCAATAATATGTGAGATTCTAAAATTCAACATGTTTGTCATTGAACATGAGATATTTCATGGTCTTTCTGGCTTCTTATACACCTGACGAGTGAGTAACAAAAATATTTGAAATTTCCTTTCTCAATTTTTTTTTCAATCATTTGAATTTGCTCTATCATTATTACCTGAAGATCAAAAGCGCTTTGCTATGATTTTAATAAATTATTTTATGCACAAAATATAAATTTCTTTCCTCGATTCTAAAATTACTGTCTGTCTAATAGGAACAGTAACACAAAACAGGAGGGGTGGTGATTCTGTTGTTCTTATACGATTGATGTTCATACCTGCCGATAGGAAGCGCTAGTGGTATTCATAAACGCTGAAATATGGTATAGAATTGTTTTCCTGTCGCTTGGTATATTTTATCATTATATTCAATATTATACCATAATTATACTAATGAATTCAGAATTTTTTCCTCTTTCATGTGACATCGTACTCGATACGATACCAAAGAAAGAACATATATCTCCACGTTTTTTATGTAACATCCGTCATATCGATTCTATCTGTATGAAATGTAGCCTATGTTACCCGGATCATAATAACGAATCGATTGACACCTCACTTATCAAAATCGGATGAGCAGTTTAGGCGCTACGGTGGAACATTCGTCAATACAAACATGCATAGACTACTCAAATTATCATTTATATTCAATATCGTACCATATCATATTTATCAACTCAGATTTCCCTACTCTTCCATTTGATATCCCTCTCGATTGAATAGCAAAAAAAAGCAGGTATCCCCACCATTTTTGATGTAACATCTGCCTTTGTTACCCGAACAAAAATAACGAATCGATTGACACACCATTCATCAACATCAGATGAGTAATACAATTATGTATGTAAATACAAACATGCATAGACCGCTTATATCATTATTTATATCTAATATTGAATTATATTCATTTCATGAATATTCTCCTCTACCACTTTTCACTTTGTGTTAGTAACATTCGCCATTTCCATTCCATTAACATAAAATGTGGCCTATGTTACCCGGGCTATAATACCGAATCGATTGATACCTCACTCATCAGAATCGGATGAGTAGTTTAGGTGCTACGATGGAACATTCGTGAACACGTAGGCTGCTGAAATCATTAGCCTTCTTTTTCTTCTGTGCCGTAGTCGGGTAAAAAAGGGGACTACTTAAATTATTATTTATACGCTCTCATTCGATATCTCACTCGATTGGATAGCCAAAAAAAATCAGATACCCCCACCATTTCTGATGTAACATCTGCCTTTGTTACCCGAACAATAATAACGAATCGATTTACACACTATTCATCAACATCAGATGAGTAATACAAATATGTGTGTGGATACAAACATACATAGACCGCTTATATCATTATTTATATCTAATATTTAATTATATTCAGTTCATGAACTCAGAATTTTCTGATCTACCATTATTCACTTTTTGTTAGTAACATTCGCCATTTCCATTTCATCCATATGAGATGGAGCCTATGGTACCCGGGCTATAATACCGAATCGATTGATACCTCACTCATCAGAATCGGATGAGTAGTTTAGGCGCTACGGTGGAGCATTCGTAAACACGTAGGCTGCTGAAATCATTACCCTTCTTGTTCTTATGTACCGTAGTCGGGTGAAAGAGGGAGCTGCCCAAATATTGTCTTTTCTGAGTTTGATGCAACTGAAATCAATACATGAACAGACATTCTAGATACACGGAAATAACTTCTACGGGACAACAGGTTTCACATCGAGTACCAGACTTATCAAGTTGAAATGGTATTAGTCATATTCCAAAATGATTTGTCATTCAATGATCAGTATTCATTAGTCCCTACTCAATGTGTTACCTGCAGTCCCGTGAAAGTTATTTTCGTGTATCTAGAAGGTCTGTTTATGTATTAGTTTCATTTGCATCTTCCCTTTCTTGATATTTTTTTTTCACTGGAAATGTTTTAATTCTTGTGGCTAAATGTTTCTCATTGTTTTTTTTTTATTTCCAATGATCATCACTATCGTATTGAAATTTATATTTGTCTCCATTGTTCCCAACACTGAAATACAGATGTTATCAATACACAGAAACGCTTCTCCAACCCAGAGTTCAAAATTATCATGACACGGAAAGATTCATCAGCTCTTTCAGGTAACAAATGAATATATTTTCCAAAGAATCTCCGGTACTGAAACAAAACCATATATCTACTTTGTGTGTTATTGCCCCTTTTCATGATTCCCAGAAGAATATAAATATTTCAATAACAAACACAAACTGATTACTCTTGCTTTCCTTCAGGATATATACAATTATCGAAGACTACTTGGAAAAAGTCTTCAGATGGAGAATCAGAAGGAATATGTACAATGTTGAGAATTTCTATAGCAATTTTACAAAATAAAACGTTGGAGGTTTAACGCAAAACAATATAGTAATAATAAAATTCGGTTTTGTTAATTTACTACACGACTTATTCTATCTTCATTTAGTAAAATAACAAAACATTTGTGGAAATTTACTAAAATCTATGGGAATTTGTTCAGTAAAATTACAATATAAATGTGGTAATTTTATTAAACAAATTTGATTGAAAATATTTTGTTATTCCAGTATGCTGCATTGTGAATTCACTACACAATTCAATTAAACTCAGTTTTGAAAAATTACAACATATTTGTCCCGAAAAGCCGGGAAAACAAAAGACACAGTTCCAACACCCACAGGCTAGCAACGTTTGATGCGTAGATCTGAGTAGAGAATCAAATCACAAACAATGTTTGTAAATTTCAAAAACTTTCGACTGGTACCGACCAACAGTTCGGTTAAATTTCAAAACGCATAAGAAATAAATTTTTTTTAGTGAAATTACAGTACATCATGTAATTCTCAAGTCAGAGTTATGAAAATACTGAAAATATTATAAATCAAGTCACAAACATTGTTTGTAAGTCAGAGTCATGAAAATACTGAGTTCAGAGTTATGAAAATACTGAGTCAGAGTTATGAAAATACTGAAAATATTATAAATCAAGTCACAAACATTGTTTGTAAATTTCAAAAACTTTTGAGTGGAAACTGACCAACATTCGTTAGAATTACAATACGTGTAATGTTTACTATATGAAGATTGTGAAATTACCACTCATCTTAGTAGGTTTCCTCACATGTCTTGGTATATTACTCGAATTGTATTATATTTAGTATTGGCAATACACTGATTTGCAATTTTACTCACATGTTGTATTGTAAAACAATTGCAATTTTACAAAAATGCTTGACAGTGTACGTTAACACTATGTGCATGTCATCATCTGATCTTATGTATTCTGAAGTGAATTGGTTTTATTTTAGATTGCTGTGGAAGTGAGTGAAAGTTAACGTTTTGAGAAATACAACCGTTTTATCCTACGCGAAAATCTATCTCTGGAACTCATCCATATTCTCTGTCAAATTAGGGATTCTATAATGAGCCTCATATATCTATCACAATCATTCAGAATCTTTTTTTACATAATTTTCGTTTTTGAAAAATGATTGTGCTCGTGTTTGTCGAGAATTCTTGAAGCAAATCCGAAAGAATTAGGTATTCAGAAAAAGAAGGTTTTCATGTTTATCTTCAGAGAGGCACTTATGTGACCTTTTCCAAAAGAAATCTTGTTTGATGCATTTCTACGGATTTCTGTCGAATTCTATCCCTACAAATCACACCCGATCATTTTTTCATTTGTTAATTTCATAGTAGAATAAATAATTGATTCCATCATTTCAACATTAATGTAGGAGCTGTGAAGCTAGATAGAACATTTTCTGTTATGAAGTTCATTTTTGGAAAAGCGTAAATATTGATTTTTGTTGAAGTTGTATTCACTCGAAGAAAAAAAAGTCTGGAAGGATGAAGAATTTTCTGGAGTAGGGTTGTGACTCTGCCTTGAAGGGCATCTACAACGGGTTTGAACTTCTGAGGATAGAAATAATCTTCCTGACCAACAATCCGTCTACTTTTTTCTTCCATTCATTACCATAAAGTGAGCAAAATCACTTTACCTATTCATAATAACTCTAAATTACAATATCCCAAAATGGTTATATTTGGAAAATTCGAAATATTCAGATTATGTTTTTTACACCTTCACCCGATATTTGCTGAAATATTTCGAAATGAATTTTGAAAAATATGTGGTGCACGGTTTCGATGATCATATAAAATCTTTATGAATACAATTAACGGCATCGCTTGAATTACATCCAATGAGTTATTTACCATTCATCAGGAATTATTGTTCAGATACCCGGATATATTTCAAATCGACAAATTCGTATAGAAAATGTTCATCATTATTTGATTCGCAAATGGAATGAATTCTATGACTGATTATTCCTCACTTCCTGGGGCAACTATATAAATATATATATATATATATATATATATATATATATATATATATATATATATATATATATATATAATATATATATATATGGAACCAGTAAATAGTGGGGTTTTGCAACAAATAAAAGAGAACTCTTCAAAGGTTGTCCAAGCTTTCGGAAATTTTATTAATTATTTCCATCATCAGGGAAACTACAAAGGTGTAAAATTAAGGTTATTTTATTTTATAAAATATAGGTTGAATGTGACTTTTCTTTTTATTCGGAATGATTATACAGTTGTTGAAACATAATGGTTGGCACATTATGAAGGATGAAGGATGATATACTACAGTTTAAAATAACTAGTTGAGTATTAAAATAAGAATTATCACAATTTCTATTGGTGACTGTCATTGCCCCATGTGGGAAGAAGTGTCAAGTATATATATAAATATATATATATATATATATATATATATATATATATATATATATATATATATATACCGGGTGTCAACGAATCTAGTAGACAAGTCATAACTTCTAGAATATCAGGTGTATCCAAATAAAATTTGGTATAGGTAAATGGTATGTGAAGAAGAAGTTCTGCATATTTCCAATTCGGTCACCCGGTTTCTGAAATGCTCACTTTGGATTTTCAATGAGACAATCTGATATTTTAACATTTGAATTTCTGAGACAATCAGAATGTGACATTTCAGAAAGTTCTACCTCTTTATTATTGATTACTGTAATGATTGCATCTAGTGCATGATTGACGTGACTATCTCAGGTCCTCAGGAGATGTCAGAAAATTACAATCGTAAAGTTTTACTGACTTGTATGACAGATAGGAATAAGACAAGTTGACAAAATTACATTTTCGTGTCTAACTATTCTTTTTCAAATGGCGGCCATTTTTTGACAAGAACTTTCCGAAAAAATGATTTTTTCACGAATCTTACGTACTTATTTATTCGCGATTGGATTGAACATGAGAACATAAATCATATATAACTGAGGAAAATACTGGATAATAATTCATTTACATCTGTCAAGTGTGCCATTTTTAGCCATGATGCATAATATTTTGCGGTTTTTTCATCAAGTCTTCTTTGGAAAACAAAACACTCACTCAGGTGATGAGCATACAGTGAAAGTTTCTTAATTTTGGTTCAATTTCAGTTTAATTTTTCTTCAAAATAATGTATAGTGAAAAAGTGGAAATGCTATTAATATTTGGATAATGTCAGAGGAATTCAAGGAATGCTGCTCAGTTGTATGCTCAGAAATGTCCCAATCGGCGACATCCAGCCCATCGGTATTCTCCGTATGTTGAGAATCGTTTTAGGCAAGGAGAAAATCGGGAGGCGTAACGTGATCACCGTTCTTGCTATTGTTGAGGTTGATAAAACGGTTTCTACGAGAGAAATTAGTCAAGAATTGCAGATTTGTCACGAATCGGCAAAAAAAAATACTGAGAAAGCACAGATATCGAGCATTTAAATATCATAAGAAATGGAATGCATGAAGCACACGAAGTCGTCTTCACAAAATGTTCAATATGAATTGAAACAATTGATAGATCAACAGGGGAAAACAACTTCTCTCCTAGCAAATACCACGCAGAACGTTGAATGATATTCACCTGACAATTCACGCAAACTTCCATATAAATGGAACTTGTTCGCAAATGTTTCTTTCTGATAAGCTCGATTATGTTTAATTCATATTGTATCCGCCTTACAATCCGCATACCGGTTTCAGGCTATTGGCCCTCATCAGTACGGAGTAGTCACCAGCTAGAGAGCTGGAGAGCTCTGGCTGGAGCGAGAAAAGACATAAATGAATTCACCATCTAGCTAACAACATTTTCAGGTGCGTCGGAAAAGATAACCTTTATCCGGCGACACCTAGTGACAGAAATAAACACTCCATACATTTCTCCTACCTCAATAGGATTCTAAATAAAAGATTCCTTTTCAGTGAGAGTAGCTCTAATTGCACGACCGGCATATTTAATGAAAGAAAAAGCCATATGAAGGAGATAAAATAAGAAATTCAACGTTCTGCGTGGTATTTGCTAGCAAAGTAGTTGTTTTTCGCCTGTCGATCCACCAATTGTTTCAATTTATATCAAACCTTTTGTGAAGACGACTTTGTTTGCTTTTTGCATTTTATTTCCCATTTTATCTCCTTCATATGGCTTCTTTTCATTCAAATATCAGTTACATCAACATTTGCATGCTGACGGCATGGCGGTAGACGGGTTGTGTTTTGTGATTGGCTGCTTCAAAATCATAGATTCAACCCACATTTCATCAACTTCATCATATTTCTAGACGAATAACGATTTACGAATGATTGTATGTTCAATAAGCAAAATATCCGGTAATGGGCCAAACCAAATCTACATGCAATGAGAGAGGGCAATTTTCATGACAGGTTTGTCGTCAATGTCTGGGCCAATATCGTTTCAAGGTCAGTTGACAAGGACTAAGATACTCAGGTTCTCTATAGAATGAAATGGAGGATAATCTCATCAATCTACCCAGATGGAGCAACCCCCCAAAATACCAGAGAAGTTCTTAATTACTCAATAGAGCACATGTGTCAAAAGAATATGATGAAGAACTCCATTATTCCTTTAATTCACCTCTCTCTTAGATATTAGTGTCATCTCTTCATTTGCCTGCGTAAATTAGCTCTTGTTTGCACGTTGGGTCTACAAAATCCAATGGTATATAATGCTATCGGGAGTGCCATTTTGTGTCGCAGGTATAGATATCATCAGACTACCCAAAGATATCGATCTATCTTCTGGCCATTCCCTGAGCGGACTTCACTTTTTTCATGATGAGGAGAGAAAATCTTCCATGAGATGACCCCACAGACCTCATAAAGAAGTAGATATTGCTTGGTATATCTTAGCAATGAATAAAAATGTCCCCGATCACCATGCCATTTGAGGTTGGTGAAACTGATGAGAGATCGTGTGTATTTCTCTAATGGTTGAATGGAAGCGAAATGTAAAATAATATTTTGACGAAACAAGATTCACATGACATCAAGAAAATAGTTGAGGAACTGTAATGCATTAATGCATTTGGAGAATATTAAAAAATGGATAAATTCGTAGAATAACTTCAATGACAGTCGTATGAAGTATATAACAATTGTCAATCCATACTTCTAACATTAGAAACCATAACAATATTCTACTACAATGACACACTGGGTATCCATATGAAAAGATCGACCATTTTATATCACACCTTCACCCTTGAGATTATACATTATATACAGTTTTTTTTATAAATTCAAGCGTTCAGGTAGTTTGATCTGTTCGGTCCCTCAGTATACCTAGTCGGTCCCTCAGTATACCTAGTGATGAAAGTGCCATATAAGATGTATAAACTGCAACTTCTTCCTGAAGAGTACTTTCATTGAAAATTAAAAGTAATACTTCATCTTTTCTACTGTCTTCTGACCTACTCAATATAACTGACTCTACATCACAATCATTCTCTCTCACAAAATCACTGAAAAATTGTTTCAGTTCCACCATTTGATTTGCATACCTCCTCCATTCCAATCTATCATCATCTACTGGTATACAAACATAATTTTGCCTTCCCAATTTCTTTTTAACAACCGCTTCTGTTCAAGATGAGCTTTCATTTCTATTTTTTCTCACATACACTTTCCTCTCCCTCCTCAGAATTAACACTCCTATTTTTTGTGATTGATTGTTTTTCTATAGCTCTCTCAGCAACTGGGCAAGTTGAAAAATCAAGGCGTGTTTTCACTTAATGAGAAAACATCAACTTTGAAGGAGTTTCTTCCGTTACATAATGAGGAGTGTTTGTATTCTCTTGAAGAAGCCTATTTATACCATTTTTGAATGATCGAACACTGTTTTCGGCGGCTCCGGTCGTTGCAGGATGATGAGGAAGTGAAGTAACATGTGAACTGCTCATATACAAAAAAAGGTCCATCATCAGATATAACTGTATTAGGTAACCCATATCGTAAAACACAATCCCGTAGTTTTGCTATTGTGCTGGGGAAATCAATTTTCGTCATGTCATATACTTCTGGCCATTTTGAATGAGAATCAATTATTATAAGAAAAGCTTTACCTTCGAAAGGATCCAAAAAGTCAAAATGTATTCTATCAAATACATGTTTACCCTCATCGAATTTCAATAAAGGTACTTTGTTAGGTGTTTTGGCAAACAACATACTTGAATTACAATTCTTTACATATTTTTCTTTTCTTTATCCAAATGTGGCCACCAAAAATATTCTAGAGCAAGTGATTTCATTTTGACTACTCCATCATGAGCACCATGAATTTCGTCTGGGAGTTGTTTTATGAATGTTATCATACCATTATCAACACTTATTTCCAAAGCTCGCATGAAAAATGGTTCCAACTCATCCGAAACAACTTCTGGCCAGCCATATCTACAACATAAATAGACATTTCCCCAAGTATAATCTTTCCTCGTCTAATAGAATCAGAGTTTATAGGTAATTTTTCTTCGAAAAAAAAATCAAATAATCAAATTCAGTTTTAGGTGTATCCACTACACTTTCAATTGGTAAT
This sequence comes from Gonioctena quinquepunctata, assembly GCA_018342105.1. NCBI lineage: Eukaryota > Metazoa > Arthropoda > Insecta > Coleoptera > Chrysomelidae > Gonioctena > Gonioctena quinquepunctata. The sequence goes on from JAFIRS010001197.1 coordinate 372,387, forward strand.
CTTGATAAGTCGTCTGCTCCACCGTTATCATAACCTCTTATGTGTTGAAAAGTAGAATCAAACCCACAGAGAAAAATTGCCTATCTTCGCAGCATCCATTTGAGGAACTCCCTTCGTCTCCCCATTAATGGTTCATGATCTGAGCCTGAAATGAATTCATTTGCCATCAAGTATTGATAGAATTCACATACGCCCCAAAAAATCGCGAGTACTTCTTTGTGAATTACAGAGTAATCCATTTCAGTTTTACTTGAAAGAAGAAACACGAGATGCAAACCTAATTGGTTTCTCGATATTATTTGGATATACATAATAAAACTGAACCGATTTCCACTTTTTCATCACACACTAACTTATTGGAATGGTATGATCAAAATGTGCTACACTTGTTCAGAAGATACAGCAGCTTTTGATTTTGCTCTCAATAATATATACATAGGTTCTAAAATAGATTATGAATTTTTTAAGAATTTTCCATAATAATTCACCATACTTATGAAATATTCAACTTCTGATATATTTCCACGTCATTGAGCCTCTATCGTAGCTTAAATTTTTCCTGGATCTTTGTGAAGTTAATCTTCATCTATCAAATGGCCCAAATATTCAATCCTCTCCTGGAAAAAAAAATTTCTTTAATTCAACCTAAAACCTGCCTTAGAGAGTCTTCCAAAAACTCTCTCTAAATTTTTTAAATGACTTTCCCTGATTTCTTCTGTAATCACAATGTCACCTAGGAAATGTATTGCCCCCATTCTCGTTGCAATACTTTTTCGACTGTTCTTTGAAATAATCAACATGCTGGTTTTGTGCCAAAAGGTAACCGATTCATCTGATGAATTTTTTTATTTGTACTCCATTGAACATTCAGTTAGTTCAAGCTGGTTATACGCGTTGGTAAAGTCCAATTTTGTGAATCGTTCTTCCCCTTGTACAGTAGCAAATATTCCTTCAATTCTAGGAAGTGGATGTTCAACATCTTGCACATATCTATTAATAGTTATCTTATAATCAGACATAACCTAATTCCACCATTTTCTTCAGGAAATGGTACTGAAGGTATTTTCCCATTTCGAATCCTCAATCAAAGATGAAATCTCTTTCCTTTCCAACTAGTCCAACTCCTCATCAACTTTTTTTTGAAAACAGTGGTACCAGCCATGGTTTTCAAAATATCGGTTTAACATTGTTTCACCTTTTCATATCTATATAATCCTCATTCATCTTTGAATAAGTCGTTATACCTTTTCAATGATATATCCAAATCATCAGATTCAATTTTGGGTACCTTCTTCTTCCACACCACTTATCTTCAGATTGAAAACATTCATCGAATCTCTTCCAAATAGACATGGAGAAACTTTTTTGACCACTATGAATCTACAGTTTCCTTGACAAATTCCATTAAACTTTCCTTTAAGAAAAATGTTTCCTTCTAGAATCATAACACTTCTATCATAGATTATGAGTCGAACAGGAGTTTGCTGCAAAGTAGAGATATTATTGAATTTATTTTCGAAAATACTCTCAGGAAAAATTGAAATGCCTGAACCAGAATCAAATTTGAACACCAAAGGTATATCATTAAGTAAAATTCCAATTACGACCGGTTTTATATAACATCCCATATTAAAATAATACATTTCCATGAACTCTGACACTGACAATAATCTCTGATGTCAACAAAATGATTATTGTAATGACATACCCTAGCTAATTTTTTTTGCAAATTTTACATAAATAGGTTTTATAACGACATTTAGCGAAATTATGGTTACCCATGCTGCATCTTTTGCAAGTGGAAATCAACCTTTGTCTTCACTTTTTTTTTTCCAAACCCATATTCCTTCTTTCTCTAGAACTGTGACTTGGTACTTTTTCTTGCTTCACTTCTGATTTGCCTTGCACCGTTCCGATTCCATTTAACTGGGAGAAGGAGGATTGGGAATAGGAAGATGTAGCTATGGTTGATTTTTTTTTTCAATGCAAATTCCACATTTCTTCTGAAGTTGAAGTATTACTCCTTCACAATTATATCAATAATTCTTCCCTCATTCATACCAAAAAAAATCTATCCTTGACGACATCTTGCAATGAATTCTCAAATTAACACTTTATCGCTTTATTCTTGAGTCTGGAACACCATTGCCCTACCGATTCATTTTCTGATTGCTTCAACTCGTAGAATGCTATTCGTTTTTTAAATATAGATATACTCATCGAAAACTGACTTTTCAAAATTGCACATAGTCCTTCGAATGATTCATCTCTGGGTAAAACTGTATCGCAGCAATCTCTCAATATTTTGTAAGCTTGCTCACCAGTTAACGTTAGTAATACCGCAACTTTTTAATTATTTTCTACCTAATTGGCCAGAAAATATTGTTCCATTCTTTCTTCGTGAGTAGACCAGTCTTCATTCAATCTCTAGTCTAAAAAAGCTCCAATTGTACCTCTCAAAACTTGACTTGTTTCTCCTTTAATGATGGATTTTCTTGACTCTTCTAGAGTTCTTACAGTGACAGAGCGCCTTGCCCAAAATACCAAATGTTGATTTATTAATCCACTTTGGAGAATATTAATAAAATGGCTAAATTTGTAGAATAACTTTTATGACCGACGTATGGAGTGAACTACAAATGTCCATCCATATTTCTAACATCAGTACCCATTGCAATATTCTACTCCAATGACACACTGAGTGTTCATTTGAAAAAAATCGACCATTTAAACTTATATCACAGGAACATTCGTGTTTTCAATATTCATTTGGATTCGTGGATACCACTCTATGGAATACATGAGATATCGACGCACAAAAACAATAATAAAGTCAAGAATTTCGTAATATTGTGATAATTATAACAGTTAAGATTTTCATTTGAATGAAGTAAGACATTTATCACATTATCAAAATCCAGAAAGGAATGAAGAATATTATGTAATCAAGAATTTGATTTTATAATAATAGTGAACCTTATTCCAAAATATAGGAATACAAATAAATTGCACTGTCAGTGCCCTGGACAAAATGAGCGACCTCATTTTACTGGACAGGGATCATATATTCTTTCATATAATGCGGCTCCAGATCCAATGAAAGTTCAGGAATAATCTTTTTATAATTGATTTTATATGGTTTGGTAGCATACTGGAAAATTATATAACGTTTTTCTATTGCAGAGTCTGTTATGAGATAGGTAACATGTAATGATTTTGAATTATTTATTTGTACTGATTGATTTATTAAAATATTTTGATGGAGAAAACGTTCAGGAATATATACTGCTGTTACTGTTACTATTTGTTTCATTTCAAGTTACCCAACTCAACTTGAATATGGTTCTCATTTCTCTCCACTGTATGTTCAGAAAAATACACATATATCACTTCAAAATTAAAAAAATATGTCTCCAGAAATTTGTGCTGCTGGTCGTTATGACTTGTTGGTTGTTTGAATTGGTACGTACCATTCACAATTCCGTTGGTGAGCGATGTCTCCTCCTATAAAATGTTTTCACTGTTTACTTGTTTGATGCTCCATAGATATTTCAATAACTCTTTCATGAATATTCCTCGAATTGAGAATGTCAAATAATTTATCCACATATTTGATGAATCTGACAGTATGATTCACATGCAAACTTTCCGACATAGATGTTAGCGCATCTGCCACAGGGTTCCTTAGTGTTTATCTTTCCCATACATTGCCCGTACTCGGGGCAGCTGGCATTGTAAGGGGTGTTTTTTTTCTGTCCCTAGGTACCGCCAGTTGGAAGTTACTTTTCCCTGCGTACCTGCAGGTGATTGGGCTTGATGATGTTTTCATTTGTGTTGGGTCTCGCTTCGGCCAGAAGTCTTCATATCTCTGACTGATGACTACTCCGTACTGATGATGGTCGAAAGCCTGAAACCGGTTTACGGATTGTTAGTCGGACCTGGTATTAATTAAAATAATCAAGTTCATCAAAAAGAAAAATTTGCAATCAATTTCCATGGTCAATGGAAATTTGCATGAGTTTTCAGGTGGATATCATTCAACGTGGTGGTGCGTGGTATTTACCAGAGAAGTAGTTGTGTTTCACTTGTGATCTACCACTGGTTTCAATTTATGTTGAATGTCTGTGAAGAGGCTGTTGAGTCCCTTTTTTCAATATTACACCTCACATGTTTAGCTCTCTTGTTGAAACTTACTTTTCCCTGCGTACCTGAAGGTTATCAAGCTTGATGATGTTTTCATTTGTGATGGGTCTCGCTTCTCGCTTCGGCCAAGAGGTCTTCGGACCTCTGACTGGTGACTACATCATACAGATAGGGGCCAAAAGCCTGAAACCGGTAAACGGATTGTTGGGTGGAACTGGAATGAATTAAACATAATCAAATTCATCAGAAAGAAGCTTTTGCAATCAATTTCCATTGTTGATGGAAGTTTGCATAGATTTGCAGAAGGATATTATTCAACGTTCTGCAGGATTTTGCCAGGAAAGTAGTTGTTGTTTGCTTGTGGCCTACCACTTGTTTCAATTTATAATAAATTTTTGTGAAAAGACTCTTAAGACCCTTGTTTCCGAAATTACAGTTCACATGTTTTGCTCTCTTGATTTGTTTATATATATGTATATATATATATATATAAACAAATCAAGAGAGCAAAACATAGATATATATATACTTATATATTTATATATATATACTTATATATATATATCTATATATATATAACAACCAAAATCTCATCCACATGTAACTAAGATATTCCTAAAAATATATATACAAGAGAAACACATTTTCATATGAGGAGTTGTGGTCATTGTCCCAAGTATGTTTTTATAAGCATGACACATCTGCTGGTTTGTCCTATATATTCCTTGTCATATATGGTGCAAGGAATGAAATAGATTACATTAGATTGGTCCGTCAGTCTGTTATGTTTGGAATATTTTGGTGAGTTTGTAGATAGATTGCTGAGAGAAGGTAACGAATAGAAGAATATGGTTCTATGGAATGGTAGGTGATACACTAATTTTGGAGGGTTAGCTACAGTTTTCATATTTTAGTGAAAGTTCTTCAAGGTTTTGTTATTGTAGGATGGTGTGAGTGGTCTCAGCATGGCTAAGACAAGGTTGATTTTATGTTGTTTTTAGTAAGAAGATTCATAGTGAGGAAGTACTACAGACTGTATGGGGGTGTTATTATATTTTGGTATTGGTCTCAGGGTGAGCTGTGTTTCGATTTTGACTTGAATGATGTTCTAGAAAAATAAATAAGAAAAGATCTTGTACCTTAGTCAGTTGAAATTTTAGTTGCCGCTCAGGAAATATCAAGCTTTCTTACGTGGACAAATATTGTATTCGTATCGGATTTGAGTGCCAGGCAAATCGCTCCATTGATTTAGTCTGTGGGTGGTCGCTGGTGGAGTTTTCGTTGAATAAGATAGTTTCAGAACGGCGTGGCCGGACATTAATTGTATCCTTACGCAATGAGGCAAACATTTTAGCGAATTGTGAAGTATTCATGAGATAGCGTCTTTTGGGCTTGACGCGTACCTCAAGGAGTAAGTTAGTCGCTGAATCCTATAGGGGTCAATCGCAGGGGCGCGACGCGCTATACGCGTCTGACGCGCGACGGAAAATTTTATATATTTTTTTTATTGAGTAACTTCGTTCGGGGACTATGATTTATAATACCCCATCTGATGGGCATCGCGGTAAGTGTCGAATGATCAATAGGGTGGTATGAAAATGACACGGGAGTATATTTGGAAATGGAGAAAATTGCAGCAACGGATGGAAAGGAAGAGTGATGCGCAAAAGGTGAGTCGCACGCTTGTAGAACCCACACATATAACAGAAGAGCGAAGTTTTCATGTAGATTTCGAGGGGTGAACTTCTGAATGTGCAAGAATTCAGGAGTTCAGCTTTCGAAACAGAAAAACATTTGAGTGGCAGGATATTTGAATTCGCACAAATCGTAGAAATGGGTGGGTCCTTATAACGATGATATCGTACGAGAGACAATTTTTCCGGAGTTTTTTCCAGAAACTGAACATGTACATGGGTTTTCTTTGGGTTTATATGAGAAACTAACAATTGGTGGAAATTGGTGGAAGAAAGCTGAGGTATATGAGCTTTTGCTTGGAAGGTATTTTTTGGTTCGATGTCTATTTGGACTTAGTTTGACTTCTATTGTTTTGTATCAAGGGTTTCATTTCAAAACAATTTCATTCAAGATTGTGAGGAAAAAAGTTGTACTGTGTTACGGGTTTATTTTCACTCACTTCGATAAATGCAAATTATTCACAATTATAATGCAAAGAGTGTCGTATTCAGATAATTTTACTCAAAATTAGATATGATATACAGTCAATCATCCTCATCATATCATCTGGCAAGAAGGTTATAATCTGAAACAAAACCTCTTAATTTCTTGGAGGGCATCGTAGTATCCGTTCTCGCTCCTTTGCTTCAAGCCAGACCCTTACAGTTGGCTGAGGATTCTGTTGAAGAAACGGTTTGGCATCTTTCTTTTTTGGCTTAGAGGGAAAATCCATTTCAGACAAAGGATATCTGGAAAGGACGAATGAAATATAAACAAACAACAACATAACCTCCATCTCAAAAATAATTGCATTCTACAAAAATCAAAAACAATTCATATAAAAGTATAGGTACCTGGTTGCACTGGATGGTAATGATGTGTCAATTCTGCCATCTGTCAACAGATGACATTCTGCCATTATGCATGCGCTTTGATGAACCGCTCATCGCTTTCATATATGCTGCGGAATTGCTTGCTTTCCACAACCATCATCCGAGGACTGACCTGAAATAACAAAAATTAGTTAGTCATATATCTTTTTGTGATATGCTCGCTTGTATCTTCAGAGGTATTGCTCACCTGCTTTGCTTAAAGAACATCCAACAAAGGCAGACAGTAATCTGAGAACATCCGGTAGGCATACTTCAGATATTTATCAGTCCATAACATGGAAATCCATAATAATTTGTATTCAGGTGTATTATAATATACCAGAGTAATTATTGAATATATTGTTTGAACTGTTGGAAATTAATCATATCTTTGAAACCACTTTGACCCGTGAACAAAGACCCACTCCCGTCTTCATTGTTTAAAAGCTAGTGTTAGAAAATTGGAAAATTTCGGTTACCTTCTATTGAGGATTCATTTTATTTTATTTTCATCTTCAATATCCTACAAACGAACCTAACAACTGAGTTCGAAAAGAGACATTGTATATGGAACAAAAAGTAATTCAAGATAGTAATGGATAAATTTATAGTAGGTTACAACTACCCTTACTTCTGAACCCCAGATTTTGAATTATATGATTCAAATTTAAGAAGGTGAAATCACTTTGCCGATAGGCTGCTCAGATGGATACGGTTAGGCCGTGAGTAAGGTTCAATTAATGACTTTTCCTAGTTAATCAAATTTGGCCACTAAAAAAATTATACATTAATTAACTTGACTAGTTCAAGAGTTGGGCGCCAGACTTGCTAAAGACAAAAGTCAAAGATAAATAAAATTAAATACATGTTACCTAGCTTGTATGGGAAGGCAAATAAATACGCAATAAATCAACTTAACAAATTTATTCCAGATGGAATTAAAATGATTGGACAATAAAAAAACAGGTTGACAATTATACTATAAGAGTATTGATTTCTGTAAACGAAAATTGAGAAATTACATAAAAAACCAGTATTCTCGACTCTGATCAAAACCCGATCACTTACAACTATGATTCCTCCAGTTGTTGGTGCCACGGATATACCTTCGGAGTTCTTGAGTGAGAGAGATGAAGGCTAGTTTCTTGAAACTGGTCATAGCGGTTCTAGGAGGAACTTGGTTTCAGCGGTTACGATGAAGATGGTCGTGGGTGGTTCTATAGTTGGTCTTAGACCCCCTTATCGGCGTGAATTCAGTTGATCTTCACGGACCAGTGCTTGATATGGATGTGCTGTAAGACCTCCCAGGTTACTAGTCCTTCTGTCTCCGTAGATGGGTTCCCTCCGTGGTATATATCATGCGAAAAAGATGATAGGAATCAAAATATGTACAAAAAGGGGAGAACAAGGATATCCTTTGAACCTCAAGTTTTATGTTTCAAATTTCAATAGAGAGTCAAAAGATAGATGCAAATGATAGCATACAATAAAAATATCAGTCTATATAAAAGACTGGAAAGTAACAGTGAAAGAACAAAGATAATAAATAGCAGTCCAATCTGCTATTCTGGAGTTGAATTTACAAGTTAATTTTAATAATTAAAAAAAAATATTAAAAATGAACAAAATTTAAAACCAAACAAAACAAACCTCACCCAAAACGTTATGTTCAAATTCAGTTGAGTTTTGAAACAAGTAGTTTTATAAGGTATTACCAAGGGAAAAAATTAAGGAAAGTTATTCCAAAAGAAATATAAAAATTTCCTTGAAATTTTACCAGAGAAATAATATAGTATTTTGAAGCAAAACACTATAAAATTGCCAGTGCAAAAATATACTATTTTGAAGCAAGTGCCTGAGGAAAATATAGCGTTATAACCAAAATACTCTAGTAAGCTACAAAAAATATAGGGTTTCTGAACCAAGATAATAGTCAGAGTAAAAGTATACTCTTCAGCCAAGATAAGAAGAGAGAGACACACGTCTTTCAGTGAGCACGACTCTCTTAGATAAAGATAAAGTGAAATAATTCTTTTTATTGAAGAGTTTCCAGAGATAAACCGAAGAGGGAGACCACGCGTCTTTCAGTGGGCACAACTCTCTTAGAAAAAGATATTGTTAATAATTCTTTCAATTGAAGAATTTTAAAGATAACTGAAGAGGGAGACCTCACGTCTTTCAGTGGGCACAACTCTCTTAGATAAAGATAATTTTGAAATAGGGCGGCAATTCCCTTTTCAAATCGATAAACAGGTAATTCTCAAAAATTAGGATGAATCTCCCTGCTCTTGGCGATAGGGTAGTGACTGAAGTGAATTGACTCTGCAACGATCAAAAATCAAATAAGCTACACTGGGAATTGAATGGAGTAATAGATATAAGAAATTTATTAAACGGAAATGAACTTTACGCTTGAGGCATATATTGAATCGAATCGAGTGTTCTGAGACCGTTAGGCCAGAGGTACAACTCTCTCCATAAGCAATTCTTCCTCAAGAGAAAAGAAAATTACTCTCATAAACATATAGTTATGAAATAAAGAAAATTGCTTACCAGAGAGTCGTCCTATTAGTCGCTCCAAACTGTCCCAGAACAATCAATCGGAATCCTCTGAACAATCCACTGGTCGTGAGGTAAGTAAGCTCTAGTCCATTCGAAATTACCAATTAACTGGTACCTAAAAAATGCAAAAGCGTAGAACTGATTTCCAATGAAAAAAATCAGTTCCCAATATTCGGAACAGATGTTACGTTAGCCACAATATGTACTATGAATGCTTTGTCAAAATGACCGAAGTATTGATATTTAACCTTCAAAAATGACCATGCGGTATATCCAAGAATTCTAATATTACAAGCATAAGGAAAAAGATGAAAATGCTAATCAGCTACAACATTAATTGCAAGATAAAGAGAATAATATTACTCAACTAAACTCCAGCAGTGAAACTTATTTAACTTATAGATTTTACATACTAAAATCAATTCACTCAGTCCACCTGCCTATCTCGACGTTCAAATCAAGAAAGAGAACGATCATCCTTTTGGTTCGACGAAATCACCAATTCCCTGTTTTTTTAAAAAAAAAACACTCTTGGGTTTTTCTCTATTTAAAAACACTTGGAAAAACCACGCGCTCGATGAATCCGATCGACACGAAAAAGAAATGTCACGGTCACACTGTCAAAAGTCGATCTGAGATCTGAGCAGTGACTACTGACCCGTACGACCGCAAGGATAACCGGAAACATTATGAGAAATTGGTTATGTATAAGGAAGTAACGAAAAATTCGTAACAAGGTTCAAGAACGAACATTCTATTCAGGAGAAAAAATATTCATAAAATACCATCCATTTGTGAAGCCGTGGCCGGATTTGTGTGCTATAGTGGGTCTGAAACTGAACAGTGGCTTATATTTAACTATTATAGAGACATTCTATAAAAAAAATGTGTTGCTTTTCAAACATTACAACACTGGTGACAGCAGTCCATATGATATGTAAATATTTTATGTCCGTTACATCCATATTATCAACTAAAGATATATGGATTGACTATTTTACGACGGATGGGATGACATGAACATGTGGGTCGTACAAACTGGGGATAGGAGGATAGCTTTGGGATGAGTTTCATATAAAGCAAACAGATGAATAGAGAAAGTCAAGTCCATTCTTCTACATGACTTTGATTTGGGGAGTCCGAGATTGAAGTCAGGCATACGAATTTACATCACAATTTCCTTTTGTATTGAATTTCAAGTCATGGATATTCAGTTCTATTCCGTCGTTGGTACATACTAATACACTTTTAGTTCGATTTTTGCTTAATTTCGTATTTTGGACTATCTTTGGAGATTTTTTTTGGTGATGTGACCGTCAGCATTATAATATGCAAATACTGATTGCAGTCTGAGGAGCTCCCGTTCTCGTTATATAATTACTCACTCACTGATTATAGGATATCTTCAAAATCCTGGAAAAATTGAATTTTAGACGAAATTTCAGAGTTTGAGGCCCATACAAGGATATATTCATAAATCTAATATCTATCCGCTTTCAGCCCCAAAATGGAATGGTGAATTATCACAATTTATTTCTCCATTTGTTAGAACATACATACTCAAATTGAAACATATAATGACTTATCAATAGGGAATATATGAACATTGAATTAATGAATGACAGTAGAACACTCTTCAATAATCAAGAGGAGACAAAGAGGTAGAAAAGTGGGCAAGCATTGAAGCGTGAGTAAAAATTTTATATCCACTATTCGCAAATTTCATCCTCACCCAAGAATATATTTCTGATTCTGAGCATTCAAGCCACAAGTGGAAGGAAGGGGGCGGTATATACTAATAATTTTTATTTCGAACTGAAAATTGTTGTCCGACTCTTTATGAATAAGGTGAATATGGGGAATTCATTGAGATTCGGTATTGTTCTTTGATTATCAATATGAAGGTGAAATGCACAAAATTATAGAGATGACACCTATAATTTGTGGGGTGAAGCTTAGACCTACGCCGTGGAATTCAATAACACGAAATTCCGTGCACATTAATAGATCACCAACAGATGTCAGTATAGGCCAATCCACGACACCAGAAGTCGTGCTCCTAGTGCGTTCAGAATAACGCAAGCAAATAAACTCTAGTCACTTTTTATGTCCCTTTCTCCAGTAATATTATTTTCCAAATTCAGAGAATATATGATTACATTTGTTCAAAATCCAAAGTCCTGTGTGGGGTATCAGGAGTTGATATTATGAGAAATTCATTCATTCAGACACTCCCACCCATTTTTCTAATGGAATATAAATTTAAAAAAATTAAAAATATTGCATTCTCGAGTAAATATCGAAAATGATTATATTGAAAGAGAGTTTTTCTCAGTTGTACTGTATGCCTATTTTCTTTCTAAATTCATCAATATGGTACAATATACTTCTATACTACCCCATACAAACGCTTGACAACTACTCGTTGTTTCACAAGATTATTCGGGAAATCCCAAGAAAAAAGATGGAACCTCGAGATTGGAGTCGAACCTCCCGAAATCAAAAGCAAACCCCCCGAGAGTAAAATCGGACCCTGAGAATGAAGTCGGGCCCCCATAGATTGAAGTCGCACCCCCCGAGATCGAAGTCGGGCGCCCCACTTTAAAGTCGGTATTCCGAAAAAAAAATGCTCGTGACCATCCTACGACTTCGTAATAATCTGATAGTGGAGTCAAAATGTATTTCAGCTGCATTCGCCAAGTATGATTCTTGCATAATGGAATCTACTCGAGTAGTTTTCAGTTTGATAATTTCCTGAACAGAAAAATTTCAAAATAAATTCACATGTTCTATAGTTTTCACAATCTTAGATACAAAATATCATAATTCGCAGTTTCAACGGAATTGCACACGTTCCAAGGTTCCATGTTTTTTTTTCTGCTGCAATTGAGTACAATATTTTGTGAATTCCAACTGACCAATGAAATCATATACAAATTATCATTATTAGGATGCCCAGAGGGGGTTCATCCATATTTTGCCTATAATAATTCTCCAGATCGGAATGAGTGTAATGTTTTCGATGTTTCTGCTTTCTCTGAATCTTCTCAGTTGAAACCCAAACTGGACAAAACCAAATTCAACAACAATTTTTCCTTACAAAGGAGAACAACAAGAAGCTCGTAAATCCTGCCTTTCTGACTGACAGCCAATTAATCACCCTATTACTTAATTGAACATTTGAAAAGCCAGGCCTGGGCATTAGGCCACTTCAATCTTTATGTCATTGTCTCATATTTCAACTTCCGAAAACAGGAAGAGCCGGCGACAGCTTGGCTCATTATCCAGCTTTAGTTAGAGGTTGGTACGTCATGGATATTGATAAACGACTAGGATTAATTATGATGCCCCTGATGAATTATCCAGATCACAAACAAATGAATATGGAAAATCATTGAATTATTGGTGGAGTTAGGCAGAATGAGTTGGATCGAAATATGATGTCACTTATGGATTTCAACCGAGTCTAAATTTCATTGGTTGCTGACGATGGGTAAATCAAAAAATTATGAGTTTGGAGGACATGATTATTCGGGGCTCATTGATCTCTTACTTGTCATCTAGGAAAACTACGAAAGTATTCGAAACGCTCAAATAGACATATTCTTGTGCTTGATCAGAAAACGATATTGCATATTCATCTCAAAGAATTTAAAATGGTATGATCATTTTATATATACCCACGATATAATCGACTACGTCAGTATGCCTAATTGGGACAAGGTCGTATGAGAATTCCTCTGGAGAGAGCTGTTGGGAAGGAGTGGAAAGCTCTATGACCTATTCAACTAGAAGAGCTGTTTTCACCAGGTATCATTACAATTGGCTGAATGTTCCTTCTATCAGATTGTCCACCTTCCACAGTTTCTGCTGTATTATCCTTGTAACGTGAATTATTATTCCATATATATCATCAACTCAATCTTTGGAGATTTGGTTTATCACTTGTTGATCCATGTTTTATCCAGATAATATCCCGTTCGGATAATTCCATGGCAGATGTTTCTCCGACATCATGTATTCCACTTCGAGCAGTTTTTGTCAGACAGACTAAGGCCCGGTTGTTCAATGCGGGTTTAAACCGTTGATTATCTGAACTCGGATTATAAATCAACTATGGATTAGAACGTTAGGCATTTTTCAATAAAAACTAATCATGGATTCCTTAACTCATTGTTTTCATATGTTGGCAACACATTTTTCCGCTTGTACCTTCATTCGGACCGTTCAGAAACATCAACATTGAATCAAACTCAACCTACGAATTCGTAGTTTTTCAAAAGTGTACAGAAAAATTGATCGAAAACAGCCAATTGTATTGTATAAATTGTAAGGCGTCTCTTAAGAGAAAAATTACTCATAATTTCCTCGTAAAAAAATTTCAAAATATTGTAGAATGTGAAAAGGACGCAGTTACCAATTCGCGAAAATTGAAGTTTGAGCTATAATAAGTAATAATACAATACCATCTGCGGAGGTCAAAAAAAAAGGAATAGCATCTTTACAATAAAAGACAAAATTTCTACTTGGGCTCTGTCCAAAGCAGATTTTGTAGATTTACAAAAACGATCATTCGAAGAACACAAGTTGAAATTGATACACATGAAAGAAAAACACCAATTTCCTTGGAACTACAAAGGGAGGAGTAGAATCTAGAGGAAACCCATATGATTGAGATATATGAACAAACATATCTTTGAAACATAACTCATCAACCAACAATGAATCAACATTTGCTTGAGATTCCTGAGAACAGATCATGTTGTTTTTCATTTTGCATTTGTGATGATTTAATTTCAGTTTTTTATGTCAAACGTTTTTGGTATGAAAAATCAAGATTTGATTTTTATATGAAAGTTTATTTTTTGTTACGATTTTGCCTTTGTAGTGAGGGGTGATTTTTTGAATTTCTGTTAGTTGCGGACGATTTCTTCAGGCGAGCGAAATCTATTCAAAAATTATTTTTCTGTCCATTCTTCCACATGGTTTCTAGGTACCGTAATTTTGGGTGACTTTGGCTTACTTGAATTCAAAGAATGTCTACGATTAATTTGTTAAAATGAATGTGTATTATTATATACCAAAATATTGATCTTTGATTTCAAATTAGCTATCTCAAATTGTGATTGAGACTTTGTATGTGGATATATTGAAAAACAAGGTGTGCAAAGTTACCTGCATATTGAGGGCTGGCTTTGACCCATGGTTTAAATTTTGAATGATTCAAAAGTAATCCGACGGATAAAATGAGCAAAATAAATTTGCCCATAAAAACGTTATTTCATTGTTAATCATCAAAAATGAGTAAAAAAACATATTGCTAGTTGCAGACAAATTTTATGCAAGTTGAATTTGGTTGCAAATGACTCCTAAATGGAATACAGTATTACAAGTATATATACAATAGAATTACGAAAAATCAATTCGATAAAATAACAGGCAAAAATTTTTTATAATTGATAATGTCTTTTTCTGAAAATGAGCAAAGTCACCCAGCTGGGTTAAAGTCACCTGAAATTACGGTACATTGTCTGAAAACGGGTATCTTTCATCTTGGGCAATAATATCAAAAATTTCAAAAAAATCGTCTGTTATATCTACGAACATCTCTGCAGTCGAGTATAAAACAAAAATATTCACGCAATAATGATTTTCAGAATAGTCAATGTCTATTGAAATTTTAAACAATCAAATAGGTTAGAATCGGCAAATTATCTCCTTGAACCCCCAAATTCATGAGATTAACTCAAACCATGGTTAAACTAGGTTTATCTCCTGAACCCGTATTGGACAACTGAAACAAAATTGGTAATCCTGGTTTAAGCCAAATCACTTGGTCATCCTCGATTGAACAACCGGGCCTAAGTCCATCTTTCTATTGCTGACTTCGAAACTTGCTGAACATCATTTCACCAAGAATATTTACCACCCCACGGCAGAAATCACTATCTGTGAGAGTTTTTACCAGCGACTTGATATACCAGTCATTCGAAAATAATGTTTAATCAATATCTCCTTCTCCTACCCAATTCTCAACCCACTTTTGCCTGTCCCGAATATATACAACCTTCCTTGGCATTTTCTTCCTTTTCTCTCCGACATGTTGTTATTTTGGAATTCTCATGGAACTCAACTTTTCCCAAATTGATATGGCTGACAAAAATCGGACGGCAAATTTCCGTGGAGCAAAACTAAAATTTTCCTGAGAATCCTGATGTATCTGAATGAACGAAGTGTTATTTTCACATCCAGAGTTTTTCAATTTTCATTTAAAACATAGAAGTACAAAGCGAGACATTTTCTTCGGAACAATATATTTTGAAACATGACTCCATTACGATTCTATTATTGAAAGTAATGATGACACACATAATTTCATTGTTTTTAATGTACGAAGATTTCGACTGCATAGCTTGAATACGGATCTAATTGGAGAATATTCCAAATAAAAACTCTCCGACGGTTTCCCCTTAAAAATACTCCTGTACTTTCAGTCGTTCAGTTTAACTTTGATTTATAGCCTCATTTATTTCATTCTGTTTATCTTGAACGTCGGAACGTGTTTTCCCACGATGTAGCGATTTTTTATAATGAATGGCTTTGGATGGATCCACAAGCAGTTTCGATTGAACAGAGATTTGAGTTAATTGAAGAGGGATGGTTCTGATTGATTATCAAAAAATGTCTACGGAGTTCGATAAAAGTTGACTTTTGAAAAGAGTGAGAGAATCCGACTCCGAAGGTTAGCCACAAACCATGAAATAATTTTTTTTGTTGAAGTAGGTATCAAAATGGAAAACTCAAATCAGTAATGATAATAAACATGGTAGGTCAAATAATGTCTGTGACCTCAGTGAGCGGCACCACCACTTAACCTTCCTCTGATACCGGTCGTGATCCTGCCAGGCTTACCCCCTTGCCGGAGCTGAATTTTGGTTCCAGACGTAAGAGTCGAAGCCTTCACAACCAAACTCATTTGGATGGAGGTCAACGGCACGGTGGTGGGGCCCAAATCAACGGACAGCCTGATAACAACCTACGCAATGGATAACGTGTTTGAGTGGTCAGACGAAATCAGAGGTGGCCTTCTGCGTTGCTATGGTAGTAGCGAGCCGACAAGAAGGGAATACAAGGCGCGAATGCATGCTCTGTGGTGCGTGGCATATCCGGAGTATGTCGCTTTTTCCGCACAAAATATACGGGAGTAGTTTCCCATCTTCGTGGCGTGGCTATGTGAGACCTCCTCCTAGGCAGGTTATACAAGTGCCACGAGTCGAACCAGCCGGAGAGGTGGCATGTGTCAATACTCCACCAATGGAGGGTATCAGATTTCGCGGGGTGCTCCGCACTTTGATGCCCCCGGAGCCGCAAGATCTGACTCGAGTGGATGCGAAGATTTGTGAAGCGCTTCCAGAAGACGTATGACGACGGTATATTACTTTCTCTGGAGGCGACGCAAAATAATCCATCTCCATCTAGGAAAAACGAGCGACGCATACAAAAGATGGAAAAAAGATGGAAGCGAAGATCAAGTCGGAGAGTTAATACGCGTCTCTTATCTAATGTGTGATGGACTACGCAGTGGTCAACAGGCCATTCACGCCAACGTTGCGACAAATTTCCGCTAGGTTACGAGGAGCCAATCACACATCGAATCGGGGGGATATATAAACCATTGAACCATACTGCCATAATAACGAATGCGAGATAATTCGAAAAAAATTCCCCGGAAACTCTTCCCGCTTATTCCAAAAACCGCCGCTGGTTGTGGAGAGCCCGTTGACCACTGATCAGGTGGAAAATTCCTGGATGGAGATTTACGAACATCCGCAGCCACTCGAAATTGACACTTCAGCCCTGGCGCAGTTTGAAGCCTTCTATAGGAGATTTCAACACCCCCCTTCTGATGTACTGCGCCAACCGATAACCCCGAAATAAATTGGTAGAGCTCTTGAGGGTTCAAAGAACTTTTCTGCTACTGTCATAGGCAGGCTAGGCCACGTTCACATTCAATAAGTCTGAATCAGTATCATTCAATTTCACATGAAATTTGCTGAAATTCATATAGGGTATAACCCATGCAAGGAATTTCCCTCGTACACCTGTTGCATACAATTTATCAGTACCTATATCAACATTTATACATTCAAATGTCCTGAATGAATCGAAAAATAGTGCAGGAATATATAAACATATAATTCAATATAATCAATCATCCTATCTCATCAAGAGGCCAATCAGAAAACAGTGATTGGCCAGCACAGTACTGGATTCATCTAGAATTTTCAATTAATAATATGATTTTAAATGGGTTGAAAATACCTCAAATCCCAAAATATACTGAATATATACCAAAAAAAACGGACATTCAGATTACCTGAGAAGCTAAGCCCCTCACAACCATAACAAACTACGGGACTAATACATTTTGTTTTTGGGGGGTGCACAGTTCTGGTACAAATTCGATCATGTCACTTCATCTCCTGACTTACGTGGTCATCCCTTCACGAATCACTATAGAGAAAGATGTTCCATTGAGACATCATTCCATAGGGTTGGACATTTCATTTGCAAAGGGTACCACATTAATTAGGTGTACTCCATATCAATTAGGTATACTTCACGATTATTGGGGAAAAAATCTCCCCGATAATAAGGTGAGGAAAAAATATATTTTTTCATATATTCGCAACTGACTTATTCAATATGCACATTGTTCTATTCGCCTCCATACAATTAAACAGCCTTGCTCCAATACTTTCCGCATATTCTGTAGGATTCCTGTAGTTATCATTTTGCTCTCCTTCATAATTCTTCAGCAAAGATCTTCAATGGATTTAGGTTTCCTAGCAGGTCTTCCCATGAGAAATTATATGAAGTATTCGGATGCAGTGATCAGTCGGGTCGTTCGATCGTGGTATGGATGTTGATCACTCTCACCCAATGCTAAAGGTAATTTCAACAGAAAATAACGATTGTAGGAGAAAAAAATTAAATAAGTTTGTTTTTACTTTCAGGTAGCAACAATTATTGGGTGGACGGAAAGGACTGACAAAAATGTCAATTGATCATACCTATAAACATATTGCTTGTGAAAATACCAATTCCAAAACACAAATTGAGAGACCAATTGTTATAGTTGGTCCAAATTTGTTATTGTATGGGCAATTTTCATCTTTGTGGCCTTTCCATATTCCGCATAACAGATCATTTGTAGGTTACAGTAAGGGCAAATTTTCTATTCAGGCTGCTGGTGTCCACAGTAAAAGTATCACAAATTAGTAGGGACACTATTGCTGAAGGTCTTTCAATTAAATTGGAGGTTAGATCGACAATTCACTCACAAACAAAATTAAAATTGCCAAGATCATTCAACAATTACATGAAAACAATCAATTAATTGAATCGGATATAATATATCCAATAATGAATGAGCTGACAAAACCCAGAAAAACATAATAGAATTAATAGCTTTCATCGTATATGCGGACCATAGGCGGGGATTTTTTCCTTTCACTTCAAAGGTAGCTTTGCCTAAGTCAGTTGAATGTGCCCAAGATATTGAAATAAACATAAGGGAACTGAATTGTTCACTGTTTTCATTTAGCATCAGTGCTACATAAAAATTATAAAAATTGGCAATCAGGATTTGTTAAAAATATTATCATATATAGGGACACTGGAATTTTCACAAAGGTTTTTGAACTAGTTGAGATTTTCAGAGTATCAATAGTTCCAGGTAGTTATTAAGCTCAATTGAAACCCAATTGTACAAATTCATCGGATTTAATATCTCAATAGAAGTAAAAGAATCTTCAACTGGCTCATTTTTATCCTCATTATAAGGACAATCGTTTGAATCAGACGAATCCTTTTGGTTAGTGATTACGGTTATATTAGATGCAAATGGAAATTCTTTCGAAATGACACGTAAATTGCATTCTGCTGAAATATCTTTATATTATTCCTCACTTGAGATTCTCTGGACTTCTCCGCTTACACCTGGAAATTGATTGAATTTTTCAATTTGAATTTTATAAATGCCCAAACTAATTGTATGGGGTTGAAGACCCAATGATAAGGAGGTGACTTCAGCATCCATGACTAGAATTTTCACAAAGTCTGTCGAAGACATACTCTTTTTCGAAATTTAGATTTTTAATAATTTGTAGTAATACCTCTTTTGTGGTCTTTTGGAGAATATTCAAATGCCTAGAAGTTATAAATTTCGAAATGTCCTATTATTTTATCGCTTTCAACGGTATTTTTACTTTTTGACGTGAGTGATACGACGCATTGTCTATCACAAAAATAGAATTTGGTGGTATGTTCGGTAGCAATGGTTCACTGAGCCGTTTTTCTCACGATAATTTGCTGAATACTGGTAACAAATAATTTTTAGTTCCCGCGTGTACAATAATTATCCGTTTCCCTCTAGAACATGTTGCTCAAAGACAACATCCATATACCAAATCACAGATGACTATCAAACCGTCGAAATACACTCAAGGTCTCTTAGATCCCCTATGTTCTTTTATACGACGTAAATAATCCTACCTAAGGAGGATGAGACGGGATGATTCCATTATTGCCATTCGATGATTGAGTTTTTCGTGTTTGAAACCATAGTCTGAAAAGATTTCGCGTAGTGTTTCCAGTGATTTGCATTTTGCACCTAATTTGGATACTCAGAAAAAGCAAAAACCCAATATTAATCATTTCAATAATGGGAAAGGGTCAACGTTAGAATTTGTTGAGTTTACTTGAATTGAAATTGAAATAACTGAAGCGGCCGAGTTTACCTCTACTCAGACACCCCACACTACAGTTCTACTGATAGGTAGGTTCAACCCCCAAGTTATCGACTTGTTTTTATACTGCGAATGGTTTCCACTCGATCTGGTCCACTATATACTTTATATAGTGAACCATATTCATTTGTGTTTCAGTTTTCCCCCATTATTTGATATATATATATATATATATATATATATATATTACGACTTTCAACGAACCCTATATTTTGAGCTGAACATGAACTTACTCAACTGACATTGGATATAATTATATTTCGAATTTGACTTTGACAACAGGCGTTCAAATATACCAAGCATTTCAAACAAATTGAATCTCTTTTATATGAGTAATTGTTTGAATTTCCATATAAATTATAGAGTAAACAAGAGTAAGAATGTTCCTTACTTTGTTCTACAAGTAAATATTCTGAAGAAACGTGCTTCATTGATTCATTATTCCACACGGTTGCCGAAAAAATCGTGTACGCAACACTCGCCGAAACTGTTTTTTCCGGATCTGTTATGTGAATTACTATACATAGGGTAAAAACAATCTCCATTTTCACATATAACACTAAAAACATTTTTCTATCTGGCTGGATGAAGGTGTGTTGAGAAGGGTATTCAAGAGTTCAACTGAGTTTTAACTATATAGATGAATCCTTTGTTTGGTTTTCATAATTAGTTCCATGCCTGAAATCAATATGCCCCGAATTCAGTAGCCTGCAAAACTTTTGTATTTAACTTGCCGAAGTAATTATCTTCACGAATTCCATGTATATGAAAGGTCGACAAATCCCGAAACTCATTTCCTCAAGAATTATATTCCATATTGCGAAAAACTAGTGAATTGGAGGAAATGTTCAGTGAAGGATTGGCAGGAACGGACTCATTGGCTGGTATGAATGAAAATGAGCATTTAATTTATACTCGATAATTTGAGCAAATACTCCACGTGATATGAATAAAAACCAGTAAATTCTCACTTTTACTATGAATAAAAAATTGTTCATGCTCTTCGGGGTGAGAATCTATTCCATAATTTTGGAGTGTGATAGACAGCAGACTCCAGTTTGACTGGGGTAGAACTATGGCGAGTTCATCCTTAATTTGCGTTACAAAAAATATGACAAAACTAGAAGAAGTGCTTTGAAGAATGGTATCGGTTTGATAAAGAAAATGTAGAGTGGATATCAAATCACTTTTTGGGTGTGGAATCTGGAGAAAATCTGAATGAAAATATTTTCGAGATATGTAGGTGACCCGGGTTCTCAAACAAGAATAGCAAAATATATTGGTGTTCACCAAACCTCTGTGTCAAAAGTTGTGACGGAAATTATGATGAGTTGATAGAAAAATATGGACGGTGGATAAAATCGTCTCAATCCTACCGATTCAATAGATAGAATTATATAATCCTTCCAGGCAAAGAACCATAAAATAAAAAATTGCATTTTATTTTAATAGAAAAAAAATGAGTAATAATAACATTATTTATTTCTCCCACTACCGTGCATAAAGTATTCGCTTTACGCACACTTCACAGTGACTAAAGTGAACTTGTATGCTCTAGTGGGTGAAGTGAATAACAAAACCTAAACTATTACTTTTTATGTACAATTACCTTAACAAAATTTTTACGCACTACAAATAAATTGATTTTATTTGGATTTATATCATTCATTCCTCGGTAGTAGAAAAAATATTGTATGTAACTCATGCGTAAAGAACTTTTTTTTCCATCCATTACTTCATATGTATTATTATTTCTGAAGATATTACTTAACCTGGAATTTTTGTAAGAACTGGATTTGTGTCGCCTTCCATGAATTCCAACAAAATATTTTCTCAATCCTACAGGATGATTCTTTTATTTCCAGTTGTGTTGATATCAGCAGTTTTCTTGAGTCTGGATTTCATATGGGTAATTTTTTGTACATTTGACTTGTCGTTATTTGTGAACCAAAATGGGGCTCCCACTGTTTGTTCATCAGTTTGAGTGCTTGGGATTTTGATTGTCGGGCAGCTGGTGTTTGTGATTCGGGCAAAAGTGTGGGAAAATCACATAACATGTTTTTTCACGACCATTAGTAAATGAAATGATTCTGAAATCATTTTAAATAATATAATGTAAACATTCTTACTCCTGAGTTGAAATATTTATTCTGAAACACTCGCTTCTTATGTGTTTTGCATGTATTTTCATTGTATAACAAGGTATATAATGGATATTCCGTAATCGAACTGAACGACAAAGATTGCCATGGTTTTCAAAACTGTCGTTGTAAATGTAAATGGCGGCGTTTAAATGATTATTTTCAGACAAGTATTATTTTAAATAAAATAAAATCGAGTGAATCAGATATGGAATGCCATAATACTCCACCTGAAACTACAAATTACGCAATCAATATAAGCGAGAACCTGCTGCCGCAAAAATCGAGACATGAATATGAGAAGAATTATGCACTGGGCTAGTGGCTCAGTGGTATTAGCGTTGGTATTGTGACCACTGTGCTTGAAAAAAATTCAAGGCCCCAAGAGTGGTTTCGAAACCCATTATAAAAGGTAGGCCCCCGTGATCTTAACTTGAAAAAGTTTTCATTAACTTCTGAGGGTTGCTCAATCAACTAAGAATGCGGTTCAAAAAACAATTAGAATGAAAAAATTCGATACGTCCTCACGCTCGCTAACGCCCGCGTGCGGAATTTTCCACTTTTATCGAATTTTTTAATTCTTATCTTGTTACGGAATATACTATACTGATCCCATTTGGGTTTTATTCAATTTCTTCACTGCTTGCACTCATTGTACCAACAAATACACGCTGATTGACTGCTTGGATGATAGTATCAATGCACGAATATGCAGAACGTCACAGTTACATGTGTTGTTATTCGTTATAGATTTGGAAATAAAATAACGAGTATCTATCTACTTTATGTACTGGGAGAAGCGAAATCTATTTTATTCATACAAATTGGATCACGAACTAGCACTTCACGCTCATGCTCATGAGTACATACTCGGAGTTTCAACTCGGGTGTTATTCATACTTTTCTGTTAACCCACCACCACAAGTTTTTCCAATCGCATTTCCACTCACGAATGAATAAATTACAATTTTTTTTTGCGGAATGAGTACTTTGATGAGTACCCAGTATGTACTCGGTATCGAATAACTGGTTCTAGATTCCATCAAAGATTATCTATAGTATTTTTTTTTATTTTCGTGAGAATTTCTCGTTGATAATTTGTGAAAAAACTTCAACGTATCTTCGAAGTGTAGTAGAATGCATTGTTCCAAGAACTCACAATACCCCACAAAGTTTATTTTCACTTTGAAACCGGGATGGTACATGTTTCGGATCTACAAACGTACACCAAAAATTCTAAAAAGGGGGCCACATCAATATACAGAAAAAAATCATAATTCAGCAAAGTATGATCTTGTTACTCACATAGGATTCGAAAAAAGAACAATGTATAAAGTTCAAGATCAATATTTATCAAATGTTTTTTTTTGTCATTCATACAGTTGAGTTGGATTGTGTATTGGCTATACGTCATCCGACATGTCTTTGTGTTTGGCTTTTTTTGTAATTGTTTTTTTTTTTTAAATGTAACACTCGCCATAGTTATGTGGCGACTAATTCCACGAAATATCCGTTCTCATGGATACTACTAATGAGGCTTCGCTGACCAGGCGGTATTCCATGAATCTCTCCATTTCGGATCTCTCGGAGCAAATCATTCTCAACCATTTCATTCATTCTATATTGTTACTTTGGTTAGAGACAAATAATTTTTTTAAAGACATTTTCTCTTCCCATACCAAAAATAACGTTAGCAGGAGTCGGGCCACTTGGGGCAGGTTATTTTTCCCCAGATTCTGGGGAAATTTTATACTTGAGGCGCAGGGCAATTTCCCCAGATTCTACGACTTTTTAAAGGAGTGAAAAATGGCAACATCGCATGTGAGTGGCAACGTTTGCGGGTCGATTGGTGACGGAATGTATACTTCAACGGTCGTTGGCGGGTCGTAGATTTCAAAGACACGGTTGGTGGAGGGTCGAAGACTTCAAAGATATGGTTGGCGGTGATGGGATGGGCCATGGTTCATGACGGGGTGGCCGCAGACGGCGGTGGAGGTTTGGTGGCGGATTCGGGGATTGATTCTGCTAGTGAGTGCGTACGTCGCTGAAACAGTGGTGCGTGGCATAGGTGTGTTGGCCAGTGGCTGTGGATTGGGGGTAAAATGGGGGTTGGCCCACCGGAAACGTGTTCCGTGACGGAATCCTGGCGGAGTTGGTAGACGTCAAAGGTCAAAATGGTAACGGCAGACTTCAAGACACCGTTGGATAGTTTTCACCGGTGGCCCATGGCCGAAAGCCTCCTTCAAAGATACGGTTGGTAGAGGGCCGTAGACTTCAAAGATATGGTTGGCGGCAACGGGATTGGCCATGGCCCGTGACGGAATGGCCGCAAACTTACACGGTCTGGCCCGGAACGGGGTGAACAATCACCACCAAACGGCCTGTGCTGAGATAAGGCGTTCGGTTTGGCGACGGAATGTGGACGTCAACGGCTGAATTTCGCATTGGTCCATCTAGTGGGGTGCAAATGGCCTATTTGGGTTGAGTTGGGCTGTGTCGAGTTGAGTTGGTCAACCGTGACGTTGGCCCAGAGGGACATGTGAGGGTTGGACCGTGGCTTTGGTCCGTGGAAAATTTGGAGTATTGGCCCACAGTGTCGTTGGCCCGTGGACAAATTGGGGTTTATGGCGCAGTATTGGTATCGAAAACGACGAGAATGGCGCAGTATGGCTCAGTATTGTCCATCGAAAAGGACGAGAATGGCGCAGTATGGCTCAGTATTGGTATCGAAAACGACGAGAATGGCGCAGTATGACGCAGTATTGGTATCGAAAACGACGAGAATGGCGCAGTATGACGCAGTATTGGTATCGAAAACGACGAGAATGGCGCAGTATGAGCAGTATTGGTATCGAAAACGACGAGAATGGGCAGTATATTGGTATCGAAAACAGAATGGGGCAGTATTGGTATCGAATGGCGAGAGAATGGCGCGCAAAGACACGGTTGGCGGAGCCAACCGTGTCTTTGAAGTCTACGTTCCGCCCACCCACCTGTACGTCCACGCACCTGTCTATAGTCAGCCAACGACCGTTGGAGTATACATTCCGTCACCAATCGACCCGCCAGTGTTGCCACTTACATGCGCTGTTGCCATTTTTCACCCTTTTGAAATGTCGCAGAATCTGCGTAGTATGACACATACTGCTCGTTAGTATGGCGCAGTATGACACCACCAACCGTGTCTTTGAAGTCTACAGTTGGTGTAAAGTACATGTAGAGTCTTTTTTTCAGTGTTCATATTACGCGTTCTGCCATACTTCGTAATCTTGTGTTATAGTGGAAATTTACAAGCAATAATCCATACGTTACCATGGTCACTCATTAAAAGGTGGTTTTGTACAGAAGTACTTCATATGCACTTCTTTTGCATGTATTCTTATGGGAGTAAAGCACACATTTTGATAAAATCGGGTGCTTTTGGGGAAATGAAAGCGTTCAGTCCTCCGGTCTACCGTTTTACTTTATACATTGCACTGCTGATTTCAGTCTGTTTGTTCCAGATCATTGTGCGGTTCAGACCTGTCTTGTGGTGAACAAAAATTTTTGTAATGTCTTCATTGAAAAAATTCAACATTGTAAAAGATAATTTTAGAAAAATTCGACGTTTTGGACTCCAGGGTAGAACTGTGGAGTTCAAAATTGCGAATATACCCAAGGGTGCGGAGCCTGTGGGGTGGGTGAGGGATGCAATCACCCAAATTATTCTCAAAGGAACGGAGGAGTGGAGCCAACCGATCAGATTGGTTTCACTTTCTGTTCCAAGGATTTTGTCAGAGGGCTAGGGTGGATGCGTTTCAAGCCTGCATCGGAGGTGACAATTGATGATGTGTGGCAGAGAATTTCTGCCATATATCAATCAAATTCCACAGGACTCAATACGGAAACTTTCTGTTTGGAGATAACGTCGGTTCCGATGCCTAAAGGCAAAGGTCCAAGGTCCACGAACCAACACCCCTAAACAGACAGTTTCTCTCAGATCCCAGCTCTGTACCTTTTGGGTATGAGAATTAATAAGAATTTGTAATGTGTGTGGTCAATTTTCACAAACTTTGTTACCACAAACACAATTTGAGATGAATGATGACGTCACCGACAACGACAATCTGCTCAGAGAGGTGAACAAAATCAGTGAATATGTTGGATGACATTCTTAATTGTTGAAAAGTCTCCCAATTTCGAAGAATTAATGAACCGTCTTTATTAAATTAGAGACCGTAGTTCGTGCTTTCGAAAATTTCAACGAATTAATGAATCGCCTCCATTGACTTGGAAGTCTGTATTCGTGCTGTTGAAATAGAACAGAGGCAAAATTTTCCATTAAGTGTTTCCTCCATCATCTTTATTGTTCCAAATGGTAGGCCTATCAGTTATCGATATGTACGATTCGTCCTAAATAACGATAACAAGTGGGGATTCCGAAGGTTTAAACCTTCATA
Organism: Gonioctena quinquepunctata; assembly: GCA_018342105.1. Lineage (NCBI taxonomy): Eukaryota > Metazoa > Arthropoda > Insecta > Coleoptera > Chrysomelidae > Gonioctena > Gonioctena quinquepunctata. Next base: position 399,029 of record JAFIRS010001197.1, read on the forward strand.
ACGAGGCCGCACACACACCTCCAGTCTTTTGTAAGACCTCCTCCTGGGGTTGGCCATGGAAAACGGTGTGTTTGTATCGGTTTCTCCACATTACATCAACATGAGGACTGACGTCACAGTGACATCATTCTTTCAACAGCGGTTTGAGGTTATTTATACCCATATGTGAAAAACAGATGTACAAATAACATATTTATTCATCATCATATACAGATATAATTTTCGATAGTAGAGTCTTCAATTGCTGTAAAAGTCCTTCGGTGGGGCATAAATTCCAGTTGAATTGTCCTGCTGAGACTTTCCGGGTGAATTCGTTATACTTGTAATATGTATCTCGAGAAGAAATATAAGTGTCCATCGATGTATCTGAAGACCGTTGTGATGTCATTCGGTACGCCTCGGAAAATGTCACTTATTCGCCCTCTACTTTGAATGTCATTGGGGGTATTATTGAATTTGATGTAAGATTGGCTATAAATGACCAATAGTTGGCTCCTGTGTTCGTTTCGAATACAGCATTGATCTCCGTTTCATCAGACATCTGTAGCATGTATATGTTTCGGCTGTGTAAATCCTGGGATGATGCCTCGTAGAATGTATTTGTAGAGTCATCGATGGCTTTTATATTTCCTTCTGCTTTTTGATAAATATGTGAAATCGGTACCGTTGACTTTTTTTTTTTATACAACACGCCTTCAAAATATATATTCATGTTTCTCCTTTAAGATGACAATATCAACCTATGTGACACCCTGGATGCTTGTTTTTTCGATCCTGTCGGGTACTCATTGTGATTTTCAAGAAATTGTTTCATTGGTCAAAATAGCTCAGTTAGAAGAGCGATAGACTGAAGATCTGGCGGTCCCTGGTTCGAACCCAGGTTTCGACATTTCCCGTTTTTTGTTCAACTCCGCATGATATACATGCAAACTTCTCATATTCATGTTCTTCAGTCAAAGTTGTCTTGATAGAGTACTCGCACCCTTTTGTATCTCACCCCATAACGAAGTTAGCTCCTAGTGCCCTTTTGCCATCGGAAAATACGCAATTATGATTCTTGGCATCGAGACGAATCCATTAACACCGAAATTTCCCTTATCGCATCGAAATCAGTTGTCACTTCCAATTCATGAGATTTTGATGGTTTTGGACTCTGTTCGATGTGGCCTATCCGAATTGAGCATTCGTTTTCTTCTATCTCTATTTTCAACAGACCGGAAGTGCTTCTTTTTCGATGATTCGGATACATCCGAAACGTCGACATTTCTGTTTTAACTCGACGACAAGTGCCATTCATGTTGAATTCACCCAATAGCATGCCTACCCAACGTCCGCACCCACATCCAACATGGCCGTCTGCATTCAGCCCTACCCAACGCACGTCCACCTCCAATATGGCAGTCTGCACCCAGCCTACCGCTGTCTGCAACCAATAGCCCCCCAATATGTCCGTCTGCACCCACCAATAGCGTGGCTACCCTACGCTCCACCTCCAATATGATCGTCTCCACCCCACTGACCAATGACACGTCACCCACAATGGCCTCCGACCCGGACACTAGCGCCCCCAGTGACACCAGCGGCTAAATCATAACGTAGTGGGTTAGAATGCATTTTCCAATGCCGAAAAGGTCTAGGAAGCTGATTTCATCATTGAAAGAGATACAGCGATATGCGACGGAACAACATCCATTTTTCAGAATTGGAAAAATTCTAATATATTCCGAATTTCATTTCATATGGCAGTGAACACCGGAAATGACACTTCTTATCAGAAAATGCGGATTCCTCATTGTTTATAATAACTTTCCTTATCATCGACAACAGGAAATAGCTTCCGGCCATACTGATAACACTCGGTCACGTAGGCATGACGGTTGGGAGGGAAAAAACGTTTCAAATCGCCAACGCACCAGTTATTTATCACCGCTTCAACCGACTCTCCGTGTACTCCGTGTACTCGTGCTCTTCATCAACACTTTTTCGTGTCTGGGTTCATCTATCGAAAAGTAAGTACATTTTCTTATTCTTCAGTGCTTTATTCTCCAGTGTGTTCTATTTTTCTCAATTCAAAAGTGATTGTTTCAATGTCGCTGTGAACTACACAGAAAATCCGCTGGTACAATCACCCACTTTCGTGAACTCTGATTCTATGATGATATATCAGTCCAGTAAGTCTTATATTTCGATACCTATATAACTCGTAGACCTGATCACAGTTTAATTTCCAAAAGTACATAGCTTCTAGAGTACTCCTATGTTGATTCCTAACGTTTTGACGCGATTACATCGAAACGGATCCATAATACGTATAGAACATTGAATTTCCTCTTCTCAGAGTATGCGCACGGGGTTGTGCTCCCAATTATAACGAAGTTCGCTCCTACTGCCCTTTTGACACCGGAAAATGTTTAATCATGTATCTTGACATCGGTACGAATCCAATGATACCAAAATTATCGAAATCGAATTTTGGAGATTCGACGGTCGTGGGTTCGAAACCTCTTTAACATTCTTTGTTTTTGATGAATTTGCACTGTCCTCGATAAGTCCAATACGAATTGAGTAATTGTTTTGTTATTTCATGTAATTTAAGGCTATCAAATAGCGATTTATTGTTCTACGATAAAGTTGGAGGGCTCAGCTTGATGAATTTAGATTATATGGGTGTTCTCCTTTCATTTGACACCTCACTTGCTATGATAGGACGGAAACTGGATTTTTTATTTTTTTTTATCGATTTTCAAGTGCCAAAATAACTCAAGTACATCGATTCACATTGCCTCGTTGAAAATCAGCTGAATCGGAGACATCGACTTTTTTGGTCCACCCTGTATACAAAATGTATATGAATTCATGTATTTCATGGTGATTTGAGCCACTCTGTACATTTGATTTTTGTTTTTTTCTTTCCAATGACCGTCAACCAGGTTTTTTCTTTCCAATGAGAAGTGGTTATGTTTTTCTTCCAACAGACAGTCTTCTTTTCTCTCGAATGACAGGTGGCCATGTTTTTTTTAACGACGGCGGCCATTTTTTTTCAACGACAGTGGCCATGTTTTTTTCCGATGACAGACGGCCATGTTCTTTCCAATGACAGGCGACCATGGTTTTTCCAATGACAAGCGGCCATGTTTTCTTTTCTCGAATGATGTCAGCCATGTTTTTTTCTTTTACAAAGCGGCCATGTTTTTTCCGATGACAGACGGCCATGTTCTTTCAATGACAGGCGCCCATGATTTTTCCTCGAATTATGTCGGCCATGTTTTTTCTCTCAGCTGCCAATGAAACACCCTGTCTATCTTTATACTCTCATATCTCTCTTTTCTCTCTCTCTCTCTTTCTCTCTCTTGTCCGAAAGGAACCCAACGAGGTGGGACAACCCCCAAATTTCAGTACCTCGCATTCGCACCCCACTGGCTGAACCTACCCCAAATTTTCCACAGACCAAAGTCACGGACCAACCCCCACTTTACCCACGGACCAATCTCCAAATTTCCCACGGGCCACAGTCACGTTGAATACTGAATTTATTTCGATGATAGCCCTATGTATAGCAAACTGACACATACAAGGCCATTCTAGTCGTTTTCGATAGACGATACTGCGCCATACTGCCCATTCTCGTCGTTTTCGATACACAATACTGCGTCATACTGCGCCATTCTCGTCGTTTTCGATACCAATACTGCGTCATACTGCGCCATTCTCAGTCGTTTTCGATACCAATACTGCGTCATACTGCGCCATTCTCGTCGTTTTCGATACCAATACTGCGCCATTCTCGTCGTTTTCGATACCAATACTGCCCCAATCTGCGTCATACTGCGCCATTCTCGTCGTTTCGATACACAATACTGCGTCATACTGCGCCATTCTCGTCGTTTTCGATACCAATACTGCGTCATACTGCGCCATTCTCGTCGTTTCGATCCATACGCATACTGCGCCATTCTCGTCGTTTCGATACCAATACTGAGCCATACTGCGCATCTCGCGTTTCGATGGACAATCTGGCCAACTCGCCATTCTCGTCGTTTTCGATACCAATACTGCGCCATAAACTCAATTTGTCCACGGGCCAACGAACCGTGATAATACCCAAATTTTCCACGGACCAAAGCCACGGTCCAACCCTCACATGTCCCTTGGGCCACGTCACGGTTGACCAACTCAACTCGACCACCAACTCAACCCAAATTGGCATTTACCCACTAGTGGACCAATCGTCGAAATTCAGCCGTTGACGTCACATTCCGTCCCAAACCGAACGCTTATCTCAGCACAGGCCGTTTGGGGTGATTATTCACCGTTCAGGCCAGACCGTGTAAGTTGCGGCCATTCGTCACGAGGCCATGGCCATCCGTTCCGCCAACATATCTTTGAAGTCTACGGCCCTCTACCAACCGTATCTTTGAAGGAGGCTTTCGGCCATGGGCCACCGGTGAAAACTATCCAACGGTGTCTTGAAGTCTGCCGTTACCATTTTGAACTTTGACGTCTACCAACTCCGCCAGGATTCCGTCACGGAACACGTTTCCGGTGGGCCAACCCCCATTTTACCCCCAATCCACAGTCACTGGCCAACACACCTATGCCACGCACCACTGTTTCAGCGACGTACGCACTCACTAGCAGAATCAATCCCCGAATCCGCCACCAAACCTCCACCGCCGTCTGCGGCCACCCCGTCATGAACCATGGCCCATCCCATCACCGCCAACCATATCTTTGAAGTCTTCGACCCTCCACCAACCGTGTCTTTGAAATCTACGACCCGCCAACGACCGTTGAAGTATACATTCCGTCACCAATCGACCCGCAAACGTTGCCACTCACATGCGATGTTGCCATTTTTCACTCCTTTAAAAAGTCGTAGAATCTGGGGAAATTGCCCTGCGCCTCAAGTATAAAATTTCCCCAGAATCTGGGGAAAAATAACCTGCCCCAAGTGGCCCGACTCCTGCTAACGTTTTTACAAATATCTCAAATTTTCAAAAATGTTCGTGTTTCAAATCCCATGTGAGTTACAAACTTATATTTTGCTGAATTTTGTTTTCTCGTGTTGAGTACAAACACTGATGTAGCGACCCTCTTTAGATTTTTTGGTCTACGTTTTTGGCTGATGATGGACCATTGTAGGTACGAAATATGTACCATCCCGGTTTAAAAAGGGAAATGAATATTGTTGGGTATGAATAAGAGTTTTTTTGAAACAACGTTGATTATCCTCATCAGTCTTCTAGCGTTTGGTTGTGAAAAGATCATCTCTAGGATCCGTCAGTAAAAGTGTTGAAAATCTGAAACGTTATCGAATGAATTTTTCGGGATAGAGCGACTTGAAAATGCATGAGTTAGACCATATTCGGTACATAGGTACATATTTTTAGACAATGCAACTCAAGGGTTGTGTATGCTGGCCAAGAGGCAGAACTAGGTGGAAAAGGATGAAAATAACCGAAATCGATTGAAAACGTGTATTATCCATGATACGATCACCAGCGGAAATATTTTGACTCACTAGCAGAAAGTCATTTTGGAAAATATTCGAATTTTACTCATTTCCACATGTCGAGTGAAAACACAAATAACTTGGTTAGTGTTTGTTTTATTCCTGAAATGACGATATATGAAGAACAGATAATGTGTTTCATCCCGTGTCTTCCAATCTACTGCAACCTGGGTACCGTGTGCCCGATATGAAATTTGTTTTCTTACCATGGAATGTGTGAAGTGAATTCTTGCAAATTGTAACATATGAAGTACTTTCCATTTGAGAATATGTTCCGTAATGCGGAAATAATCAACGTTATCCCAATAAATATCCCTCAATATTTAAGCTTCAATATATAGAAATCCCAGAATTCATGGAAGCATTTGTTTACGATGTGTATGACATTGGTGCGTTCCATCTATGTATTCAGATAAACGTATCTAAGATTGTGAAATAAATAATTATTCAAATGAAAAATAATAATATAGCACGTTTATGAAACGGACTAAAAAGTAGAAAATAAGTTCTTTCACCACCATACAGATTTATAACTCCATACAGATTCCTTACCCCATACAGATTGCCTTGAACGATTGTGATTTTGAATTTTCAATAGCTATGAAAATACTTCAAAATATAAAATTTCATTGTCTTCCAGTTCTAAGCTATTTCTGAAATTTCAAGCCAACGTAGTTTGAAATATATTGCTTCGTACTATGTTTATTACATACAACAAAAAAACAACAAGCAGACAGAAAGAAAGACCAACCTCCCTTTACCTTTACCTTTACAGCCAAAAACTAGTCAATATTGTATTGTCATTGTTCCGAGATATTTTCGAAATTTCAAGTCTCTAGCTCATCGTTAAGTTGAAAATCGATTGCAAAAATTGTACCGGACAAACAGACACGAAAGCAAGCGTATAACGTGGTAAAAAAACGAGTTAATATTGTTTTGTCATTGTTCCAAAGTTTCAAGTCTAGCTCATCGAAAAATTAGTTTAAAATCGATTGCAAGATTTGTACCGGTCAAACAGATACTATAGCAAGCGTATAAACGTGGTAAAAAAAAATAACCTGTGAAAAAATAATTTTTTAGCTCCAAAAATATTTGAATTTGTAGAAATGAGATATTCAAAATATATACCAAAATTTCGAATATTTTTGTACATTTCCATTAGTTTGACGTGATATAATTTCGCGAAAACTAATCGCCGATCTGAAGTGGGTTATGCATTTTTTGAGGTTATAAATCTGGAGTTTCAGAAAAAACTACTCAATTTGAGAATACTCTTTCTCCAAGAGAGCTTTTGATTGGTTTAAAACAAATCTCAACAAAACTATTGAACGCATCATTCGCGACTTCTACATAATGAGAATATGTTGAATGATGTTTTCTAGAACTTCATGAAAACAAGATATCACATGGAATAGTGTGAATAATACGCTTTCTGAAATGTTATTACCTGTTCTTTGGCTAGCAAATACCCAACTTCAGTTTCAAGAAAAATTCCTGCCAGAATTGCTATTACGTCATTCCACATCCATATCTGGCTTATTTTCATGCTTTGCCAGTTGAAGTTATATCTTGAGATACTTTATTTTTACGATTGGATATATTAAAACTTCTATCATAGTCTTTTTTGTTGTTAAGTTTAATTGTTTTTTCCCTCTAAGGGCTCTGCTCAAACCAATCGGCGCTAAATTATACTTCAGCAAAAACTTTGGTGAAAATCCCGGATTCCTTTGGTTTGATTCAATTCAGGTTTAGTTTTGAAAAAGTAATCGGTTTAATATTCTTTCTCATATTGACATTCGGTAGGTATTTCTACCATAGGTAATATCCCAAAATCTTTGCTGAAGGCTGAATATGTGGAATATAGTTTGTTGATTTGAGAAGGTTCTGCAGAAAAAAAAAACAAATAACGTTTTGAACTGATTTGCACGATGAAGGCTAGTATTTTCTGCTATAACTGATCTCGAGAAATTTTTATAAATTCTGGAGACGTGCTCAATATGTTCGAAATTATACTTTTTTTAGGTGCCGCATCCCGATAAATGCATTGATTGTTTCAGTAAATATTCAGTTCTTTCGTTGTCGGAATCTGATGTTGATCTTTCCACTGCCAATTGACATAGTGGCTGGAGGAATGGTACGGTTCTTGAAGAATAATTCAGAATTCACACGTAAATAGTGAGAAGATTGCCATACCCAATCATCGAAGGGATCTCACACAAAACTACTGAAAAGGACAAAAATATTAAACATTTTAACTTCATCTTTTTCGATCATAATCATCGCACATTTTTATCATTAGAATTCATTTCAAATATATATTTGATTTGAAATATGCTGAAGAAATAAAATATTAGTTATGGGTTTCTCTAGTAATTTATTCAATTGAATCGGATATCAGTTGGGCAAAATGAACCCAGGTTAGCCAAACCCAGTAAGTCCGCCTTTGAGAATCCACCAATAAATAAACTTTTTCCCAATTTATCAGTTCTCCCGTCAAATGATCAATGGAATATAATTCTTGCGACAATGAGTTCCAGAATTTTGTCGACCTTTGACATACATGAATTTCGTATAATTACTTCGGCAAGTTGAATATAAAAGTTTTTGCAGGATACTGAGTTTGGAGCATGAAAGGATATTATATCCAGGCATGGAAACTAATTATGAAAATCAAACAAAGGATCAATCTATGTTGTTAAAACTCAGTTGTACTCCTGAATACCTTTTTTTTAATGTTTTCCAACTATAGAGAAAAATGTTTGGAGGACTTTACATTATTATCTCACCATGTTATTGGAAATATTTTTTTAAAACTTCAACAAAATATTTTCAGTATATTTGTTTTCTGAAATTATGTATAGATTATTTCAAATATTATCGAACGAACCCATCGTTAATCATAACACTGGACCCCAAAAACCACATATATAATTAACGGTACCTTCGATCTGAAAAACATGCAAATTCTGAATGGATTCTATCCAGTATTCGCGGAATTGTTGAAAAATTACATGTCTTTCGATCCCAAAAACCCATTATCCAAATTTCTAGTAGATTCCGAGTTACAATGAAATGTTATATATATGTTCTGTTCTTTGTAAAATTCGACCAAAATTTGGGTAGGCCACCCGCCTAATTTCAGGTGCCCACTCAGAGGAAAACTTTGCCAATTGCCGATGCAATAAACATTCAACTCGACATTTGAATAAGGTAGAATGTTCAACTGATTGTGTGATAAATCACAAATTGCAGGCTGCCTGAGATATATATATATATATATATATATATATATATATATATATATATATATATTCAATTTATAGTGAAGAGAACAACTGACCTTGTTATATCCAAACTGTGATAGAGTCAGAACTAGTTAACTTTATTCTCTGCTTTGAGGCACTTATCATAACTATCACAGTCACTTGTGCGAAACAAAGAACACAAACAGTGGGGAACATCCGCAATTGAATATTGTTTTGACAAATAATAGCACGACCATTGTAGTAATTCAGACATTCATAACACGTGAACTGAATACTGTTGTCAAGCAAGATTCTCATATACATGGTTTACAAAGTTGTCTACGAACGAAAGTATAAATAATTTTTCGACAGAATGGCAAATTTTTTAAAAGACAAATACTATAATGTTCAAATCAATTATTGGGCACATCGTGTACTGTTTCCTTATTGGTTGTTCATTATGATCTCAAGATCTTTCATTCACCAGCCAATTAGAGAACATCAGTAGAATCATACAAACTTTCGTTCGTAGACAGCATTCACGTATTCAGGATGTTTGAATTACAACTATTGTCGTGATATTATTTTCCTAAACAATATTCAATTGAGAATGTTTTCCACTGTGTTGTTGTTTTTTACAAGTGACTAGTAGGATAAGTGCCTCGAAGCAAAGTATGAAGTCAACTAATTCTGACTTTGTTACCAGTGTGGATATAACAAAGATAGCTGTTTTCTTCACTTTGCAATTAGATATCTATCTCAGGCAGCTTGTAATGTGAACAGTTACCACACAATCAGTTCAACATTCTACCTTATTCAAATTTTCAGTTGATTTTACTCCGCCTCTCTCTTGGATTCGTAACAGATTTCTCTTATTCTTGTTATTTGTTTTGCGTTACTCATAACCCACTGGGAGTACGACTATTGGCGTCGTGGATTGGCCTCCGCTGATATCTGTTGGCGACCTATTAATGTGCACGATATTTCGTGTCATTAAAATTCCACGATAACAGGTCCAAGCTTCAACACACAGATTGAAGGTGTCACTATCTATAATTTGATGCCTTTTACATTTTCGTACATGCTGGTAGGTATTAGCACTATGAGATATTCAATACGAATTTAAAAGAGACCACAAGCCGTCCTGATGATTTTGAAACCATAAAACAGGTTGTTGGCGGATGGTGGGCTCTCTTGGATTCGTAACGAATTTCTCTTATTCTCGTTATTTGTTTTGCGTTACTCAGATCGCACTAGGAGTACGACTATTGGTGTCTTGGATTGGACCATGCTGACATCTGTTGGTGACCTATTAATGTGCACGAAATTTCGTGTCATTAAATTCCACGATAACAGGTCCAAGCTTCAACACACAGATTATAGGTGTCACTATCTATAATTTGATGCTTTTCATATATATATATATATATATATATATATATATATAAAGGATATTGGGGTACTTATGCATCAATAAAAAAGGAAACTCTTTGACGTTTACCTAAATTTACTATTCCAGCAGTTGGCACCACTGAATTCAATCTCAATTGACACTTATCATATGTCATTGGATCAAAATTTGGGGGAATTTGAAGGAATTTTGGATTCATTGGAGAGTATTCAACATTATTTGACATTTTTCAATCATATTTGCATATCTCAATTGATGTTAGTCCAGTACATCATATCCTTCATACATTTTTTACATTTATTCATACCTTGACGACTCTCATGCAATCTGTTTAGCATTTCGGTTCTTAGACTCATACGAATAATCAATCTGTCACCTTTGAATATCAAATCATTGATAGCGTTATTTCTCCTTGAAGATTCCAATAAGATTTCACTAACAAATCCACTTGTTTTCTACTTGACGACTTATCTGACATTGTTGACTGATTTTTTTTCTAACTTTAAGATTCGAAATCAAAATATTGTCGCGAACCCCGGGGTCTCGCCATTTGGGTGTAAACTCAGTTGGAAGTTGGATGTTGAAATAAGTAGAGCACGAGTACAAAGTACTGGTGTTTAATTGGAATAAAGTTTAAAATAAACATAGCCTTCAACGATGGGTCTTCCACGGAATAAATATAATATAAAATATGAACTAGACTTTTCTTCAAAGGTATGCGTCAAAATTGAACTCAAAAGTCACCTTCCAATTTATGTTGGAAGTCCAATCATACATGTCAGCAAGATTCTTGCATTATTCGTTAATTGGAAGGAAGTTCCTTATCGCGCTATGCGAAAGGGGGCTAGACGGAATGAATTGAGACCAAAAGTTGTAACGACTCTTTTTGCTCTAGTGGTAAGCCGTGCGGCGTACGCGTGTTTATCTGTCTATCTCTCTCTCTCTCATAGAAATCAAGCCAGTTATTTTCGTTTCGTCTTTCTATTTCGCATTGAACAGTGTGGTGTCGCGACGATTATTTTTGTTGAGTGTATACAGGTTTTTTGTACATAATAAATAATAAAAAATAATAACAATAATGAATCCTGACAGTGTTTCTGCACAAGTAACGGATATTGCTGATGGAGTTAGGTAAGTAGAGATTTTATACAGACAATAATAAATGCTTATGTATTTTTAGCAAGTACGCATTATAACCTCTCTTCACCATTGTGCTAACCAAGTCATACGCGTTATAATCTTTCCATTATTGTGTGTTTAGCAAGTGTACGAGTCATAACTTTAATAAATTCAAAAGCAAATTATATTTTAATATTACAATATCAATGCGTATGTATTAAAAATGAGCCTACTGATTAAGTTTATGTTACACTATATTTGTTGATAATAAAAAAAATATTATTATGACTTGAAAAAAAAAAATACAATTCCTTCACTAATTAATCGAAAGGAACTTCGTTCCATCCGGGTGTCCCTTGACACCTCTCAGCTTTTTTTAATTAGATTAAGGTAACTTAACTTACAGTTGATCAAACTATCACAGTACGGTGCATCACGGTCATAAATGTGGAAATTACACTATTTTTTGGGAATTTGGCCTTTGACAATATAGACATGCGTATTGACTTCCGTTCTAATTCAGTAATTGCTGTAATAGGCGAAGGTACTGGAAATAAAGCTTCTGAAACGGACATTTTTTCTACCTGGTACACATTGAACATCCAAATGGTGAGCTTGGAATGTAAGCATAATACGTTGAAGTTGGAGATATCATGAAGTGACTTTTTACACGCTTTGTATGTTCGTTTGTTCGTAACCGACTCCTTTGGGCGCGATTTTGACTCACTGCGATTCGCTTCAAAATCAGTATCTGAGGGTTTCCGTGGTCAGAGATTATGATTCTTTCGTCAAAACTGTAAAATTCAAGATGGTGGCTCCAAAATTGTAGACGAGTTTTGTGATTATGGTCTGATTCTATTCAAAATTGGTATGTGGGCGTAATTGGGGTCCAATATTATGATTCTTTTATAAAAATTGAAAAATTCAAGTTGACGGCTCCAAAATGGCTGACGATTTTTGTGGTTGTGGTCCAATTCTATTCAAAATTATATGTGGGGGTTTTTGGGGTCGGAGATTATGATTATTTTGCCTTAATTGAATGATTAGAAATGGCGGCCCCAAAATGGCGGACGAGTTTTGTGATTATGGTCCGATTCTATTCAAAATTGAAGAATAATAGTTGAAAAAAATTAATAACAATAATAATAGTTTGAAAAACTAAAAACACGCTTAAATAGAAAACAAAACTAAAAAGATGAAAATAAATAATAGTTTAATAACTAAAAAACACGCTTTAATAGAAAACTGAACTCAAAAGTGGGAAATAATTTTAAATGAGTTTGAAATGAGAATACAGTGATTAATAACAAATTTATTTCATCGTAAAAAGCGTGGGGTGCTTTTTAAGATATTTTCATAATGATTCTACTTTGACCAATATCTGTCCATGAAATATTGACAACAATTGACATCAAGCACCCCACCCTTTTTAACGATGGAAAAAATTTGTTGTTAATCACTGTATTCTTATTTCAAACTCTTTTAAAATTATTTTCTACTTTTTAGTTTTAAAGCGTGTTTTTTAGTTTTTAAACTATTATTTATTGAATAAATGAAAGGTTTGTGATCAGTATGAACCGTGATCACTCAACCATGGGAAAATTTATGGAATTTTTGACAACCAAACTGAATTGCGTAATTTTATTTTTCAATTTGAGCATAAATTTGTTGACTTGTGTTAATGTTTTTGAACTATAAACGACTAGTCTACCATATAGTTTTGAAACTGCACCAACAGCTGACTTCGAAGCGTCTACTGACAAAAAAATGGGTTTACCCTTATCGAAGTGTAGGTACTAAATAGGAGATTAACTTAAAATTATTTTGAGATGTTAAAATGAATTTTCATCCCAGTACCAATTCAGATTTTTTGACAAGTTTTCAATAAATGGTCCTAAATGATTGACAATGCCTGAAAAACGTGGATCTTCTACATTTTTGGGTGTTGGCATTTTACAAATTGCTTTAACTTCGTCCTGATCTTGTTCGGATCCTTTACTATTAATAATATGACCTGGATATTTTATTTCATGAAGAACACATTTTCATTTATCTCTGTTGAACTTCAGATTAACTTCACGAGCCCTACTGAATACCTTTTCCAATCTCCCAATATGAACTCTATGATTTTACCCATATACAAGAATGTCATCTGAAGAACTAGTACTCCTGGTGAATAATGAAAAGGTTCTACCAATTTTCTATTGGAAATTTCTATTGCTGAATTAATTCCATGAGGCAATCTGAGGAACTTATACCTTCCAAATGGAGTTTAAAAAGTGCAAAGATTCGAACTAGCCTCATCAAGTTTCGACATCCCGAAACCTGAGAATGCTTCTAAATGAGAGAAGATTCCAGCTCCTTTCAGTTTGAAACGTATTTCTTCACAGATGATCATGCACACGTGAGATCACTTCATTCAAATTCCTTGGATCTGGACATCAATTGTGAATTTTGGTTCATAACTATAACAGATGAAATGAGCCATTGAGTTGGTTTCGTTGCCTTTTCAATTACTTCCATGTTCACCATTCTATTTAACTCATTTTTCAATTTGTCTTATAACTGTATGATATCTCTCTTGGATGATCAATTTTTGGTTCAACATCTGAACGAATCAAAAGAATACAAATATGAGGAAGGCAGCCAAGACCCTGAAAAAAATCAGTGAACTCTTTTAGTAAACTATCAACATTTTTATCAACAGAGTTGAGTTGAAGACTTTCTGTATGACACCTGTTTTCTGACATGTTGGAAGTCCGGAAACTGTTACACACTCAATATCAACTATACTGCTATACTGAATATTATATTGCTGCTGTTTTTATATAGACATTTCAGTGGACATTTTCCAATAACAGGAATTCGTACTTAAAAAAGTCTGTGTCTACACCTGTATTCAGTATATATTATATATTGACATTATTAATAAATATATTCATATACCAATTTCTTTTTGGATGACACTTGACGTTTCGAAATATTCTACGAAAAATTGTTCAATTTCCTTATTTGAATTGATTTTAATTTTTGTTATTATTCCTTTTTTTTTATTACATCTGAAATTAATGCTTGAATTCATTACAGGACCCCCATTGGACTCCTTAAGTTGGACACCGATAATTATGTATTTGACCACAACTTCCACATTCTGTCTGATATGAATTCTTTCGAAAAGGGAACTGCTGACTTGGAGATCGTTGATTGCTTATTATCTCTTATGTCGACTTATTTCTCAACCTAGTAGACTAATGACTTCTATCGTATTGTCTCATATAATTTTTCTTGGGACAGTATGAAAGATTTGGCAATAGCAATGGGTTTTTCCAATGTGATATCAGTTTTTTAAAGAAGTTTTTGGCGAATATGTTGATGTTTATGATGTAAATTACATATGAATATATCCTTGACTAGTAATTCTTTCAACATACTGAATTCACAGCTTCAACTTTCATTTTGAAGATGCGTTATGAACATAACTACATCTTCTTCTGCTCTTTGTATTCTAGTGAATAATGCATATCCAATCCATTAGGTCCAATATAATGAAGAAATAGTGCACATTTTCTTTATCATATACAATGGAATGTTTCATAGAAATTATTCCTTCGATGTAAGCAGTCTACTTGTGCATGAAAACGCCCAAATTATCGGACTTAATGGATTGAAAAACATTGGCAACACCTGCTGCATGAATAGCGTAATACAATGTTTATCGAATACTCGATGGTTGCTCGAGTATCTTAAAAAAGACGAGCATATTGGGAATATCAACACAAACACATCAGTATGGAAATTGCTTGGATAGAATCATTTGCGGTAGTGATGAAAGAACTTTGATCGGAAGATTCGTCCGATAGGGTGGTAAATACTGTTTTTTTCAAAGCCAGATACAAATATTCGCACCTTGTTTCGGAGGGTTCGCTCGACAGGACGCCCAAGAATTTCTCAGATACTCATCGGAAGGTTTTTATGAAGATGTAAATAGAGTGATAAAAAAGCACAAACGTATCCTGACAGAAATTGATGAGAAGTTGAGCAACCATGAAAAGGCAGAAGAGTTTTGGTCGAAATATCTAAGAATGGACAACTCAAAAAGTGTTGATAACCTTGTTGGTCAACTGAAAACAACGTTGAAGTTTACTTTCTGTGCCATTGTTGTCTCTTATGACTCCTCCTGGGACCTTTCACTCCATATTCCACAGAGAACTGGCCAGCTCAGACTGTCGTAAAGTTTAGATTCATTCAATAGATTAGAAACTTTGGATGTCGAACAGAAAACAACTTGTTGTAAGGAAGAGATAAAATGCACAAAGTCATTATCTATACACAAATTGCCCAAAATATCAGTTATTCACTTGAAACGATTTTCGCCGATGGATAGATTCAAGAGAAAATTAAATGTCACCATTGACTTTCCTCTTGAAGGATTCGACATGAGAAATTATTCAACAGATAACATGACTCCATGTCGCTACAACTTGTGTGCTGTGTCCAATCATAATGGAACATCCTATAGTGGAAACTACACGGCTTACTGTAGGCACCCTCATGCAGACACATGGCATGAGTACAATGACTCAAGAGTATCACCGATATCACCAGAATCCCACATAAGTGGTGGAGCATTAGTCCCCCCCTAGTTTTAACCCCTCTAGATTCGAATTTTATTAAATACTCTTTTGATACGCCGCCGCCGTACCCCTACAATGGGACCATTATGCAAACTTAAATTAACCTATTAGCAACCATCTTCGTGGTATAGGGGTAGGAGCATGACATGAAATTAAAATAAAATAGAGATGACGCATTTTGCCGATTTTTTCAAATCGATAGTTTCGTTGATATGAATTGACATATCATCTATGTATTCCTCGTTTATATGCCTGTGAATTTGTCCGCGGTGTTTTCAGAAGATTCCACTTTTCTATAACATATTTTGATTCGATTCCAGAATTTGAAATACTTGTTTTAATCATTTTCAATAAATGGGGCCATGTCAACATTACGTGAGTTAATTGAAAAAGACATATTAATTGTTGCAAAGGGAATTTTAATCAGAATCTTTCATTTCTCCTTTTAACTTCCAATTGTTTATTCCTCATAGTTAATTTTCAGTGATGAATCGGTTGAAACGACTATTATTGAGACAATTCGACCTATTATGCTGAATGTCTTGACATTCCAACATTCGAGTCCTTGATAACTTTTTCCCAATACTGGTTAATCTGACGTAAATATGATATGCAATTCAACTAAGCTCAATTCAGCGCCGACCCATTCGATGGTCAAAATAACGTCAGTTTAGCCAACCATAATGTTTTTTATGTATTAACACCAAATTTTTTCAAGTTTCCATTTGAAACTTTGCAAGGAAACAGTACATTATAAAATTAATTATTCAAGAGATAAAAATTATTAACAGATTCAGAATGAAGTTTCAACCGCCTGTGATTCGAATGCTGGAAAAAAATGTTCTCAGTACGTACCTATACTGGAATGTATTCT